>OZ010698.1:5106475-5563484 GCA_963932265.1 Thymelicus lineola | reverse complement strand
GTATAGACTATTTGTATAGACACACTACACGGTCAGCTGCGAACCATCGGCGTGGCGCCGCCATATTGGCCTCGGCTGCTCTGTCGAGCGCCTTTCACTTTACCCCCACTCCGCGGCCGACCGTCACGCGACATGCGACACACAGACCAAAAAGTTTGAGACGATGTAATAAAAGTTTCACTTTAAAAAATTCAGAAAATCTTGACGTGCAGCAACAGAATACCTTTTTGTGACGTGAGCGTGCTTCACAAGCGCTCGTGTGACGTGAGCGTGTTTGACAGCGCTCGCGAAAGATATGAGAATACGGAAAGTGTCATTTTGATCGGAACGTCACTGCAACTGCACTGCAATCGAACTTATTAAGTTACGTGAATTAGGCTGTGATCTTGAAAACCAATTCCTTTCTGTGAAGGGAAGACCCAAGTACCACCGTAATAATATAAATATTAAGTAGCCTATAAAAACTGCTACAAACTAAAATCATACAAAGGCGACCGTGAGGTTTACTTACCAGCACATAAAATCTTGGGGAACTGCTTGGGATCTTTCATGTTATTCTCTATTGGAAAAGAGACTCCAACTCCTTCCATACTAAAAATCACTATTCCACAGAACTCGAAGAACCCTGTAGGATTCTTCCAAGCAGGTACTTCAGAGATTGTTGGAGCTACCCGCAAACTATAAATCACTGTTGCTATCACACAGGCCACTGTGAATAAAAATGTGACATTACCATTTGAAATACTTGCTTCAGATTAGTCAAGATTTGCAGATATAAGAGACGACTAAGATGTCGTAGTTATAAAATACCTAGTATCCTTATGTAAATAGACGGATACACGATATACCTACACATTAATCACATAATATATAGTGATATGTATAGCAGAATATGTTGTAATATAGGTGCGTAAACTTGTATTATGTGACAACTCTGCTGCATGGAAACAATAAATAATCTTTCTAGACGCTGTCAGTATTTTTCCACATCGAAGGCATTTTAGTGTAACACTGGCCCTTTCTTTGATTGTCATAAGATAATACTGACCAATAAAAACATCTGCAAGAAGCGTGAATGGCGCAAGATACTTTAGGGTTGTGATCATACATAGCAGCAATATAGGCACGAGCAACGCCAAAATATACAGCCTGAGTTGATTCAAGTCCCCTGGAGCTATATCATCTATTGTTTCCTCTACCAGTTCTTTAATAGTTTTCGCTATTATTATCTGATAGACACAACACGCTCCGAAAAGGTTGATGCAGATAATTGCATCAACCGCATACCTGGGAATGGAAAATCATTGATTAGGATTTTTTTTTATTGTTTCTTTCCTAATGGCACATTTTTTGCTTACATGATTTGGTTGCAAAATCAGAGAGTCGGACGGTTCATACTTGGCAAGGAATCGTTTTCCGTTGGTCTATGGTACAGTAGTAAACTTAAAAATATTTCATGGACTGAATAAATGAGCGGTGGGTACCCAAAAATTAAATATTCTGTAATTTGCTACCGTATCATGACCGTAAGTACGACCGTATGTACTTAAACTTACCACACATCAATGACCGCATTCAAATGTAAAGACATCGATCAGTAGGTACAGTTTTAATAGGTTTACGATCAATTTGACCGGAAGCTAGTTTTATTTCTCTCTTCCTTCTTGATTTGCAACGCGACGGTGATGCCATTGGTGCTAATAATATCCTAATGTGGCCACTTACCATCAGGTCGATCGTCTGCTCGTCGGCTAGTAACACAAAATTGGTCATTACCGGAACCATTTGCTGTATTTCCTCAAGCCGGGAAACGGACCTACTTCCAACGCTGCTTCAGCTACGTCAGGATACGACATCGCGGGCAAATGAAGTCTCGTGTACAGAGTTTGTGCTGATTTCACTAGAATCTGAAAAGAGAATGATACTTCATGAAAAATCATAAAAATGGACCACGAAAAATAGTATACCTACTTTTATTCGTTTTTTTTCTTCTCACTTTTTTGACCGGCAACGAATAAGTGATGCCTTTGGTGTTGCTGATTTGCTGATGTCCATGTGCGATGATAGCCACGTACTATAAGGTGGATCGTCAGGTCGTTTGTCGACCCTTTCTATAAAAAAGTATACATTCGTGGTCCTACTAGTATAGCAAAATAGCAGGACCCCAAGTAAACCCCAATCTGTCAATGGGATTACATGTAACTGTACATGTGATTTCGTCAATGGGATTATATGTCACTAGTGACCATACATCCCACTGTAAATGGAATCCTCTACCGAGTTACGTGTCCTACTTTGACGCAAATCAACCTTGTCGCCTGTGCTCAATTTTTACCACGCCACTAAAATTGAACATGTTACGATATTCATTTTTAGTTATTTGCATTTTTAAAAAATATTATAAATATTTCGAATTGATACTACATATCGCATACTCAGTGGAAAAAAAGCATAAGTCGTTTTACGTTGAATTTTAGTTATTAATTTGATTGGAAAGAGGGAAAAGCTGCATATGCTGATTTTTTTTCAAATTTTATCATTAATCTTGACTTTAGATATGCAAGAAATCGTAATGTAAATTCCTTTGACTACCGACTGATATTTTAACGGATTTTTTGCTCTCCTGTAAAATTGCAATTTTCAACTTATGCCTTTTTTCCACTGAGGGTGCGATACATTAGTTAATAATAAAAGGTGTTCTGTATTGTAAAGAAAAATAAAATAGTCTATATGGCCTATAGTTTGAAATACAGGTAAAAACCAAACACAATCTTTCGAAATCCAAATTCCATTTTTAGTTCGTAATACTCCAAACGTATATCATTGGATTCCGGAAAAAGTTCATGAAAAATCTTTCCTTTTCCAAGTTCGGGAGAACGAAAAATTGTGAACGGAAGATTTCGGAGCGTCATGCGAAATAAACTGCAGTGCAGTGGTTAAAGACGGACAGCCATGAATTTTATGTTCAGAAATTGTCAGACATGTTTAGAAATGGCGCAGAATATTGCGTTTGATAGATTAGTATAAATATATACGATAAATATCACTTATAAAATTAGGATGTTTACGAGAATAAGATGACTGATGTCTTATGTGTTGCAATTATTCTCAAAGGAAGTAGAATTGTTCATACCTGAACCATTTATATATTAATATATTATTAGCTGTTATTATATACTTAAAGAATGTTGTAAATTAACGTAGAATTATGTTTATTCAGTATTATAAATTATTTGGTATTTCATTAATTTAAATTGCATATGGCAATAATCAACGAATAATCGATCAGGTGACATTGTGAGGGTAAAAGTATAAAAAGAAACTACGCTGTATTGTCGGCTCTCAATTCTATCTCAATTCTGTCCCAGTGCAGAACCGAATAAGAAGTAAAGTTAATACATTGCTAATATATTATTATATTATAAGATTAGTCTCATAATGGTGTTGAAGTTACGTGGTGATTAATTCAGTCAGTGCCGACTATGGAACATAACTAAATCCTCCTGCAGAAGTTAAGTACCTACCTTACTTTCAATACTATATACCGTTGTATTTTTAATGCTGTAAAGCATATTGTGTCTTTGCTAGTTTATATAATTATTTCTGTATCTTAATTCAATATAGCCAAGCTAGTATAATAAGGTGATATTGTAGCACTGCCAGTTTATAATTTGTTTATGAAAAACATTATACATAGTGTAACATTATATTATAATTAATGTTATAATTATAATTAATATAATATTATAGCGGTAACTGTGCTGTCTTAGAGTTTCTTCCTGGCTCTTCTCTAATGACTAAAGCACATTGCGAACCAGGGTCTAAATAAATTAATAACCGCAAATATTTGTATTACTTATTTACCTACCTCTATGATAATATGAAAAAGGTTACTTAATTACAATTACTAATAAAGTAATAAAACTATACACCTTATGTGTTTCTTTTGTTGGTTAACTTTTATTAATACCAATATAGATTAGAAACAATTCATTATTCTTTATCGCCTTGCTATATAGGACAGACATAAATTTAGTAATAATATAATCATTGAATTAAATTTTACATACTCTACACTGTACAAATCTATTATCAGAAGTTGGATAGTACCCTGCTGTTTAAAACAATATATTAATATTTACTTTTTCAAGTTTCAGAAAATTGCGCAATGGAACTTCCTGACAAAGTTAATTCATTGGTGATTCCTCGAGTCGGTGCCGTTTTGATGGCGAAATGATGACGCTGACGGAATAGACTGTGATTGCTCCTGTGAAGCCATTGTTCCAGGCTTATGATTAAGATACGATATAACAGGTGATCTGTATTATTTCTTTTTTTGTGACTTTAGAAAGTAGCAATTATTCTTTATAGATTTTGAGATCACAAGTAATTATTTTTAATATTAACATGGTAAAGTTTCTATTACTATTACATTTCTAAATAATTTTGTGATCTAGATGGTGTAATGCTGGGTGAATAATAGTTCAGTGTAAAAATCATTTTTGATTTTTAGTTTGAATTTCTTAATCATGGAGTGAGTTTTAATTAGAGATGTAATAAATTGATGATATAATTTGATACATTTCATGCTGGTACATTAACTTTAAAAGTTTTACGAATTACCTTCAATAATTGCAAACTACCTCCAATATTTTTGAGCTACCCTCAATATTTGTAAAGTACCCTCATTGATTTAATAATATTTTACCAATAGAACAGGAAGGGTCGAGCTTCGAAATACTCTCGTTTCTTTTTTATGTTACAGCCAACGTTGCGGAGCTGCTACAAAAAACGAGATGAACCAACCAGTCTTCAATCCAGAAACCAGTGACTACCGGCGTACTGGTATCAAAATCGAAACATCAAGTCATGATGAAACAATCAATCAGCGGTTTCAAGACTGGTGAGATTCATCTGGATATAATTGAAAGTAATTATTTATACGAAAGTAAAATAATTTCCGCTGGTCAGCCTCCTACTTGATGCCAGTTATCTCACCGGCAGCGGGTGAATGTGACTGTCATGTCTATGTAGTTGGTACGTGTTTGCTGGTTCATTTCCATGCAAGTAACATTGTAAAGAGTAGTAAATACTCTATCTATGTAGTTGGTACGTGTTCGCTGGTTCATTTCCATGCAAGTAACATTGTAAAGAGTAGTAAATACTCTATCTATGTAGTTGGTACGTGTTCGCTGGTTCATTTCCATGCAAGTAACATTGTAAAGAGTAGTAAATACTCTATCTATGTAGTTGGTACGTGTTCGCTGGTTCATTTCCATGCAAGTAACATTGTAAAGAGTAGTAAATACTCTGTCTATGTAGTTGGTACGTGTTCGCTGGTTCATTTCCATGCAAGTAACATTGTAAAGAGTAGTAAATACTCTGTCTATGTAGTTGGTACGTGTTCGCTGGTTCATTTCCATGCAAGTAACATTGTAAAGAGTAGTAAATACTCTGTCTATGTAGTTGGTACGTGTTTGCTGGTTCATTTCCATGCAAGTATCATTGTAAAGAGTAGTAAATACTCTGATTTAAAATATACAATTACGAATCAATCAACCGACCAAAACCAACCAATAAATAAGTTCTGCTGGACGGTTTCTTGTTTGGTGCAAACCAGCCCACGCGCAGCAGGTGGATGGGGTTTGACATGTCTATGCAAGTAACAAACAGCTTATTTATTGGATTGGAATGTAAAAGATACAATCACGAATTTATAATTGTATTAGGTACCTACCGTAGTAAAATAAGTCAGTATGGCTGAACGGAATTAAAATATTTGTTATATGTTAAATTAACAATGAATTTTATAAAGATAACATGTATAAGAAACATTCCATTATCTGAACCGATTTAAAAAGTATGCTCACTGAAATGTTTGTATGGGTCTACCGAAATCTGATGGCAGAATGGTGCTAGCTGTAATTAGTAAGAGAACTTGTTCTGATGATGTTTTAACTTTAAAGTTTGCAGATATATTACGAACAACGTTTACGTCTTTGTTACATTTGTAGGATTTGCATTACGAAAAAAAAAAATATGTTTTTTTTTACTCTGTCATTTTGCCTTGGGATTTTGGTACACCTATGGTACTTCGGGAACGAAGTACTTGTCAGTCTGGCCGTGATAGATTAGTATAAATATATACGATAAATATCACTTATAAAATTAGGATGTTTACGAGAATAAGATGACTGATGTCTTATGTGTTGCAATTATTCTCAAAGGAAGTAGAATTGTTCATACCTGAACCATTTATATATTAATATATTATTAGCTGTTATTATATACTTAAAGAATGTTGTAAATTAACGTAGAATTATGTTTATTCAGTATTATAAATTATTTGGTATTTCATTAATTTAAATTGCATATGGCAATAATCAACGAATAATCGATCAGGTGACATTGTGAGGGTAAAAGTATAAAAAGAAACTACGCTGTATTGTCGGCTCTCAATTCTATCTCAATTCTGTCCCAGTGCAGAACCGAATAAGAAGTAAAGTTAATACATTGCTAATATATTATTATATTATAAGATTAGTCTCATAATGGTGTTGAAGTTACGTGGTGATTAATTCAGTCAGTGCCGACTATGGAACATAACTAAATCCTCCTGCAGAAGTTAAGTACCTACCTTACTTTCAATACTATATACCGTTGTATTTTTAATGCTGTAAAGCATATTGTGTCTTTGCTAGTTTATATAATTATTTCTGTATCTTAATTCAATATAGCCAAGCTAGTATAATAAGGTGATATTGTAGCACTGCCAGTTTATAATTTGTTTATGAAAAACATTATACATAGTGTAACATTATATTATAATTAATGTTATAATTATAATTAATATAATATTATAGCGGTAACTGTGCTGTCTTAGAGTTTCTTCCTGGCTCTTCTCTAATGACTAAAGCACATTGTGAACCAGGGTCTAAATAAATTAATAACCGCAAATATTTGTATTACTTATTTACCTACCTCCATGATAATATGAAAAAGGTTACTTAATTACAATTACTAATAAAGTAATAAAACTATACACCTTATGTGTTTCTTTTGTTGGTTAACTTTTATTAATACCAATATAGATTAGAAACAATTCATTATTCTTTATCGCCTTGCTATATAGGACAGACATAAAGGAGAATGCCCATTTAGTATGGAGAAATGTACTGACTTTAACATTTTTGTGTCTTGATAAAAATACCTTTATTTGATTATGTTATCTTAATAAATTATACATACTAACTTGAGGCAATGATAATATTAGGAAATAAGAGATTTTAAACAAAACTAATTTGTATTTAGGTTATAGTAAACTCACAGTAATATGGACTCTATGCGGGCGTATTAAAGTCGATTGCGTATGTAATGTCGATCTTTTAAGTTTCAAATTCATTTGACGTGCCCCAAACACCATGAAGTTTGTAATGTATTATAATCACAGAACACTATTACTCCTGGCTGATTATAATAATTTTCTATAAAAAAATAGTTCATTTGACAGTCCCCTTACGTCATCTAGTTTGTTGTCATGGATATATTATACTATAACTGTTGTATCATAATTATAATCGAATCAATGCTACCTATTGGCCCGAAGGATCTTAAAAGATTCCTGATTGGCCCTTGTCCAAACATAAATGGCCCAATGGTTTTCTTTTGTAAAACGGAAGTAAAGTTACTTATTAATTTCAGAAAATTATTCCCAATAAGGATTTTTTAGGAAATAGGGTAAAATACTTGAAAAATTTTAATTAAATTTTTTGTCCAAAAATCATTGTGACACAATTATTTTTTTAAGAGTACTGGCTATGGGCATTCTCCTTTAGTAATAATATAATCATTGAATTAAATTTTACATACTCTACACTGTACAAATCTATTACGTTCAGTGTATCTTTTTCTTACCCATGTATTATTTTTGTATACCGTATTAAGCATACGATTTATTATTATACACCTACATAAAATAAATAAGCAAAGTTGTTGACATATCCCTAATTGTAAGTTGTATGTGTGCACCCCAATTAGGCATAAGATTACATTCTTTTAAATGGCAGCTTAACGCGATTTCATAGTAAATGTTTGGAATATATAAGTATTGCATTAAATAATTAATTAACAACTTTAAATCGTTATAATATAATATACAAAAACACTTTACTAATTAAATAACAACATAATATTTACACCATATAAATTAAAAATAAATACTTAAAAGCAAAAGTAAAATTAATTGAAATAAATGTAAGTAACTAGGCCCTTGTGGCGCAGTACTTAAGATGCCGGCAGCATTCCCTTGGCTGTATGGCAATGCTAACATTGCTAACACGCTGAGCAAGAATGCTGCCAGCTGTAGGGTCGCTCGTCTTGTCTTTTAATTTTTTGCTTATTTCTTTAAAAAGATAGCGTCGCTACCCCACGAACCAAGTGTTTTAACACCGAATGCTTTGAAGATATACGATGATCCTAAATTTATATAGTTATTTGACGTTTTATTTTTTTAGCCGCTTTTGCCGCAGCACCTGTTCTGATTTTGCTACCATGAACCATTACAGAATTAGATTAGATTTTGCTACCATTACACCATTAGATTTTGAACAACATATAATTCTGTAATATTGATGACTTCATTTGCAAGTGCAAACCAAACAATGACCCAAAGAAAGTAACGAATATTGCAAGTTAAAGAAAGCTTGTAATAAATAATTTATAATACTTACATGAATACAATATGTAATGTAAAATCCGAAAACAATTGTAATGAGCAGAGCTGTCCACAGCCCGCATTTCATGTATGCTTCGTGTATGCCTAAAATACCGCCACCCAGACATCCTTTTACAAGATGTCCTGTTGATTCCAAGGCACTGAAATTAATAATGGATTATTTAATTGTACTTCGAAAGTATTTCCCCATCTTTTTCTAATTCTTCTTCTACTAATCAATATATCTTACAGTGCCTGACTAAAAGACAACTACGTATCTGTTTAATAAGTGCTATGGAATTATTGTGAGAGGAAGCAGGATGAAAATGTTTTTAAACGGTTTTATTTAGCTTGCTCTATTTATTTATTTATTTGTTTGAGCCAGATCTTGCAAGCTTAATTAGATCTACTTCAACTCTATCCTACCTAACGAGTTGAAATTTTATATGTTGCTTTTGACAGTGCGTTTTTGTGATAAGCATGACCTGATACTACACCAAGGTTTGGCTCCAGCATAGGGAACTCCTTAATGGTTAAAAGCACAGTCTCAATTTTTTTTCAGTGATCCATTGATCCACTATAAAACAGTGTATTAAGTTTTTTAATCTATAAATTTAAAAGGAAGGAAAATAAAAAATATACCGATTTACTTTAAACATAGTATACCTACTCTGCACAATTGAATTAGAAATAGCCATTCACAGTGCATTATTTTGTCCCCGGCAAGCCGCGCCTTCCGCCAAATTTTGTGAGTTCAAACTCTAAGAAAATTACACTTATCCGGTATCTATTGGCGGTGATCTGTGATTCTACCAATCCGCAGTAGGCCAGCGTGGACAAGCAATGTTACGGCTGTGTTGAGTACCTACTTTGTGGGCTTGGCCGTTTGTCTGTAAGCGACAAAGTCATAAGGTTCCTTGCTCGTATGAAGAGTGAACTTGTCTCCTGGTGGGGGCTGAGGAGATGGTTTTGATGGTTCAGTATCATCGGCATGAGTCCGGGACTTGTTCACCTGTAATGAGGCCATAGTACATTGTTTTAGAATTTAAATTTAAATCTAATCATTCATAATATGTGAATAACTTGGTAAAATAAATACAACTGACACTATAATATTTTTTGACCGTTGCTAAGTAAACGATTAGTAGAGAGTTTTAGGCCGAGTACTATCACAAATAATATGAAGTACATAACTTGCTGAAAAGTATAAAACCTCGTGGATGCATCCCAGATCGAAGCATTGGCATCTTTTAGACTACATCATTGTTCGTCGTAAAGACCTACGCGATGTCCTTATCACCAGAGCAATGCGAGGGGCACAGGGCTGGACTGATCATCGTCTTATTAGATCCAAACTTCAACTGTCACTCAAAGCACCACGGCGAGCACCCCACAAAATTCCACCAAAACTTGCATTCTCGAGACTTATTACCTCACCAGTACTTGGTAAGTCTTTAGATGATAAATTTGCTGTTAATATACCACAAACATCTTCTTCGTCGAATGATGAGTGGCAATCTTTTGCGAAACAACTTCATAGCTGTGCTCTTGAGACTATTGGTAAATTACAAAAAAAGAATCAAGACTGGTTCGACGATTCAGACCAAGAAATAAAACAGCTAGTCGAGAGACATAGACATGAAATTAATGCAAAATCTATAGACATACTCGGTAGAAAAAGAGCACATCAGAAATTACGATTAAAGATACGCGAACGTAAAGATAGATGGTGGAAGGAGAAAGCAGCTGAGTTGCAACATAGCACTGATACAAATCAAACTGGCAAACTCTTTGAAGGCATAAAATCTATTTTTGGCCCACGAGTAAGAAAAACTGCATCAATATACTCAAAAGACCGACAACACCGAGTTACTGATATGAACGAAGTGATAATGCGATGGGCAGAGTATTTTGATGAAGTCCTTAACCCCTCCTTCAGTCCTTAGCCCTCAGCGTTGATCTATCCCATATTAAAATGCTTGAAGAAATGCCGGTCTGTCAACACTTAGACAATCCACCATCTCTTGAAGAATTTGTAGAAGCAGTGAACCGTCTCAAAAACTCAAAGACACCAAGCATGGATCAACTTCCAGCTGAAGTATACAAATACAGTGGAACTAACATCTTAAATAGGCTGTACAATCTAACCAGGAGAGTATGGGCTACTGAGGAAGTTCCACAAGATTGGAAAGATGCCGTTATTTGTAAGCTGTACAAAGGGAAGGGCGATGTCTCCGATTGCAGCTCTTACCGAGGTATATCGCTCTTATCTTGTGCTGGTAAGATACTTGCGCACATTATTAACACCCGCCTGAGTAAAATGGCAGAAAAGTACCTACCTGAGTGTCAATGTGGGTTCCGGCCCAGCAGGGGTACTATCGATGCCATTTCAGTCGTGAGACAACTCCAGGAGAAAAGCCTCTAGAACATCAACAGCCCCTCTACATGTGCTTTGTTGACTTAGAGAAGGCATTTGATAGAGTTCCGCGTGAGGCACTATGGCTTATCCTCGAAAAGTTGGGATACCCAAAGAAGTTTGTAAACATCATACGCCATTTCCATGTTGGCATGAAAGCTCAGATTCAGCATGAAAACGAACTTTCTAAGGAGATCCCAATTACAAGTGGAGTAAAACAAGGCTGTGTTATGGCACCTACTCTCTTCGCCATATATTTTTCAGTTATCATGAGAGACGCACTGCACCATTGCACTGGAAAAATTCAACTAAATGTTCGAACAGAAAAAGGCATATTTGACATTTCAAGATTTAAAGCGAAGTCTAAAGTTCAAAAGGTATCAATTCTGGACATACTCTACGCAGATGATGTATGCCTTATGTCTGACAACATGGCGCATCTCCAAACGTACATTGACGCACTCCACCTGACATGTCAACGATTTGGGCTGGTCATTTAATAGAAAGCGCCTAGGTAATAAAATATGTGCAACCATTTCAAATTCTGCACTACTTGGGAAAAGTATGCTTGGAATGGCACCCAAAATTTATAATAAATTGCCCACCACAGTAAGAAATGAGGACATTAACATCTCTCAGTTTAAGCATAAACTCCGGGATCTTTTGATTGACAAAGCCTATTACACAATCAATGACTTTTTAAATGACAAGTTTACATGACCATTAATGATATTAATAAAGTGACATATAAGTTGAAATATTATAATTAATTAAGAACACATAGTGACATATTGTATTGTAATTAATTGAACTAATGATTCGGTTGACATTTGCTATGTATAAACTGACATTACAGAATACTTAAATACACATATTAATTTAATTGAATAATTTATAGAATTCGAATAAGTTTAACTGCATGAAATTAATATTTTGACTATTTGCACGCCGATAGGCAGAATTTAGCGGACTTGAAATGAATTGTAACATTATCTGTACCTAAATTCAGCAAATAAATATTATGATTATGATCATTAGTACGTCAAAGACCCAAATCATCGAACAACCACCATGGGGCTGTGAAGCTGATAAAGCAACACTCAGTATAGATGGGAAACCACTTGATGAGGTGTCGCACTTTAAATATTTAGGTAGCACTATTAGGAACGACAACAGTCTCGCTTCGGAGATACCATCGCGCATTGCCAATGCTGCCACCAGCTTCGGCAGACTTACTGATCGAGTGTGGAGATCGCATGATCTTAGATTAGAGACCAAAATTAGTGTTTATAAGGCATTAATTATACCGATCCTATACCGATTCTATACGGCGCGGAGACTTGGTGCTTATATAAAACCGACATAAAAAAACTTGACACATATCATCTTCGGTGTCTAAGATACATCCTGAAAATTACGTGGCAGGACCGAGTGCCTAACACTGAGGTTTTACGTCGGTCTGGGATGTATGGCATGGAGTCTCTGCTCATGCAGCGCCAGCTGAGGTGGTGTGAACACGTCCTTCGCATGGAAAACCACAGATTTCCTAAGGCTGTATTCTATTCCGAAATGGCTGAAGGCAAGCGGAAACGCGGTGGCCAGCATTTGCGCTACAAGGATGTGTTAAAGAGACACTTGAATGCTTGCTGCATTTAACCTTCACGTTGGGAGGAGCTCGCTACACAAAGGTCATCTTGGCGCTCTATCATCTATAACAAGGTTAAAGACTTCGAGGAAGCCCGACTCGAAGCTCTTGACGCAAAACGCCAAATACGCAAAAAAAGACCAAAGCCCTCCTACTCGTAAACTTATAACTCGATTGGTGAACTGTACTGTATACCATGTGATCGAGTTTTCAAAACAAAATTTGGCCTAGCTAGCCATATTAGAGCCCACAATAGGAAATAGCGACATTCAATCTGTCGCACTCGAATTAGTTGGGGTCGCCGTCATCGAAATCGATGAGGAGGACTATATAATAACTAAAATTCATAGTACTTAACATGACTTAATATTATGCTTTCTTTCAACTGAAGGTGCGATATATCTGTATTTGTTTTTTTTAAAGTATCCATTCGGGAAAAGTAAGATAAAATTAGTGTAAGAAAAAATATTACATACTTATTCAAAATGAGGAAATTTGTTGTCAAATAATTGCTTAAAATGTTACTTTTAGTTAATAAAACGTATCATCTTCATTTTGTTGGAGACAGGCTTATTTCAGACAAATATTTAGGAATAGTACAAAAAATCTAATTTTCTTATTTATATAAATCCCTTATCTCCATATTATGGTCATGGATAAAAAATATTCAATAACAAAAAACCGAAGAGTTACATCACAAAAATGTCTCAAGTCGTGTTTAAAAAGGCCTTCATTTGTCACGATACAAATAATAATATAATATAACGACAAACTAAAGGTGACATTATTTTACTTATTAAAGAATCTGTTTGCTTAATTTAATAAAGTTTTTTGGAGTTTTTATTAAATGTTATGAGTTAATTTATTTGATTAATGATGGTTATTTATTTGTTTCATGAATGAGTAGACTTACATGATTAGAGTTCAATTCCATGATAGATAAAAGTTGGACCACATTATCTTCGTGTTAACAAACGCGGGCGCACACTGTCTCTTGGTATCAATTGTAATTTTGCTTACAGCCTGTGTCGTCTCCTCGACCTAGGACAGTCGTGTTTTTCACATTTTACGTTTTTTTTGTATTATTTACAATTTTACCTAATTTCGTATCTCTTCGTTGTTCTGCAAGGATTGTAGGTAGAGTTACCAGATCCAAAAATAAGTTTTCCTGGGGAAATCCCTGACTTTTTGTGTCAGTGTTTTATGGTAGCCAATATATTTTATTTTTGGAGTTGAAACTCTTAAGCAATTTTTTATTATTAGACTGGTTATTTTGTGATTTACATCAATGGCTGTTATTTACTTTGTATGGTAATTTGTATTATTTGGATTATACATTAAGGGTAATTTGAAGAATTTACTATAACGATAACTTAAAGAACTTACTATAAAGATTACTTTATTATTACTATAAAGATAACTTGAAGAACTAACTTAAATAATTTAGTTCTGAGTTGTAAATTCAACGACACGACGTAATAATGACCTTATTTTAACATTAGACAATATTTTGGTTTACGACTTTTTTTCACGACTGTACCTACTCGTTTTCATTGACAGAAATAACGCTTATAATTTGGGTTTGTTATTTTTGCATCTAAGTATCGCAACATAGTTTATAATATTACTTTGCCGTGGTAATAATGAGTTGCTACAATGTCGCATCTTGATTCTTCTATGGAAACTATTTAATTTTCTATGGAAAAGATTCCACTAATAAACTTTACATTGTATATTTACATTGTGTATTTAACTATAGTTACTGTTTCTTGAATGGTTAAAGGTCTTATAATTTCCAAGGTTGGGTTGGGATGTATTGTAGTTATTATATTAATATTATTTTAAAATTTCTACATATTTTTACCCAACTGCGCTAGAAGTAGGGTTATGTTTTTCGAGTGTGTATGTATGTATGTATGTATATTTGTGTGTATTTATATGTATTTTGTGCGTATGTATGTGTGCCGTTAGATACGTCTTAGTTGTGAAAGTGAAACTGGGTATATCAAAATTGAAAACAATTTTATGGCTGATTTTTGACGCAATTGGTGTCTTCAAAATATTTTTTCTCAAAACCTATCATTCGATTCGGGGTATCGTTGAATAGGTACCTATTCAAAAATGATTTTTAGCTTTCTTTCATCATTTTTCATTTTAAATAATAGTTTAGGATATACATATAACAATTTAAAGTTGTTTCAACAATCATTTTCGCTAATTTACCTATTAACTCCCTTAATGAAATGAAAACATCGCGAATTTTTTCGTCTAACAAAGAAGTCAATAGTTGTTTTTTTTTAATTTTTGTTAACAAAAAATCTGACTGAACTAAAAAGAAAAAAGCCTAGTTTAGAAAGTTGTTAATATAGGTATACTAATATTATAAAGCCGAAGAGTTTGTTTGGTTGAACGCGCTAATCTCAGGAACTGAATAATGTTTGTACTTCATTAATAAATAAATTAAAAAAAATAAAATAAAACTACTGGTTCGAATTGAAAAATTCGTTTTGTGTGTGATAGTTAGGGCTCCCACACAAAACTGCGATGCGATGCGATGCGAATTCGCATCGCAGGAACTTGCGATGCGAATTTCTGCGATACGATTTAGTGCGGCAAACCGTTTGGTAGGGCGACCATTCCTTCAAGTGTAGTAAGCCGTACTGGACGTGTTTTTAGGAAGCGTAAGATGGATCGCAAAAAGATTATTGCACTGCTGTTATTGTTAAATAGATATAATAAAAGAAAAAGAAGATTCTGGGTTCATCCATTTATTACGATTATGAACTCTGATGGGAACTATTTTACTCAAAAGTACTATGCGTTGAGAACTGAAGAAGATGAATTTTTTGATTATTTTAGAATGAGCATATCTTCATTTGAAGAGCTTTTGAAAGGCGCCGCGCGTCTTTCTCTAAAGCTGTCTCAGAGCGGACTAAAATGGCGTCACCAAGGATGACGTAATATCGCAGGAATGTGCGATGCGAAGCAGATCGGAAATTCTTGCGGTGCGTTCGTGCGAATTCGCAGATATTTGCGATGCGATGCGAATTCGCGGTTTTGTGTGGGAGCCCTTAGTCCATTTATTGAGGAAGACTTTAACATCATATATTTTAGTAGTTAGTTTTTTCTACAAATTAACGCGGGTGAAACCGCACGGAACAGCTAACTGTGCTGTGCTAGTTACGTATAATGTCAAAAATTAAGAAGTTAAAGGCTCACGACTGATTTCTAAAACCTATCTATCCCTTGACGCTGATAAGAGATTGACGTTTGGTTTCATTAGCATCGCAGTTTATCCCACGTACGGCGCGGAGGGCTGGAATAGCTTGCCTGCGTCGGTGTTCACATCCATCTGAGGACATCAAGAAAAGAGCGAATCGGCTTTTACTAAGTTAGTGCATGTCCCATCCTGGATTTTGTAACCACTTATCATTAGATGAGATTGCAGTTAAGCATTGACTTATCAAATGTAACTAAAATAATCCTCACTGGAGCAGCGTGGTCAATTTCAGTGTCATTGGCCCGCTTTCTTGAATCTTATTTTATTCGTGTTGATACGTGATACATAATTATGATATTTTATTGTGCAACGCTTGAAGTTTTTAGGAAAAATATCAATAAGGATAAACTAAGAACTGGTTTTTAAAGTCACTTCACCTTTCTATAAGATTGTCTCATTCCTTATCGCATGCATGTTGGTCGTGATGATGTTTAATAAAATAAATATTTGCTTATAATTATGTAAATAAATCTTAGATAGAAGAATAGATCTTAATTTTATTGCTACAAATTCCACTTCTTTCTAATTTATTCGGTATGTTCTAGGACTACGAGTATCTTTGCTTATATATACTAATATTATAAAGAGGAAACCTGTTGAGATAAACGAAGCTCCGTGAGGTGTCTTTAAAGTAGATATTATGTTTATAAGGTCAACTAAATATAAGCGACCGAAAGAGAATAATTCAAGTTGTCACTGAGAATGTGAAAAGTTAACATAGATGCTTCGATTTTACGCATCTCCATATGTCTCCGACTCGGCGCCAAAGTATGTGAGCCTCACTTTTGCATTTGTGGCCAAAGTGTGGATCAGTTGGGTCGACATGGTCTATCCTGCTCTAAGAGTGCTGGCCGTTTATATCGCCATGGCACAATCAATGACCTGATCCGTAGGGCTCTTGTCACCGTGTCTGTACCTGCCACATTAGAACCATGTGGTATGTGCAGGGACGATGGTAAGAGACCAGACGGTGCAACTCTTGTGCCATGGAAATTAGGTCGCACCTTAGTGTGGGATGTCACTTGTGTAGACACTTTGGCCCCTTCTTATGTGCAAGAAACTTGCAATAAGGCTGGGGCCGCAGCCGATCGCGCCCAGTTTTTAAAGCGTCGCAAATACTCTTCTATTACAGTAGATTACGAGTTTGCGGCGCTGGCAGTTGAAACTTTGGGTACGTGGTCGGCAGACATGAAGTGTTTCATGAGAGACATGTCGAAACGACTGATCCAGACTTCTGGATACCCGAAAGCTGGCAGCTATTTTGCTCAAAGAATTAGTTTAGCAATTCAGCGGGGCAATGCTGCCAGCGTTCTGGGTACAATGCCGAATTTAGGGATTTTGGATGATATACAGGGTTATTTGTAACTCGACGTATTCCTGGCGGGAGCTGATGAAGGAGCCAAAATGCAATATATTTGACGTTCATTTGTATGAGCAAAAAAAAAATATCTTGCTACTTGTGGAGATATTTGCAATTTAAACTTTTTTCGTTATTTACCCGGATTTTTGCATTTAGGTACAAATTGAAAAAAAAATACGTATGGTATGGTTATTATTTAAAATTATTTTTCTAACTAACACTTCAATAAAGCCCACCCTACCTTATTAAGATGAAAATTCCTTCAGAATGATAAACTACGAGCTACAACAAAAACAAAATTATTTTAAAAATACAAGTTACGTGACAAAATATGTCGTCTAGATCAAAAAATTACCATGACACTAGGCATACAAGTTATTAAAAAAACTTGCCCATTTAATCAGCTTTTTAAAAAGGTATTAATGTTAATCCAAAAACATGTAATTCTTAACAAAAACGGCGTTTCACTCATCGTAGGTAGACAAAAGCGAGGACGCGACTTTGTTTTGGATGTCGTATTTATTATCTGCTTTTCGATGTGATTCCTGAGGGGACGATGTGGATGGACTGTTGTTGGCCGATGTTCCAGAAGAAATTAAAAATAATTTATTATTTCAACATGACAGGTGTTTTGCTCACTACCAACTTACTGTGCGACAGTGGTTGAATAATACATACCCAAATAAATGGATGGGAAGAGGAGGGCCAATATCGTGGCCTGCACGATGCCCAGATCTCACGCCGTTAGATTTTTACGTGTGGGATCACATGAAAAGTCTAGTTTATGCCACCAAAGTCAGTTCGATAGAAGAATTAAGAGAACGAATTTTAAGCGCGGCGGAACAGATAAGATCAAGTTTTAGCTCAAGGGTGACAAAAACAGAAATGAGAAAGAGGATTCGGACCTGTATAAGAAATAGAGGGGCTCATATCGAGCAAGACGCATGAACAAAAAAATAATAGTTTGTGCATTACTTTTACGCTTTATACTTTTTAACCCTGAAATATGCTCTACCTATGATGAATAAAACGTTGTTTTTGTTAAGAATTACATGTTTAAGGATTAACATTAATATCTTTTTAAAAAGCTGATTAAATGGGCAAGTTTTTTTAATAACTTGTATGCCTAGTGTCATGGTAATTTTTTGAACTAGACGACATATTTTGTCACGTAACTTGTATTTTTAAAATAATTTTGTTTCTGTTGTAGCTCGTAGTTTTCATTCTGAAGGAATTTTCATCTTAATAAGGTAGGGTGGGCTTTATTGAAGTGTTAGTTAGAAAAATAATTTTAAATAATAACCATACCATACGTATTTCTTTTTCAATTTGTACCTAAACGCAGAAATCCGGGTAAATAACGAAAAAAGTTTAAATTGCAAATATCTCCACAAGTAGCAAGATTTTTTTTTTTTGCTCATACAAATGAACATCAAATATATTGCATTTTGGCTCCTTCATCAGCTCCCGCCAGGAATACGTCGAGTTACAAATAACCCTGTATATTTCTTGTAAATATTCTTATTATTATAATCATTTAGTTAAGATATTTTTCTGTGTTATGTGTGTTATGTAGTTAGAGGTATTTTATTTTTATGTATAGTCACATTATACTTTTGTTAAAATTAAATTAATATTATGTTAACATATTAATTTTATTAAAATAAATATATTATTGTTCACAAGCTGCTTATTTATTATGCCCTAATAAAACCTTTGTATTTTTGTATGTTTGCAACGAATAAACTCAAAAACTACTGAACCGATTTTAAAAATTCTTTCACCATTAGAATGCTACATTATTACTGATTAACAAAGGCTATCGGATTTTTGGAAATTCATCTCATAGCGGTTGGAAGTCACTTTCATACAAACCAACTTCGTCAGTGTTAGAGTTATAAACATGAAAATTTTTATGTAAGTTCATAGTTGTAAACAAAAGTTAAATTTAGCACATTTTTTGGAAAATCATCCCTTAAAGGGTTAATTTAGAGGACAGCAGTCAGTATGCAACTTCGTCATTTTTGAAGTTAAAAACATTAAAATTTTATATTAGCTCAAAATTAGAAACTAAATATTGAAATATTACTTTTTGTTCGAAAAATCATCCCCTGAAGGGTTAATTAAGGTGGCGCAAGTTAGTATGGGAACTTCGTCAGTTTTGAAGTAAGAAGGTTGAAAATTTATATATAAGCTTATTAATTAGACACAAAAAAATGTATCACTGGTTTCTCGAAATTCATCCCCTAAAAATAGGGTTTGGTAGTCAACTACATACAAATCAACTTCGCCAGTTTTTGAGTTATAAATATGAAAATTTTTATGTAAGTTTGTAGTTATGAATAAAAGTTAACTTTAATACATATTTTTTTGAAAATCATCCCTTAAAGGGTTAATTTAGCTAATGGAACTGAGTACGCAACTTCATCATTTTGAAAGTTAAAAACATTTACATATTAGTTCAAGATTAGAAACAAAATTTAAAAGTTATGTGTTTTTTTTGGAAAATAAATAAAAAAGAGAAAAGAGAAAAAAAAGAGATTAAATAAGAGTCTGGAAGTTAGTATGGCAACTTCGTGAGTTTTGAAGTAAGAAGGGTGAAAATTTGTATAAAAGCTTATAGTTCGACTCAAAAAATAAATGTGTCACGGTTTTCTCGAAATTCATCCCCTAAAAATAGGGGGTGAAAGTCAACTACATACAAATCAACTTCGTCGGTTTTAGAGTTATAAATATGTATTTTTAGAGTTATATTATATATATTTTTACGTAAGGTTAGGTATAGTGAGAAACAAAAGTTAATTTTGACACGTGCTTTGGAAAATCATCCCTTAAAGGGTTAATTTAAGGGATGGATCTTAGTACGCAACTTCGTCATTTTTGAAGTTAAAAACATGAAAATTTATATCATATTAGCTCCAGATTACAAACAAAATTTGGAAATATTACGTTTTTTTTGTAAAATCATCCCCTACAGAGTTAATTAAGGCGGCGCAAGTTAATATGGAAGCTTCGTCAGTTTTAAAGTTAAAAGGGTGAAAATTTATATACATATAAGGTTATAGAAAGACACAAAAATAACTGTATCACGGTTTCATCGATATTCATCAGCATATGGGGTAAAACTAAGGGGTTGTAAATATTTAAGAAACTACGACATTTTTTGAACTCAGAAATGTGAAAATTAATATGTAAGCTTATAGTGAGAAACAAAAATTTAATGTAGGGGGTTTTACGAATGGAAGGAGGAGGGGATAGGGGCAACAAGAAGGAGAGGAACCGGGAGCGGGAGAGGGAGAGGAAGCGGGAGAGGGAGAGAAACAGAAAGCGAGAGATGGACCGGAAGCGGGAGAGGTATAGGCAGCGGGAGAGGGAAGGGGACAAGAAGCGGGAGAAGGACCGGGAGAGGGAGCGACCCAGGGAGCGGGATACGGAGAAGAATCGGGAGCGTGAGGGGCAGGGAGCGGGAGAAGGACCAGGAGCGGGACAGCAAGCGGTAGAGGGACCGGGAGCGAGAGTGGAAGCAGGACAGAAAGCGGGAGAGGGACAGGGTGAGGGAAAGGGAGAGGGAGTCGGATTTTTCTATAAATTATTTGTCAACTACCTACGATGAAAGATTGAACAAAACAATGAGCTAAATGTTTTTAAAATACAATTCTGTTTTAAAGCAGAAAATAAAAGTGTGCATTTTATTTACGTTTAGCACAAATTGTTTAATATTTGTAATAAATATGACGGCATAGTGTAAATATTCGACTAGGAAAAACTTAAGAACAAACTCAGGATTTTAATTTGTACCTATGTACCAAAAGTTTTAACGTGATAACGTTTATAAAGACGATGAGCCTGAAAGGCATTCACGAAAACCGAGTAACGACCGCTCACGTCACGGAAGCGCGCGCAGCATTAGAGAGAGAGGCACGCTAGACCGGCCGTCTCTCTCCCACTCAAGCGTAATCGGTCCGCTTGGAAGGCATTCTCGAAAACGTGGTAACGAGCCTGCTCACGTCACGAGCCACAACGCGCGCAAAGTATCGAGAAAGAGATACGCTGAATAATAATAAAACGAAATATATATCTGTAATGTAATATGTAAAATTGTAATTTTCATTCTATTTCCCGCTCCTAATGTGCGAATTGACAATATTTATATCATAAATTATTCTTCTACGAAATAGACGTTATCACGTAAAACCATTGTCCGTAAACCGACTTTACAGACAACCAATTTTTTTAGAAATGTTTTAATTTTTTTTTGTATGTTATCATTGTTTTGAATGAATAAAACTGTTGTAATATATTATTGTACCTTTTATTTCGTGTATTTTTTGTTACCTATTTTTCGCACACTACGAAACATAAGTTTCAGGTAAACCTTACCCTGAATTAGAATAAATACAGTAGAGTCAAAAGTGAATTCCTGGAATCCCCACTGGAGGGTATTTGATTTCTTTTTTCCTAAAATTCCCACTAGGCAGTTATGTTGGCGGTTTATTGATTCATTCCTGACATCAACATTTTTATTAGGGTGGAGCTTCACGTACTAACTTAAAAATAAAAAAATAATGCTTTTACTTAAACTTTTAATTTACAAATTAGTGATGAGTCCTACAACATTAGAGTATGTCCCAGCTATGAATAGTAATATTCCTATAAATAGCACGACAATATTCTTCCATAACCTCCACTGGAACCTTCCGAGTCCTGGCTCCTCCCACACCACCAGAAGCTCTATACATGCTGGGAATATAAAACCCATGTTGGATAAGCAGAATGCTCCTAGCTGAAACAAATGAGAGGTATTAGGCAAATATCTATCACTCGAATACCTTATGGTCCTAGGTGACAGGGCAAATGAATTTTTGACTCGGTAGAAAACAATTTTATCGAACTAACCAAGCGTGATTATAAGAAGAAGAAGACGGGACTATCCTACTATCCGTATTGAGTTGTTACATGATAGGACTGGCTATATTTAGTCGCTTTGATGAAAAAATCCATTAATGGATCCTTTTCCACTTCTATGTCCACTTTATCCTTCATCCGCTTTGATTATATCATACGGCTATACCTCTTTGATTAGGTATTACAGCTGAATCCGGCCATGTTACTGCGTTCGCTGAGGCTCGGTTACAAAAGCATTAAAAGTAGTAAATCTATACCAAATTATTGATCAAAGCGCTTGCAATTTCTTATTATGTTTCAACAGTAAAAGCAGAAATATTCAAGGCTATTCAACTACCTATCGTACTGTTTCATATTTATTAGCGGATGCAGGGTTTATTCTTTAACATTATTTTGATTAATTGCTGTTTATGTTACTTTGATACTAACTTATAATTGATACAACCACTTTTCTTGTTCTATTACTTTTTATTAGATGTTGACTCTTTAATATGCATGCAGTCTTCGCCTGTAATTGTGGTGGCACTTGACAGACTAGCTACATAAATGATTATTTTATTTACATTGTACTGGTGTTCACTATGTTGGCGTTCATTTAAATAAATAAATAATAAATAAATAAATTAACACTATTCTCATTGTAAAAGACAAAAACATTGTTATAAGCCACGCCATTATAGAAACGAATCTAAAATGGCGGAAATTATCATTCCCTCACGCGCACGTTATTCCTGTCTTTAGCGTGCAAGTGAAGGGGAAAGATAATTTCCGCCATTTTATATTCGTTTCTTTAATGGCGCGGCTTATACAAATCTATCAGAAAATTGGATATTATTTATCCAACTGAATTACAAACTTACCAGACCCATCAAGTTCCCAATATTAGGGAATGCAATAGCAATGGCAGTGATGACGACGATGAAAGTACCGCGGTACACTCTCTCCCACAGCCAGTGTCTGCTCTTATCGTGCTTCTTCGACACGTAGTACCAGACGAGGTTGAACGGCGCCCAGAAGTTGAGAGCAAAGGTAATGAAGATCATAATCCCCATTAGACATTTTAAGACTGTAGGAAAGCTGTAAAAGAAGAAACATGTAAACTTCATTGTACAGATTAAGTTAGTAGGTACTCAATAACAACCAGTAACGCCTGATATTGTACTAAGTCATGTGGGTGTTTTATCAATATCTATAAAATGTCCCGCATTGTTTGATTCTACCAATAACATTACGAAAAAAGGCAGATAAAGCATTTTTAACAAAAAAGTGTTTTGAAAGAGATTTTTTTTTAATTGTTTTATTTTTTTTGATTTTTTAAATTTGTTTTTTATTATGTTTTTTTTTCAATTTTTTGACTTTTTTTCGATTTTTTTTTATTTTGTTTGCAGTACACCTGCGAAAAAATTTGAAATGTGTGCTGAGACACATTTAAGAAGTGAAACTTCAAAGGACAAGTGAAAAAACGAATCGCAACGGACAAGTAGAAAAACAAATGGCAACGGATAAGTGGAAAAACGAATTGCAACAAAATTTTAAGTTGATTAAATGTCCTTTAGATATAGACCTTGAAACCAACCAACCATTGTTCCTAAAACTGGTTTCATTTGAAAGGCGATAATGCGAAGATGTGAACACTAAATACTATCTATGTCTGTGACTAAAACAATTTATTAGGCACATTCGGTCCATTCACAGACATAGATAGAAAACCTGTCTGTGGGTCCATTCATAAAGATTCTCCACTTTTCCCATCCAACATTTTTTTCCGTTGTAGCACACGCCGGGTATCCACTAGTGTATTATAAAAGTAAAGCTTACGTTTCAGTAGGGAAGTTCAAAGTGACAGGTGAAATAGAACCTTCACCAAAGCCCCAATATCCAAAGAATCCAACCATCACCAGAAACGAAACTACAATTGACATTCCTGGAAATGTATAATAATATATATATAAAAATAAAAATAAATAAAAATTTAAAATGTAAAGTTAAGTTTGGATCACATACTAATATTGTAAGCCCATTGTAAGCCCTACACATGCCCTACACAAAAGCTCAAATAAGCAATGTCCCAAAAAGGTGAATATTATAGTGCGATTAACGAACGAGTGACCTACGAATACAATAGTGTCATACATATAAATATGTATGGCACTATAGGCTATTAATAAATTTTGCATTGAGAAAAATTATATTTATTGCAATAAAATTATATTTTATTATATATTTCACCTTTAATGACTTCATGTTATATTTATGTAGATCGCGAAAATCAATTAATCAATCAATCTTTTTCTGTGAAGGGAACACCCAAATATCTACAACGTAATATAAATATTATGTAGCCTATAAAAACTGCTACAAACTAAAATCATACAAAGGCGACCGTGAGGTTAACTTACCAGCACATAAAATCTTGGGGAACTGCTTGGGATCTTTCATGTTATTCTCTATTGGTAAAGAGACTCCAACTCCTTCCATACTAAAAACCACTATTCCACAGAACTCGAAGAACCCTGTAGGATTCTTCCAAGCCGGTACTTCAGAGATTGGTGGAGCTACCCGCAAACTATATATCACTGTTGCTATCACACAGGCCACTGTGAATAAAAATGTGACATTACTATTTGAAATACTTGCTTCAGATAAGTCAAGATTTGCAGATATAAGAGACGACTAAGATCATGTCGTAGTTATAAAATATCAAGTATCCTTAATTAATAACATATAGTGATATATAGCAGAATATGTTGTAATATAGGTACGTAAACTTGTATTATGTGACAACTCTGCTGAATAGAAGCAATACAGTAATCTTTCTAGACGTTGTTATCATTTTTCCACATCGAAGCCATTTTGGTATAGCACTGGCCCTTTCTTTGACTGTCATAAGATAATACTGACCAATAAAAACATCTGCAAGTAGCGTGAATGGCGCAAGATACTTCAGGGTTGTGATCATACATAGCAGCAATATAGGCACGAGCAACGCCAAAATATACAGCCTGAGTTGATCCAAGTCCCCTGGAGCTATATCATCTGTTGTTTCCTCTACCAGTTCTTTAATAGTTTTTGCTATTATTATCTGATAGACACAACAAGCTCCGAAAAGGTCGATGCAGATAATTGCATCAACCGCATACCTGGGAATGGAAAATCATTGATTAGGAAAATATTTTTCTTTATTGTTTCTTTCCTAATGGCATATTTTTTGTTTACATGATTTGGTCAGAGAAATCAGAGAGTCGGACGGTTCATACTTGGCAAGAAATCGTTTTCCGTTGGTCTATGGTACAGTAGTAAACCAAAAAATATTATGGTACTAAACAAATGAGCGGTGGGTAACCAAATTTTAAATATTCTGTAATTTGCTACCGTATCATGA
The DNA here is from genome assembly GCA_963932265.1 of Thymelicus lineola. Classification (NCBI taxonomy): domain Eukaryota; kingdom Metazoa; phylum Arthropoda; class Insecta; order Lepidoptera; family Hesperiidae; genus Thymelicus; species Thymelicus lineola. The sequence goes on along the minus strand of OZ010698.1, from coordinate 5,537,783 downwards.
CCGTATGTACGTAAACTTACTACACATCAATGACCGCATTCAAATGTAAAGACATCGATCAGTAGGTACAGTTTTAATAGGTTTAGGATCAATTTGTCCGGAAGCTAGTTTTCTCTCTCTCTTTCTGCTTGAATCGCAACTCATCGGTGATGCTACTGGTGCTACTAATATCGTAATGTGGCCACTTACCATCAGGTCGATCGTCAGCTCGTTTGTCGGCTAGTAACACAAAATTGATCATTACCGGAACCATTTGCTGTATTTCCTCAAGCTGGGAAATGGACCTACTTCCAACGCTGCTTCAGCTACGTCAGGATACGACATCACGGGCAAATGAAGTCTCGTATACAGAGTTTGTGCTGATTTCACTAGAATCTGAAAAGAGAATGATACTTCATGAAAAATCAAAAGAAAATGGACGACGAAAAATAGTATACCTAATTTTATTCCTTCTTTTCTTCTCACTTTCTTGGCCAGCAACGAATTAATGATGCCTTTGGTGTTGCTGATGTACATGTGCGATGGTAGCCACATACTTTTATAATATAAAGTGGGTCGTCAGGTCGTTTGTCGGCTATTTCTATAAAAAAAGTATACATTTGTGGTCCTACTAGTAAGACAAAATAGCATACTTAGACCAGGGTAGAAGCCTTTAAAAATAATGAAAAGTGAAAAAAAAATATAATAGAATGAAACCTATTGCAAAAGGAAGAGAATATAACAAAAAATAAAGGAAAAATAATTTACGGGCGATCTGAGGTCGGGAAGTGGGGGGGAGGGGGGGTTTAAGGGTAAAAAACGGTTTATCTCAATTTCCAGCAAAACTATAAGTCCTATGGAAAAAAGTTAAATGGCAAAGTTATAGGTAATAAAAAGGTCTACAATTTTTGTATTTACACTTTTTTCACATAACCTCAAAATTTATGTGAAAAATTCAAAAAACCAAGTTTTTGGTTTTTTATTTTTATCTTTTACAAAAAAAATTTTTTTTTAACGAATTTTTATGAAAACTTACCTTTCTATGTCCCAAACATACTGTAATTTTTTTGATTTAAAATATTTATTTTTTCACCTTATTTTGACTTAATATCGAAAAATCACCCTAATTTTCAATCGAAAATTCACCTGTCAAAATATCCGCTTTTTTAAAAAAATCTGTGAGCTTTTTATTTGCTAAAATCTCTACTTTCTGATGGTATAAAAAAGATATACACTACTATGGTAAATTTTCTCAGAAAATGCAATGAAACGACAACTATTTTTGCATGTTTCTTGCAATCTTTATGGATTTGTAATTTTTTTGCTTATTAATTTATTAATTTAACATGGATTTTGACGTTTTTCGATTAATTAAAGTGTAAATTTTAATAAATGGCTCAAAATTGTACATAAATATTAAAAATATATATTTAAAAACTCGAACTCGAATAATTTTTGTGAAAATAGTTGTCGTTTCATTGCATTTTCTGAGAAAATTTACCATAGTAGTGTATATCTTTTTTATACCATCAGAAAGTAGAGATTTTAGCAAATAAAAAGCTCACAGATTTTTTTAAAAAAGCGGATATTTTGACAGGTGAATTTTCGATTGAAAATTAGGGTGATTTTTCGATATTAAGTCAAAATAAGGTGAAAAAATAAATATTTTAAACCAAAAAAATTACAGTATGTTTGGGACATAGAAAGGTAAGTTTTTACAAAATTTCGTTAAAAAAAAAATTTTTTTGTAAAAGATAAAAATAAAAAACCAAAAACTTGTTTTTTTGAATTTTTCACATAAATTTTGAGGTTATGTGAAAAAAGTGTAAATACAAAAATTGTAGACCTTTTTATTACCTATAACTTTGCCATTTAACTTTTTTCCATAGGACTTATAGTTTTGCTGGAAATTGAGATAAACCGTTTTTTACCCTTAAACCCCCCCTCCCCCCCACTTCCCGACCTCAGATCGCCCGTAAATTATTTTTCCTTTATTTTTTGTTATATTCTCTTCCTTTTGCAATAGGTTTCATCCTATTATAATTTTTTTTGTTTTCAAAAATTATCGACCCTGGACTAACTATTTTGTTCCTCAAGAAAAACCCCAATCTGTCTCGATTTCGTCAATGGGATTACATGTCACTAGTGACCATAGTTACATGCCACTGTAAATTGAATCCTCTACCGAGTTACGTGTCCTGCTTTGACAAAAAATGTGTAGCGCAAACCAACCTTGTCGCCTGTGCTCGATTTTTACCACGCCACTAAAATTGAACGTGTTACGATATTCATTTTTAGTTATTTACATTTTTAAAAATTATTATAAATATTTCAAATTGGTACTACATATCGCACACTCAGTGAAAAAAAGGCATAACTCGTTTTACGTTGAATTTTAGTTATTAATATGATCGGAAAGAGGGAAAAGCTGCATATGCTCAATTTTTTTCAAATTTTATCATTAATCTTGACTTTCTGCAAGAAATTCCTTTGACTACCGACTGATATTTTAACAGATTTTTTGCTCTCCTGTAAAATTGCAATTTTCAACTTATGCCTTTTTTCCATTGTTTTTTTTCCATTTTTTTCCACCTTTAGTTAATAATAAAAGGTGTTCTGTATTGTAAAGAAAAATAAAATAGTCTATATGGCCTATAGTTTGAAATACAGGTAAAAACCAAACACAATCTTTCGAAATCCAAATTCCATTTTTAGTTCGTAATACTCCAAACGTATATCATTGGATTCCGGAAAAAGTTCATGAAAAATCTTTCCTTTTCCAAGTTCGGGAGAACGAAAAATTGTGAACGGAAGATTTCGGAGCGTCACGCGAAATAAACTGCAGTGCAGTGGTTAAAGACGAACAGCCATGAATTTTATGTTCAGAAATTGTCAGACATGTTTAGAAATGGCGCAGAATATTGCGTTCAGTGTATCTTTTTCTTACCCATGTATTATTATTGTATACCGTATTAAGCATACGATTTATTATTATACACCTACATAAAATAAATAAGCAAAGTTGTTGACATATCCCTAATTGTAAGTTGTATGTGTGCACCCCAATTAGGCATAAGATTAAATTCTTTTAAATGGCAGCTTAACGCAATTTCATAGTAAATGTTTGGAATATATAGTAATATAGTATAAGTATTGCATTAAATAATTAATCAACAACTAATTCTGCAATATTGATGATTTCATTTGCAAGTGCAAACCAAACAATGACCCAAAGAAAGTAACTAATATTGCGAGTTAAATAAAGCTTGTAATAAATAATTTATAATACTTACATGAACACAATATGTAATGTAAAAACCGAAAACAATTGTAACGAACAGAGCCGTCCACAGACCGCATTTCATGTATGCTTCATGTATGCCTAAAATACCGCCACCCAGACATCCTTTTACAAGATGTCCTGTTGATTCCAAGGCACTGAAATTAATAATGGATTATTTAATTGTACTTCGAAAGTATTTCCCCATCTTTTTCTAATTCTTCTTCTACTAATCAATATAAATCTTACAGTGGCGAAATAAAAGACACATTGAAAAAATTGGGCAAGTGCGTGTCAGGCCACGCCAATGTAGGGTTCCGAAGTACCTAATAAGTTTATTGACTACGCATTACCTAGGTACTTATGCTAACATAGCCGTGATAGTTTTCCTTGTAAATTCAACATATTATAACCTGTTTTTGAGATTTTTTTCATTTGTTCAACTACAACCGTTCAGCCAGCAGGGAGGGAGGGACACATGACACTAACTAAAATTAAAGCCAAATATTTCACAAACGGATCGCTTATTCCAAAAATCTTTTTAGAAGATCCATAATATTTTTGGAAGACCTTTTTAATGATAACTTACACTATAGGGTAAGCGATAAATAAAAAATCATCCTCACGTTCCAAAAAAAGTTTTTCAATATTTTATATATTCAATTATCAATATATTCAATATTCTACGATTCTAGAGTTTTAATTAATATGTATATTCGTGCCAAATTACAGCTTTTTAGCTCTAAGAGTCTCGGCGCAATGCTGCAGACAGACAGACGGACGGACATGACGGAACGATTTTACTTCGGAACCCTAAAAATTAAGTATAAAAACCGACAAACATAAAGAAACCAAAATATTTACTTTCTTTTAAACATAATTTTACATTGTTTATAATAGATTAGAAACCCGTGCTCACTTCGCTTTCAACAGGATGTTTACCTTGTAAATTGTTTTAAATGTACAAAAGATTTTACTGATATTTTGTTGATGTTTAAAAAATAGACGAAGTATCAATACATTAGTACCCGGACGACCGAGCTTTGTTCGGTTTAGTATTGCTTAACAACGCCATCTACTGAAGTAGCATTAGTATTGCTACTCGCCAATAGATGTCAGGAAGAGTCTATTGTAGCAGTTTTTCATCGCCTGAAAACACGGATAAAGCGACATTTTTTAAAAATGAATGCTAGCTAGATCGATTATTCGCCCCCGAAACCCCCTGCATACTAAATTTCATGAAAATCGTTGGAGCCTTTTCCGAGATTCAGAAAATACACACATAATATACAAGAATTGCTCTTATAAAGGTATTAGATACAGCTATGTATAAAGAACTGTTGAATTAGGACATGGGTACATATATCTTAGTAATTGGTTTTGTAGACACAATAAATGGTAATTCGTGTGAAGGTCTCCCGTAGATATTTAATTGTTAGAACATTTTTCGTCATTGACACTGATCAGAAAGATGTCAACATTTATGAGCTAGTAATTTAATATCTTACATACTACAGAACTACTTACATACTACTATTTGTGCGTTTGAAATAAAAACCGGAGCTGTAATTCTCCAAATTTCTTCGTTTTAGAAATTAATTATCTCTTGCATCAACGAAGAAAAACATCATGAGTAAACTTGCGTATAAGGCGTCGTCCTAATTGGCAGCGATCGTACGAGCAAACGATGCGATTTAGTCGCACGACAAAATTAAACACACACACTAAATAAGCGTGTCCTAATTAAAGCTCGCAAGTCATCGCACAAGCATAATAATCATTTTCAGCGCACGACGATGAACGCATCGTTTGCTTGTACGATCGCTGCCAATTAGGACGACGCCTAAGAGTTTCGCCTCATCTTATGCCGCATTTACATTCAGCCACTTCCATTGCCACTTCCCTTGCCGTACATACTTCCGCAAATATTGCTGTGGCAACGTCAAGGGAAGTGAGTGTTTACATTGTCGCTTCATGTGTATTTTCAATTCGACGCTGGGCAATGGATGACGTCGAAATTGTCTCAGCGTCGGCGCTCTGCCTTATAAATTTAATTAATTATTTAAATGTTTTGAAAAAAAAATAGAATTCAAGAGAGACATCGTCGTCAGAGGAGATGGTGGATGATAGAAATTCACGAGGAATCCCATATTACCCGCTCAATTTCGTAAAGTTCTAAAAATTTAATTGTTTTATCATTACTCCACTCCTGTGGCGGTGGCATAATAAGTTAAAATCAGGACAGATTAATAAACGAATTGCTGTAGTCAGGTTTAACACGTAGTGTAGCACGTTCTTTCTCGGTTGAACTTCAGCGGCAAATGAGTGAGTCGCGAGAATGTAAACACTTAATCGCGTTCGCGCTGCCAATCCTTTGACTTCCGCACGAAAAACCGACAATCGAGGGAGCGCCGCGAGTGGCAGCGGCATGGGCAGTGACAGCGCGAGTAACCCGTTTACATACTCGCGCTGCCCACTTCCCTGCTCACTTCCCTTCCCAACAAGGCTGAATGTAAACGCGGCATTAAAGGTGTGTGAATTCTACCAATCCGCACTCCGTAGTAGGCCAGCGTGGACAAGCAATGTTACGGCTGTGTTGAGTACCTACTTTGTGGGCTTGGCCGTTTGTCTGTAAGCGACAAAGTCATAAGGTTCCTTGCTCGTATGAAGAGTGAACTTGTCTCCTGGCGGGGGCTGAGGAGGTTTTGATGGTTCACTGTCATCTGCATGAGTCCGGGACTTGTTCACCTGTAATGAGACCGTGGTACATTGTTTTAGAAATTTAAATAAAGGCCATAGATTCGTTAAATTACATCTCAAACGTCTATCTAATCATTCATAATATGTGAATAACTTGATAAAGTAAATACAACTGACACTATAATATTTTTAGACAGTTGCTAGGTAAACGATTAGTAGAGGGTTTTAGGCCGAGTACTATCACAAAAGACATAATACGAAGTACATAATTGTAATACTATTAACTGAAAAACAGGCAAAAATAGTTTTTACTGAAAAGGGCCTGTGCACAGGGTTATTAACATTTAAAAAATATATAGGTATAATGTACTTGTACAATTTCGGCATGTTTAGCCATTACCCATTCAATTAAAAGTCTCTCATTCCATGGCCGTAGTAAAACATGATATCTTCACGCAAATGACTTTGTGATTTATCATGATTTATCTATACTACCTAATTGCGCCTGACAGAAAATCTCGGCTATACAAACAAGATAAAAGGTTTAGTTTATAATATAGACGCGTCATTTAATAATACGTAAAATTTATGTGGAATTTCGTCTTTTTCCATGAAATAAAACATACCTACAGCGTTTTAAAAGAATGTACGATCGGACAACTTAACATCAGTAATAGGGTTCTCCCCTGCATGGATCCCTAAAAACACCGGTTGCATAAAACCATTACACCTATCAATCGTAGGCCATGCGTGTTTAGGTTCACATTCGTTGAGCCGATCGATTCTATTTTATAAATTGTTTTCTTCTTTTTTTACCTTGGTTTTGATTAAAAATGACAACCATGTATTTATTTGTGACCAGTAATTTTTTTTTTTCATATAGAAATACTGACAAAAAACAGACTGTCAGAGTTTAATGAATAATTGGACAAAACTCATGCTTAAGCGTATGTGTAATGTTTAAACATTAGATAGATTATTGAAAACGGCCGAAATACAATCGCTTTCAAAGCAAAATTTTATTCTGGTGTTGTTGTCGCCTATAGCTTTGAGCGTTGCCATCATCAACTGTCACTGAGGAAAATGGAGTAACCCCATGCTACTCACTTAATTGACTTGACAAAACAACCCATCACGAGTTCATGCCGTCTGATTAGAGAAATAATGAACAAAAAACACTGATTGGTTGACACTTTTAGTGTTGGTTGTTTATCTACATACATCTAGTATCCAGTACTTGTACAAGGGATTCGTTGTATAATTCAACCGTAATTAATTTTTCCAGAGTTATTTGTACATGACAATTAATGTTTAAAAGCATGCCAAATTTCACAGACCTGTGTGCTTTCACTGATATTGAAAAAAATCAGTATATCAGTCGTGAAATTTGTGAAATATACTTTTTTCACATGACTGAATTGTGTTATGATCTTTAAGCAATAACCTAATTAATTAATTATTATGAATATTATACTATACTAGCTTTATGACGCTGGGACCCAGGTTAAACACTTTACGTTCGATTCTAGGAGGATGGTAGCTAGGTAAAGGCCATCACGAAAAGAACCTACACACATCAAATGAAGTTTGAGATCACTAGTAAAAGATGTTTTTTTTTAATTTTTAATTTTTTAAAAGAATGTTGCTCACGTAACATCTTTTTATAAAAAAAGATACACTTGTTAAAATAAAATAAAATATTTGCATTTTTAATTAACTGAAATTGAATTTAAAAGTCCTAGTGCAATTTTGACTAATAAATAATTGAATTACGTTCGTACCAAAAACCTAGAATGCCTTGTACTCAAGGATAAGGTTTTGGTCGTTATACATTATAACTCTTTCCAATCATATTATTACCTAATAACTAAAATTCAAAGTAACATGACTTAATATTATGCTTTTTTCCACTGAGGGTGCGATATTTCTGTATTTATTTTTATAAGTACCTATTCGGGAAAAGTAAGATAAAATCAGTGTAAGCAAAAATATTGAATACAATATTTAAAATGAGAAAATACTTATGTTGTCAAATAATGTTGCTTTTAGTTAATACATTTTTCACCAGCACCCAGGGCTGACTAGTAGAGAATGCCATTATTAGTTTTTGCCCTTGTATACCCTAGATTAAGGTGTTGCAAAAATTTAATAAATAAATAAAACTTATCATCTTTATCTTCTTGGAGACAGGGATATTTCAGACAAATATTTGGGAATATTACAAAAAAAAATATTATTTATAAAAGCCCTTATCTCCATATTATAGTCATGGATAAAATTATTTAACAACTAAAAACCAAACAGTTATATCACAAAAACGTCTACGTGTTTAAAAAGGCTTTCATTAGTCACGATACAGATATACACGACAAACTAAAGGTGACATTATTTTGCTTATTAAAGAATTTGTTTGCTTAATTTAATAAAGTTTTTTTGGAGTATTCATTAAATGTTATAAGTTAATTTATTTGATTAATGATGGTAATTTATTTGTTTCATGAAGGAGTAGACTTACATGATTAGATTTCAATTCCATGATAGATACATTTATTTGGAACACATATCCTCGTGTTATCAAACGCGGGCGCACACTGTCTCTTGGTATCAATTGTAATTTTGCTTACAGCCTGAGTCGTCTCCTCGACCTAGGACAGTCGTGTTTAAATTTACAAAGTATTATTTACAATTTTACCTAATTTCTTATCTCTTCGTTGTTCTGCAAGGATTGTAGGTAGAGTTACCAGATCCAAAAAAATAGTTTTCCTGGGGAAATCCCTGACTTTTTATGTCAGTGTTTTATGGCAGTCAATATATTTTATTTTTGGAGTTGAAGCTCTTAAGCAATTTTTTATTATTAGACTGCTTATTTTGTAACTTACATCAATGGCTGTTATTTAATTTGTATGGTAATTTGTATTATTTGGATTATACATTAAAGGTAACTTGAAGAATTTACTATAACGATAACTTGAAGAAATTACTATAAATATTACTTTATTATTACTTGATTATTACTATAAAGATAACTTGAAGAACTAACTTAAATAATTTAGTTCTGAGTTGTAAATTCAACGCCGCGATGTAATAATGACCTTATTTTAACAATAAACAATATTTTGGTTAACGATTTTTTTCCACGACTGTACCAACTCGTTTTCATTGAAAGGAGTAACGCTTATAATTGGGGTTTGTTATTTTTGCATCTAAGTATCGCAACCTACTTAGTTTATATTACTTTGCCGTGGTAATAATGAGTCGCTACAATGTCGCATCTTGATTCTTCTATGATTTGTATTGAATTTTGTATGGAAAAGATTCCACTAATAAACTTTACATTGTATATTTAACTATAGTTACTGTTTCTTGAATTTTTCTTTCCAAGGTTGGGATGTATTGTTTTAATTTTATGCTAAAATTTCTAGATATTTTTACCCAACTGCGGTAGAAGGAGGGTTATGTTTTTCGAGTGTGTTTATGTTAGTATGTATATTTCTTTAGCACGCTCTATAACCTAAACGGCTTAATCGATTTCAACTTGAGAGGTGCCATTAGATTCGTCTTAATTGTGAGAGTGACATTGGTAATGAAATGAAATGACAACATTGCGAATTTTTTGTCTAATAAAGAAGTCAATGGATCCTAACTAAAAAGTGTAAAATAAAAAACATCATTAAAAAAAAAACAAAAAACCCGAGTGCATAAAAATACTAAAAAGAAAAAAATAAGCCCAGTAGTTTAAAATGTTGTTTAAAGTAATACTGAACAACTAAACCATAGAAGGATTAACTGTCGGAACCCATTTAAATTTTACAAGATTGGTTGAAGAATGGGTCCCTCTTGTTAATCTTTTTATGGTTTAGTTGTTCAATATTACTTTCTTTTAGCAACATTCAAAACTACTGGGCTAATTGTTTTCTTTTTAGTTTTTTTACGCACTCGGTTTTTTTAAATTATAATATATAATCCTAGTTAATTATATAATGTCAAACGTTAAGAAATTAAAGGCTCACGACTGATTTCTAAAACCTATGTATCTATCCCTGGACGTTGATAAGACACTGACATTTGGTTTCATTTGCATCGCAGTTTATTCCACGTACGGTACAGAGGGCTGGAATAGCTTGCCTGCGTCGGTGTTCACATCCATCTATTACATGATGAGGACATCAAGAGTGTTGGCTTTTACAAAGTTAGTGCACGTCATATCCTGGACTTTGTCACCACTTATCATTAGATGGGATTGCAATCAAGCATTAACTTATCAAATGTAACAAAAACAATCCTACTATAGCAGCGTGGTCAATTTCAGTGTCATTGGCCCGCTTTCTTGAATCTTATTTTATTCGTGTTGATACGTCGTATGCATAATTTATGATATTTTATTGTGCAACGCTTGAAGTTTTAAGGAAAAATATCAATAAGGATAAACTAAGAACTGGTTTTTAAAGTCACTTCAACTTTCTACAAGATTGTCTCATTTCTTATCGCATGCGTGTTGGTCGTGATGATGTTAAATAAAATAAATATTTGCTTCTATTATGTAAATAAATCTAAGATATAGAATAGATCTTAATTTTATTGCTACAAATTCCACTTCTTTCTAATTTATTCGGTATGTTCTAGGACTACGAGTATCTTTACTGATAAACAAATAACTGTCTTCTTTAATTTCTATTTTATTAACCGACTTCAATATAGGAGGTTTCGTATTCGACCCGTATGATAATGAACCTACATATTCATATGTCTGGATGCCCGCGATTTTCTCTAAAACATGATCGGATTAGAATAGTTTCTTTGTTAATTCAATGCATATTTTTCATAATTAATTATGGATGTAACAAACGGGCTTGTAGACAAGTTAAAATAATGGTTTGGGATGTAAGGTACTTCAGTTCGTAGTGACTACTAGTTAATGGTCGTTGGGCTCTGATCGTCCAGCTTCATTAAAATAGGGCTTGTATAAATACAATTTATTTATTTATTTATTTAATCTTTATTGAACCAAAGAAAACTGGTGCAATAGGCGGACTTAATGCTAAGCAGCATTCTCTAACAGTCAACCTTCAGGATGTGCAGAGAAAAGTTGAAGGCGGTACAATAACCAATGGTAACCGGTAATGGTATGGTAATGGTAATGGTACCGGATAATGGTAATGATATTACCTTCTTGGCTCGTACCAGGCTACCACTCTTGCAGGTATCCCGCCTTTTCGTTCGGGTAGGTGATGTCTTTGGTGTTGGTTATGGTCATGGACGCCAGTGACCACTTACCAAGCATTCATTCACGGGGCACCATGCACCTAAAATCGATCCCCGCATACCAACAAAAGAGTACCAAAAATATACCAAGTATCTACGTGTATACAACTGTCATATTGCAAGAGGCGTAAATTAAACAAATATAAACTAATAATTGTCGTCACCTCTTCAATTCTTCAAGTATCCTTCATTCATTGTACCAATAAACAGTCATTAACGGCTCCAATAAATGCTAACGTGTGTTTGTGTTTGTGAGCTCGTGTGCGTGTCTACTTCTACGGTCAAAATTATTAAAGCAGCGTTACAAAACTAAGGCTCAATCCGCACTGTAGAAGAGATAGCGAAGCTAAATAAAAAAAAATATTCAGCCGATAATCCCTATAGCACTTGCAGAGGAGTACCGTCGTGATTACTCATGATGGTATGGAGCGCAGCGATTGCCAACAATTGCTTTCTATCGTTCATAGGCTAAATAAAATGTAGTATCAGTAATTAGAAGATCCGATAACCGTTGAGGAAGAAAAGTCCTCGAATGGCGCCCACGTCTCTGAAAAAGGAGTATAGGACGCCCTCCGACCAGATAGACTGACGACCTGAAGAAGATAGTGGGCATCCGCTGGATTTAGAAGACTTAGAACCGGTCAGAGTGGCGCAAGTTAGGGGAGGCCTATGTCCAGCAGTGAACCTCCAAGGGCTGATGGATGTATGAATGGATCACAAATTGGCGAATCAACTAATCCTACTATTAATAAAAGTAATAGTTTGTAGTAGTGTGCTTTGTATTAGTGTGTAGATGCTTGTTGCTCTTTCATGCAAAAACAACTGATGGGATTTTCATGAAAAGCATAGGTAGGCTTTGATCATGAATAAGCCGTGGGTAGAGCGCTATACTTGCATGACCTTTGGAAATGTAACTCCCACCTAGACTACCAATAAAAATAAATAATAGCATATTTCTATTCGATAAAAATATTAAATTAATCTTTAATAAATTCACCTAGAACTCAAGTGCTGTAATCCTTCGTGCACATTTATCGGTATTTTCAAACAACACTATAAGGGGATTTTGCATTGAAATCAATTTAGTAGTTTATCATAAGTGGTAAAGCAAGAATAAATCTTTTGTAGTGTGTATAATAATCGGAGATTATTATTGTTATTTGTAAGACCTTATAATAGGCATGATGTCAGACTTTGAAATAAATACTGTTCTATATCGTTGGGGAATATATAATAATTACAACGTACTCGTATCGATATCATAGTTCCACAAAAAATATGGTTTAGTATAAAATAAATACACTTTAATTTATAGGTTTAAAATTCGTACCAAAACACTTCAGTGTTATTATCTTCAAATTGTTGTATGGGAAAAGTGGAAAATCGACTTTATCAATGGACCAAATGTGCCTTGAATCCTAAGTAATAATTTTAAAGTCTTCTTGGAATTTGGTGATTAGATTGCATTAAACTAAAATATTGTGTTAAATTCACCACGTCAAAATATCAATGCAATGGTTTTACTGCCACCTTTATCTATACTGTTTTATCAGGCGTTGTTCGAGTCATAATTATAATGTAGCACAAAATGTTTAAACTGAACTAAGTACGATTATTTTTATAAAAGAAAAATTTTTGACGTGATAACGTCTATAAAAACGATGAACGCCGGGTGCATGCACGAAAAAGCATGACTCATCTGTCGCGATCCGCGAGCGAACAATGGAGAAAGCGCCATTTATGATCAAAACTATATACAAAATCAAGTCAGAAAGGAACTTGCTGAAAAAATAGTCTAGTCCAGGAGTTCTAGATGGCGTTGTAGTATAAAGATAAAAGTTTCTAATTATAAGTTAATTTCCAGAGATAATATTATATTCGAGCACTACTTCATCAATGTTTTGTCATGACGTTGTCACGTTAAACTGCCGTCCGTAAACCGACTTTACAGACAACCATTTTTTTTTTATTTCTTTAAGTTCCAAAAAATCGTTCCTTTTTTAAGTATTCGATGCAATAGAGAGATACAATAACAGACAAAGACACACACACACACTGTGTGTATATACATATTATTATATTCTTCAAACTTCTAACACTCTTCTTTTTACATCGGAGTTAAAACTGTCCCAGTTAATGATGATGACTAACTGATGGTAAGTGGCTATCGTCGCCCATGAACATCAGCAACACCAAGGCATCACTGATGCATTGCCAGCCAAGAAAGAGAGAAGAAAGAGAAAGAAAGAACTGGCTCTCAAGCCCCCAGCCTGAACACGACGAGTCGTTTGGCGGCTGACTCATGCTCAAGGGCTATCCAGGCGAATCCCATGGCGAAATCATAATAATAATGGTATTAATGAACAATTAAAATCAATATCATTATTATCTAATTCAAGAATTAGACTATTTCAAAGTTTGTGAGGATACTTATGGATGTTTCTTTTTCACGCAAAATCTACTGAACGGATTTTAATTTTTAGCAAATAGGTAGACCATGATAATTATAGATTCTTCATTGTAGAATAATATATTAAGGGGTACATTATCCCAGAAAAAGCGGATAAGACGGCGGGCAGTGTCCTAGTAGAAGAATAAATCTAAATATTTTGATACTACCACCTTATAACACAGGTACAGCGTTTACTATCTCAGTTATTAAGATGTTCACTCCATACTAGCTATTAACATAACATCTACAATCCAAATAACTTATTTTAACGAATAATTCAAATGAGCTTTGAATTATGAAATTAATTTGAAAGACCGACTAAACTGACATTTGCTAATTAAATTTTAATGTAAAGAGCGAAGAGAATAATTAGTTGGTAGACCGCGACGCTATTAAAAACGAATGAGCCACAAAATTATGTTAGCTCGCTTGCAGTTCACATTTCATAGTAAATCCCTGGTAAATCCTTTTGAGAGACAAAATTTTAATAGACCAAAGTGTTTTAGGCGACTGGTCGAGGTACGTGACCAACTTACTGCGGTGATTAATAAAATAGGTGAGTGAGTAGTAGTGTTATCACTTTGAAACTCTTCCGTATTTTGAAGGGTACGTGAAGTGTTAGGCTACCGTTCCGGGCATCGAGTTCCATAAAATCCTTATAAAATTGGGTTAGATTAACTCTCATGCTTAGTCTTCTTTAATTACCTGAAAATCCTATACTTTGCGGTGAACTTTTACTTAAACTACAATCACGAGGAAGTCCTAATGAGCTGACGACTTGAACAAATAAAACAGGAACATGTTGAGGTCTTAAGAATAGGAAAGTGAAGCTAATTAGGAGGGATCTATGTCTAGCACTTGATTAATGATCATTAATAATCAATTAATCATTAACGATCATGATCGTTCTCGGTCGATCATTTACACGTTTTATTTTGGAAACAAGACACAAAATGAAACGTGATAACGTAAAAAAACACTGTTGGCTTCTTCATTATCGGGTTATGATCAGCTGACGATGCTTTGAGTAACATGTAGGCAGTGGAACAGACTAAATACAATTTGTAACTCATGCAAAATATAAAGGAACTTATGCATCATTCTTCTTTTTCGCAAAAAAATAAACAATAATAATTATTATTATATTTTGGCAGCGTATTAATGAAACTTTTTCACACATTTTATGGCAGTTCGTATTTTTTGCTTATATCTCTTAATGTAATATAATATGTAAAATCTTAAAGATCTTATCATCTTAGCGGTATCATGATATTGTCGACCGTTTTCATTTTACAAGAAAAAGGATGTGTGCTATTTAACATTCATAAAGTTTATTTGATTTCTTAAATCTATTTTATTATAATATTTAATCGTATGAATAAATTGCACCACAACATAGAAGTAAGCCGATTATAATAAACAGCACGTCTTTTGGTAGTCTCCAACTGAAACCAGACAATATTTATTATTTTACATAACAATAGGATAGCTACTAGTAACTTCAGCGCTTCCGTGCTTAGGAGAGCCCATAAAGCCGTCGATCCCGGTTGTTACTGTAAAGTGAGTCCAGACTATATAACATAACATGTAATAAAACATAGTTATTAAGCATGTTTCTTGTGGACGATAAGCAATGTTATATAATGTGGACGTGTTATGTAACAAAAGTTATATAACATGTTACATAATCTGAATGCACCTTAAGATAATGTTTATGTTTTAGGTCTTAGGGCGGCATGAAAACTTTCGCCGCTTCATTAACCCCTCAAAACGAATCTGCACTGGAGCAAAATGGTGTAACACTACACAATGTACTTGCATGTACATAAAGAGAGAGAGAGAGTGCTTAGTATTCGTTCATTTCATTAATGGATTGAAGCCAAAGTTACTTAGGTAAATCCTATCACTCAGACATTGTGAGTGAAATTTTGATGACCATGCAGTATGTAGGCTTTTACTAAGTTAGTGCGTCTTACCTAAGACTACATCGCCACTTACCATTGGGTGGGATTGTATTCAAGCATTAACTTATACCTCAATCATAGAAACAAACCTACCTATCTACTGAGCGATGAGTATCCGGTTACATTTCTGGTCAAGGCAGACGTTTAGTGACAGATTTTGTTCTCGGATAGGGGTGTCTTTGAAGTGTTAATTGTGTCTTTCCATGTCTGACACGCAAGGAATCCAAGTAAAATATAAGAACGTGAAGGGTTATACATTGTTACCACATTGTTACCTTTTCCCTCGACTCTCCTTCCACATGACCAAAGTTTCAATAATAGCTGGAAATATGAACACGACGAAACCAAGGAAAAAGTTGCCGAGCTAAAAATATTTTTAAAAAGTTATAAGAAAGAAAAATTAATCAAACACAATCACAAACTTGTAAGCGCATGCACAAAATAAATGTTATACTTACAAAACTCATCCATCTAATGAGATTTGGGAAAGCGATTGCTAATCCGGTTATAAATAAAACATGCACACATCTATAAAATCTTTCCCATATGTCTCGCCTCCTGAAAAGTTAAAGTAAATTTGTAAGATAGTAGATTTTGCGGATGCTTTTTTAGGGTTCCGAAGTAAAATCGGAACCCTTGTAGTTTCCTCATGTCCGTCCGTCCGTTTGTCTGTCCGAGGCATAGTGTCAAGACCCTTAGTGCTAGAAAGCTGTAATTTGGCATGGATAGGTATAATTATTAAAACTACAAATTTATGGTTCTCCTATTTTTGATTTAGGGGTTCGTTTGCGAAACATTTGGCTTTAGAGTTAAGTATCCCCCCCCCTCCTGCCGGCTAAACGGTTGGAGTTGGACAAGCGAAAAAAATGTCAAAAATAGTATAATATGATGAATTTACAAGGAAAACTATCACGGCTATGTTAGCATAAGTAGTTAATGAGTCATTAATTAGTCATTAACTTTTACACTACTTCGGTTTTTGGAAATTATTTATTTTATCATACTACTTCTGGGTTTTATGGTGTGAGGGTGGAGGTCCTAGAACCTACTTAAATAAGGTCTTTATGGTGTCAGAATTATCATGGGCTAAGGTTTGCATAGTCTAAGGTTCGCATGCATTTAAGTCTTATGGTTTAAAGGCTCTAGGCAGAAATGAAGCAGGAAGCTGTATGTAATTCTATAACGATCAGATTATATTCTATAACGTTCCTTCTAGTATGAAACAAATTACATATTGTTAGTGATAATGTTCTGCTTTATCATTTAAAATCATTAAAACATAAATAAAAAGCAACATCTTGCAATTCTTAGCGTAACTGCAACGCCACATGAAGGTAATAATAGACATAATGGTAACAACCACATAACAGTTTAGGATGCAACGAAATGTAATAATTAAAGTAGATAATTTAAAGAAAGTTTATATCTAGATGTATTCTGGTTTGTTTTCTTGTCGTTGTGTGCTGTCCATGGCACCCACGACATAGGGAATCTTAGTGTGGTGCTATGAGTGTGTAGCGTTGTATGTTATTAAGATAATATGTACTGTCAATTTCTGAAAAGTTAAACAAATCAAAGTACAAAACCACTATACGAGTTAACTTAAACCTTTACTTATCTGATACCTTTAAACGAGCAATTCTTGTATATTTATTATATACTAGGAAATCGCCCTCGCTTCGCTTCGGGAAAAATAGTAAAAAATATATATATATATATATAATTAATATAGCCTATGTTACCCGGGGATAGTGTAGCTTTCCACCAGTAAAAGAATTTTTCAAATCGGTTCAGTAGTTTCAGAGCATATTCAATGCAAACAATCAAATCTTTCCTCTTTAAAACATTAGTATAAATATATATTTATATACTCGTATATTCTCGGAATCTCGGATACGGCTCCAACGATTTTCATGAAATTTAATATGCAGGGGGTTTCTGGGGTGATAAATCGATCTAGCTAAGAATCATTTTTAGAAAATGTTTTTATCCGTGTTTTCAGGCGATAGAAAACTGCTACAATAGACTTTTACTGACATCTATGGGCAAGTAGCAACACTATAGCTACTTCAGTTGATGGCGTCCGAGCAAAGCTCGATCATCCGGGTATGGTTATTTATTAAATCATTCACTCATTGTGGTGACATCTGTAGAATACCAAAACTACTTCACGAATCACATCTAAATTTGCGATAACACTCCAAGCATTATCACGATACAAACCTTCTGTGACGTTTTCCGATGTAGTGCCAAATTACTCTGAAGGGAATCCAAAAGTGTACGGCGAATGTCGCCCCGAGCGACGCTACTAACAGGAACTGCATTATGATTGGAGCCCTGAAATGATACAGACAATGTATTACGTAATGGAAGTTCAATTATATATCTTATACCTTTAAACGAGCAATTCTTGTATATTTATATACATATTCTCAGAATCTCGGAAACGGTTCCAACGATTATCATGAAATTTAGCATACAGGGAGTTTCGGGAGCGATAAATTGATTTAGATTTAGATTAAATGTCGTTTTATCCGTGTTTTCAGGCAATGAAAAACTGCTACACTAGACTAGAAAAACTGCTTCCTGACATCTATTGGCGAGTAGCAAAACTAAAGCTACTTCAGTAGATGGCGTCCGAGCACAGTTCGGTAATTCGTGAAATAAATACGTGAAAAAACTATTCATGATTTCGTATTAATTATGGGACAAAATATAGTGTAGTGTACACAATACATATAATAAAATATTTACGAATGGAAAACAAATCTACAACTCAGCCCTTCCAAGTGTACTAAAAAGCCGTAATCTTACATTACACTTACATACTTACATTACCTTACACTTATATTCTTATCTTTCATATTATCTCTCAAACAATCCATCCACCTTTTCTTTGGTCATTCTCGTTCATCCATCTACATTCATATTCACCACTCTTCTCGTCACTTGCTTTTAATCATGCCCCATCACATGCTTATAAAGTAATCATCTATTTTGTATGTATTTGCGCTCCTGTGATAACTAACCTATGCTCAGTAAGATTCAATAAGCTTGCAGTTAAAATTATTATCCAGTCTGTGGGAACACAGATAGAACAAATTGAGCTCGAGTGATCTCAGAATTACTTAGTTGGCAATAGCTGTGTAATTAGTGTAATGGAAATGTAAGCGGAAATGTGCTAGTTTTAGCATAACAGCTTAAAATGTATACTAAGGATAAGCTTGGTCACACTGGATAATTTTCTAGTATTCATGTTTCGTAGTTAGTACTAAAATTATTTTGTCTTTTGTTTAATTGAACTACAAAGAAGGTGTGTTTATGTGAAGTAGTAAATTTTATCCTACTACCTTATCCTACTATAATAAAATTAAAAGTGTGAATATGTTTGGATGATTAGATCTTTGTGTTTTCAATACATGCTGCTGAAACAAGAGGATGGCAGTTAGCCATGGTCTACCTTTGTGCTTAGTTTCATCAAAATCCGTTTATAAGTCTTTGTGTGAAAGAGTAAACAACATCCACACAAACTTTCACATTTATATAATAATATTAGTTGGATATTACACAATATAAGAAAATTGTAAAACACACGTGTCCATTGGCATGTGTATAGTGATGGGAGAGCGACAGTTCTCGCCCCAACCCCAGTATCCGAAGAATCCGATAAGTGCGACGAAACTCACAACAATTGCCATGCCTGAAACATAATTATTATAATACAAAAACTACATTAAAAGGTTTATAGTTTAAGAGTTGAAGCGCTCCTAGTCATTCACCGGGCTAAGCAATAATGGTAGGATTGGTAGTAGGGACCGTTATTAGTAAAAAAGTTCTGGAGCTTCTCCATGCTCAAGCTATCGCTTCTTGTTGCTATCGTCAAATAACAGACGTCATGTCGAAGGCCTTTGAGTAGCCGCTGCTACCCATATCAGTAAAACTTCCGACACTTGGGTTGGTCCTACTTCCACCAATCTGCACTGCAGCAGCGTAGTGGAGTATGCTCTAATCTAATCTAAAATAAATAAGCTCAGTAGTGTGTAGTAGTGTGCTATTAATGGGTTGAAGCCAAGCTAAGTTTGAGTTATATTAATAGTCAACAAAGTAATGACGTACCATTAAAGTAAAGACAATTTAACCCTTCTTTTACCAAATATTTATAATACGTTAAAACGAGAATGAAAGCCAAAGTAAGTAGCCAGATAAGTGTGTGTAGAAGAAAAATAAATGAATTTTAATGATATTTTTTCCAAAGAAAAGCGTGTTAGGAATGAGTAGTCTCGTGATATCTACCAAGTAATTTATAAAATAATACGAAATAATCCTAAACATAATATTAGATAAATTCTAATTGAAACAGTATTCCATTCAACCATGAATATCGAGCAGTTGAATAACATAGTAAAAACTAATACTATACTAACCACACTGCAGCACGAAACTGAAGAACTGTGGTTGACGCATGTAGTTCTCAATTGGCAACGTTACGCCGACGCCTTCTACACTGTAGATGCAGACACCGCAGAAACGAATCCAGCCATGTACGCTTTTCCATGCAGGACGCTCACTTAGCTTTGGAGCAATTTTGAGACTATAATACATGGTAGTGAGCACACATATTCCTGGAAGATGAACAAGTCATCTATCTATACTAATATTATAAAGAGGAAAGATTTGATTGTTTGTTTGCATTGAATAGACTCCGAAACTACTGAACCGATTTGAAAAATTCTTTCACTGTTGGGAAGCTACACTATCCCTGGGTGACATAGGCTATATTATATTTTTTTACTATTTTTCCCGAAGCGAAGCGGGGGCGATTTCCTAGTTATTAATATTTTGATATCACAATACACAATACACATTCCTGTATAAAGAATGCAATTAGTCGTGATTGCATTTAACAAGACCTGATTATAATAATTAGGACACCATTTTACTTTTTTTTACACCAATTTATACCTTCCAAACAAAACATGTACCATATCCTACAGTCCATTGTAGAAAACGATTGGTATCATAGTCAAAAGTCGATAAGCATGCTTCTTCGCGAAAATGAAATGACAGGTTTGATCAACGTCTTTCGGCAAACTCCGAAAAAGATTTTAGTCTCGTCTTGACTGACTCGTCTTTGACTTATGTATTTTTAGTCTTTAGACACCAATAGTGCTTCAATGTTTATACTCGTATCACCATTCACCAGCAAGGAAGGTTAAATGCTAGGATGGTTAGAGAAAATAATTTAACAATTTATCTATCTTACCACAAAACACATCAGCAAGAAGTGAAAAGGGCGCCAAATACTTGAGACTTCTTATTAGACATAAGAAAATTAATGGTACCGTGATTATTAATATGTATAAGCTTACTGACAACCCACGCTCCCTTATATTAGACGATACTGCTTCTAAAACCTATAACAATAAATAAAATTACATGAATCTATAACTATATTTAATAGGGTCTAAAATTTTTCTTTCGTTTCTACGAATAATAATAATAATATTTTTTTTAACTTATTAACATATACTAGTTGGGAGATCGATCTTGCTTCTCTCAGTTAGATGATAAGGATTTGTTTCTTTCTTATGTTTTTAGCCGCCAACGTATCAAGGATGTCTTTACTGTAAGTAATGTCCATGTCCGACAATGACCATTTTTCCTTAGTTGGCTCAACTATTCTTTGTTGGCTATTTACATAAAAAAGGTTGAACTTTATACAATGTGTAGGTATGAGAATATTATACCTTATGGGAAGTTTTTAAAAGTTATATATATATTATAGACATACCTCTTTAAGAGTATGTGCAAGCATGATTTGAAAGATGCAACAGGTACCGCAAAACTCTATGAAGAGGAATGATTCCACAAGATATCTGGAAATTAAATGTATGTTTAAATACTTTTTAAAGTAAAACTTCTTTAGGCACGACTTGAGAGTAACTCAGATTATTTTTCAGACGGAACTATTCGAACGGAAGTATTCGGACGGAAATGAATGCTCTGTAGTAGACTAGTCTTTTTAACCCCAAAGGCAAAAATGAGCGGTGTTATAAGTTTAACGTATCAAATGAAAGGATTTGCTTTGTGTATTACAAAAGTGGCTGTCTGAAGGAAGGAGGGGGGAAAATTATGGGGAAGTCTCTTCATTACCTCAACGTGCTACCTCTATTCTCTTCATCATTAATAAATTATCATACATTGTATTCTCATACTAATTAGTAGATACATATTAATTTATCATACAAGATTATGTTAATATTTTGCAATAAATCTAAGCCAAATGAGTAAACCTCTAACGGCAAGCTCCAGGTACTATAAAATAATAACAACGCCACTACAATAAATCGACCTAAAAGGGCTGAAAGGCTGTAGTTGCCCGCAAAATTTCAACGGTCTACTGCTCAAGACGACCTTAGCTTTCTAGTTAGTTGAGAGCAGACAGCTTTATTTATGTAGGTAGCAGGTAGAATAGGTACAACTCCACAAATTTTACTAATTAAGGTCGTTTTAACAACCTTACCAAGATGCTGTTACAGTCATTAAGTAACTAATATAAAACTAGCTCTGTCGTTCTAAGGGTGATAATCACATAACGGCGATGTGCTTTGATGAGTGGTAGCTAAAGTGATTTACAAAATAATTCTAAATTTATTGTATTTTATTTTATTTGTTAAACAAACAATGACATTAAATCTGCAGTACTGTTACAACATCATTATATAAACAACACCTAAGAGTTAATGAGATTTGTTATACTTAATAGGTATTTAAAGTTTAACAATTATTAACATTAAAGGAAATAGAGCATTAAGCGCAAATATATTGAAAGAAAATAAATTGAGAAAAAATAAATTGAATTACGCTCGTGTTAAAATAAATAAACGCCTGATTGAAATAAATAACAGTATTGGATTACGACATCGGGTCCTATTTAATTTCATTAACATTTTCTAGTTTTGATTTTTCTTGAAATCTCCTCCAAACTTCACCATTTTCTTTAAATATCAACATATACATAGTATTACGTTTATCGACATTTATTAAATTGCATAACCAGCATCACTTGTTGCACTTTTCACCACAACTATTCTTTCGCTTCTACCCGTGAAAATTTAAGTGTTTTGGTTGTAATTAAAAATGCGATGTTAACGCTTTTTTCTTATTTGTACACGTCAATAACTCGTTTGTGATACCTGGGAGGTATATTGAAAACCAGATGTTTGGATGGAAATTTACCACCTAGTGGCTTGTTACTAGCGGCTCCTTAGTGGTTATTTAGTCTAGCTATCGACATACAATTTTAAACATATTTATTTATTTATGTATACTTTATTGACCATAATATAAAATATTGAAGTACAAATGGCGAGCTTAATGCTATTGCATTCTCTACCAGCTAACCATTAGGCCAAACAGAAAAACACGATGAGCGGTATATAAAAAAGGATATATAATAATAAAGGTACATACAAGGTACATATATTAAAGGTTAACATTTGAAAGGTTCTCTTCTTAATGAAATGAAATCAAATATTTTTCTCAAATACATTTTAACAAAATCTTTGTCATATCTGCACCCATTTTCTGTAATAAAATAAAAAAATAATATTTACCTGAAAGCCTTGCTGTATCTCCTGATCACTTTAAGTGGACCGGTGGCCACGGCAACTTCAGCTAGATCCGGATAAGATAATCTGAATACTCTGAGTCGGGTGTACATTGTCTGAGCAGAGTTTACCAGAGTCTGTTGGCAGATTTACAGTAAATAATAACGAGAGTTCAAAAAAACTTGTTGATTACACAATCGATTTTTTAAGACAAAACTTCTTGGAAACTAAAACATATATATATCGGTGAGGCCATGAATCTCCAGTGAAGGTCCAGGGACGGACCTCTTTATTCTACAGCGCTTGTCTGATGCAGAGGCTGGCATATAAGAAATGTCATGTCATATTTAGATTAGGGAATTGTCAATAATGTAGAACAGATTATTATTGATCACGTAGTGTTGAAGTACTTTGGAATATTGATGTGAATGTTGTTTGTGTGAACTGGAAATATATCATGGTGCAAAGTAAAAGGAATATCATTTCATAACCAATACCATAGAATACCTCCTTCTGCTAAATATATAAAAATCATGCTAAGCTAATTAAGAGTTCTAGATTTTTCCAATATAATAAAAGGTTGCGTAAATAGAAAAATAATTCAAATATAATTTTATAATAGGAACGGAAAATCTAAATGTCGTGAACACAAAGTAGACTTTACTCACTAACATAGAAGAAGAGATAAGAAGACCAATCAATGCAGTGGAGGCCAGAGAAGCCCAAATACCTCCATGCATGTAAGCCTCATGCATGCCGAGGATACCAGCGCCGAGACATCCTTTGACTAAATGGGCGATCGATTCCAGTAAACTGCTAAGAAAAATTAAATATTGTACAAATAATATATAATTTTTAATGTACCTAAATACTCAAGTCAAAACAAAATAGATTCCATAAAATCATATAAAACGTCACTGCTGCATATTTATTGGTGACAATGTATAGTGTTGGTAACAAAGGGTTTCGAACATTAACCTGGCATACCTACAAGTCTGTCATTTTGAAAAAAAACTTCGTTTCGGCAGCCAGTGATGAAAGATGTGTGAGGTTTTTTCAAAATGGCAGACTTGTAGGTATGCCACCTAGGTTCAATGCCCTTTAATGATCTTTACTCGTATGTAAAAAATAAGCAATAGTTTGTACTTATACAAATATACAATAGTAATAGGCAACCACATACTTGGTAGCATAGAGATTACATCTCTCAGCCACGAAATCGTATTCTAGCCTCTCTACTCCTGGGTAAGATTCATGGTACTCAGCGCTTTCAGTTTTCTCTAAATATTCTTCAACCTCCATTTGCAACGTGCAAAAAGATGTGATGTCATCTGCCTTAAAATAAATCATTGTTAGGTCATAGTTGAGAATTATAATATTTACAATACATACCTCCCATATTCATTATTTCTTACCATTCCTTCAGTTGACGATTTACTTCGATCTGACTAAAATAGCATCATAATTAGTGTTAAAATAATTATTAAAATTAGCTTTAAATAACAGACTGTTAAATATTTTAATATAATTCATAAATTTCATACGAACCGTTTGTTTTGTAGGAGTTTGCGGTCTTGTGTCATTTTCTTCATTGTTAGATTTCTGTAGTACAAAAATATTGAAAACCTTGAATTTATATAATTATAATTTTTATTCCTCATTACATTTTTAATTTTGTTCACCCACGGAATTGATTATTTAACGTACTTTCAAATTATGGTCATGCTAACGATTTTCTTAGTAACGGTCACACAAATCATTGTTCTATCGTTTCCGACTCGCTGCTTACGATTCATCGTAAGCATTCTAATTTTCACTGCTGAGTTTCACTAATTTTTCTACGCTATCTTACGCCTACGTTTGTCTTCCTACGAGATGATTATTACAAAAACAACAACTAACTACTTTATTGGATTTCATT
Organism: Thymelicus lineola; assembly: GCA_963932265.1. NCBI lineage: Eukaryota > Metazoa > Arthropoda > Insecta > Lepidoptera > Hesperiidae > Thymelicus > Thymelicus lineola. The sequence goes on along the minus strand of OZ010698.1, from coordinate 5,512,615 downwards.
TTACAAGCTTATTTAACTTGTTTTGTTCATTAGTTTGTTAGCATGTAATATTTTTCTTTTGTATGTATTTTTGTATACAGTATTTGTATGTAGTATTTGTAGCATGTATTTTTCTGAATTGCTATGGTTCCGACGACAATGCATGCTCTAGGTTGGCTCCCGAGGAGGGAAATTCTCGACATGTTATATAACATTACATGCATGAAAATTAATAGTTAGTAGTATATAGTTCGTTCTAAATTCCACCATAGCCTAACAGCTACAGCCGCCCTCACAATTGGCTCTTTACCAGATTTTATCAGCTGATTTTTAAAAGTAGATATATTTAATATATTATGTATTCATAATTATTTTCGAAAAGAGATTTCTCTTTCACCATTTCATATTGTATATATAAAAAGAGGTATTTCACTATAAAATATTATAATACTTACCCGATTTGTCAAAGACATCTTGTGTTATTGCGTCTCGATGGCTATGCATTGAGACGTTAGAGCTTATAAGAACATTATTTTAAAACTTACACTGATGGTCAATTATTACAAACTGGAATTATTTATTAAATCACCATTTATTAAAAGTCTACTTATTACAGGATTCTAAGTGAAATTCATAGACTTCATGATGACTATGGAATACCTTTCATATATTTTTACGTACTCTGTGTCGCTTTATGTCATAATTACGAGTATGTACTGATCCCTAGCGTACTTACCTTTAAATTTAACAAAGTATTTATACCTTGTAAATTCCTGATCACAGATGACAAGATTCATATCAATTTCTAAAAAAGAGAACTTGTAAAGGGGAGTCTTTGAAATAAAACAAAAATATATCCTGTGCTATAGATATATATTAATCTGTGTATTAGCACTCAGGGCATCCAACGGAAGGTTCTGTTGAAGTATAGCCCTTAGTGCTGCCTACACAATTGTTATCACCGCATGAGTTTGCTTCACATTCATCGCACCCGGATTCTGGTTCTTCCTCGCATACGAACTTAGTTTCACAATTGTTGACGCATTTATAATTCTTATGCCCCGAGTACCAGTTATTACACTTATCTTCACATTCATTTCTTGCCTGACATCTTAGGTTATTTGAAATGCGTAGCAGATTCTTGATTATGGGTGATCTAAGAACTTCTTTCTCCCTGGGTATTAACCTCTTTGGCAGTAAGGTCTGGTGCAGTTTCTTCTCGATGTCATAACTTTTATGGAGCTTATAAGGAATTTTGGGTTGGAGTTTCTCCTTTTTCTGTACCTGAAATTGATACAGAGGATTGCGAGTAACTTGCCAATTGTAAGATTACGTTGAAATGCTTGCCGTGTTTCTTGACTTACTTTTATCCTTATATTTTGAAGAAGTATATTATAGAATAATGTGTAAGATAGTAGGAATTTGATTCATTCATTCATTCTTGTATTTTACATCAGGAAGAGTGTAAAATTAGGAAAAATTTTACTTCACATATTATGTGCTTCCAAAGATACGCGATTAACAGATAAGGTTAGAAATTATTAGGTATAAAAGTCCAAAGAAGTGATAATAATCGAGCAGTTCTTAGAACCTTCAGATATGAGGAAACTATGAAGACTGAAGACTTCTGTCACAAGTGTACTTGAGACTCGCCTCGGTAACAACTATCTATGTCTGTGGTAACAAGCCATAAAGTGCAATCCCGACTTAGGCAAGTATGCTGCGGAAAAATGATATTTTATTAAAACCTTACCAAGCTGAGAGGGGCTCCTCTAGTTTCCTGCCTGTTATATCCAATGACATTCAATAATGTGTTGGGTTTCTTGTGAGTTTGTGGTTCTGAAGAAAGTAGGTTACTGTCAATGAGAACTATGAGGGGGCGATCGGAGGCCGAAGCTCTCTTGTACAGACGAGACAGAAGCGCAGAGAAGTCAGCTGAAGAAACTTGGCTGATCTGGAACTTTTAAGATATTAATGCATAATATCGTATTAAAGTATTGTATAATACGAGTATGTGTAATAAGACTTCATGACAAAGTAGCTTTTCCAAATGGTGGTGGATTAAAATATAACTATACAAAAGCGAGTTGAACTTGCTTGGAGGGGGTTCCGTATGTTGATTAATAGTTATTTGTTTTACAGTTATTTTTATATTTTATTTATTTTTATCCTTTTTTTAAAACCATAGACTTCTTATAGATTTTCTTGTAATACATAACTAAAGAAATATTTTCTATATTCTCAAAATTCTAGCTTCAGTAGTTACGGAGATATGGGGGGAATGGTCAATTATCGTCTTTAATCTTCTTATTTATTATTTATTTATTTAATGATTTATGCACACCATACAATTTTAAATGGAAAAACTTAAATTTAGAGACATTCGTACATGGGAGCTACTTATTTCGAGCTGCCGCTGCTGCTGCTTTTGGGAGCTGCTTCTTCTAATTCTTTCTTGAATATTTTTTAAACTATTAATTATATAATTATAACAAAAATATACTTGAGATTATTACAATAGGCTCTTTCATTTGACATGCCACACGATACGGTTTGCAAAATAGATGTTTCATAATTTTGATGTCGTTAATTTTTTTTTAAATTCATTTGTTTTATATACATATATTTTCGTCTTTGGGTATAATAGTACATGAGTATAAAATTTAAACTCATTTGGTCCAGTAGTTTCAGAGAAAATTGGTTGTGAAGGGCGGTCACCCAGACACACGAGTGATCCTATAAGGGTTCCGTTTTTCGTTTTTTTCGTTCGGAACCCTAAAAATTATGTGCAGAAATGTATCAGTGATACCTAGTAGATAGTTAAACGATTTTGAATTTTGTATTAGCCGTATCGACAAGTTGCTTTTTGTCCCAAAAATAGAAGTGAAGTGGATCTCAGATGCTACTGTTAGACTACATCAGTAAATAATTTTATCAAATAATTATAGCGTAATATAGTGATTAATTTATCTCAGTATATGTTTAAGATATGTACTTATTTTTTATAAAGTTGTTGGGAAGTATAATAACTGGAAATGGATATTGCATCCCGTGAACCTCATAATAATCTCGTAGTAATCTGAGCCGTGAACATATCTGTGGTTACGCGTAACGTTGCTTCAGAATATCTTTGTTCACGGAAATAATTTTAACGGTTTAGAACTTTTTGGAGCCCGTAGTTTCATTCGCTGAAATATTGGATTTCAAATTAACCTCTTCGAGTATTAATTTGAGAAATTCCTGTATTATGTATTTTATTCGTTCAGGAATTTTCAAGTTTATGTATATTGGCTGAAATTAATTTTTATACTCACTAAAGTTGAGACGATTTTCTACATAGCTAAGAAACTGAATCTAAGCTGGTTTAGAAGCTACAATGCCACAAATAGACCGTATGATATGTTTATCATCCCTCTGTTTGCGTCGGGGGTTAAAAACAGCATACAGTACGCATAATTAGATCACTTTAGTTAGGGCAGTAACCTCATCAGATTTTAAATCTGATTTTTTTTGGTGCATATTCATGTAAAATTTATTTTAATTTTTTAAATAGCAGTTTATTCATGTTGAAGCCTCTTCACACAACTTTCGATCATTGGATTTACGGCTAACCCTTCAACAAATTCATGCGCTGAAACAGCGTAGTAAAATTTTTGTCTGGGCCTCTTTAATCAAAACGAGGTACGGTATCTGCATTATACTATTGAAATGGATTGAAGCCAAATAAAAATTCCAGTAACAATTAAATACCTAAGTGACCTTAGGTAATATAAATCAGTTATTAGTGGTAAACTATTTGAATATCCGCAGAAACTATTTTAAAATACATTACATACAAAATTAACTTACCAAAATTGCGAAGCTAAAAATTTTGATCGCCAAAATAGCCAAATTCATTGTAGACATTTTGACCTGTTATTCCAGAGTCTACAATCCAAGTATCAAATTTTATTCTAGTTCAGTTTCGCATAAAATTTTCCGCTCCAGTAATTTTAATTGGTGGTATTGAAATTAATTAATTATCGCTACAGTTTTACGAGTAAATGCTCTGAGAAATTTCAATTATGAAGCACTTTGAAACAAGCTATTATTATTATTTTAAGGTTAGGAAATAACATATTTTCAATTAGTTGTTGTGAATCGCTCTTAACCTAACAAATGTTATTAAGTTAGTGCGTTTTACTACCAAAGACTACATCGCCACTTACCATCAGGTGGGATTGTAGTCAAGCATTAACTTATAAGCTATATAAAAAAAAGAACTTTATCGTAATCAATCCATTTCAACAAGTACAACGAGGTCAGTAGTTGAATGGGTCCGTCAGTGGTGTTTTGTGGTTTAATTTTTCGGTACACTGAGTCGTTGGTCTATGGACAGTTACCAATAAAAATCATGTTTGACCCAAGAATTTCAATTATGTTAGCCACTATCTTCTTCACCGATACCAGTGTAGGTGCCTTCACAATCATACCTATCAAATTATTATTGAGAATTCTCATTTAGCGAAGTAAGTTTCTTAGCGATTTATTCAAAACGGTAGGAAAAGTAAAGCAAACCAACAACCCATTATTGTCTCACTGCTGGGCTCGGGGTCTTCTCTCACAATGTGAGGGATATAGGCCATAGTCTACCACGCTGGCCAAGTGCAGATTGGTAGACTTTACACACCTTTGAGAACTTTATTGAGAACTCTCTGGTGTGCAGGTTTCCTCACGATGTTTTCCTTCACCGAAGCAAGTGATAATTAACTTCTAGTACGCACATAAAATTTGAAAATTAGAGGTGCGTGCCAGGATAATGAACTCGGGCCCCTTTGTTCGGGAGACCAACGTTCTAAGCCTGTGTTCTAAGTACTAGGCTATCACTGCAAAACAAAAATACTTTCAAATTAACTATAATATTACTTGGCCTCGGTGCCACTCTAATGTTTACCTATTCAAAATAAATATCACACAGTGACTTTTGCTTTCTGGTCAGAAGGGAGAAAATTCAAAATAGGGACTCTTTGTTGTTAAGATTTTAGCTAAATTAGCCTTGTCATCTTTAATTTTAAAGATGGCAGGTTACAGTTCCAGGAGTAATCAGGTATTATGGGACCAGGTATCCAGGTATTAGACGTTATTGTCTCATTCCTTTTTCAACAAGGCACTGAGGGCATATTCTCATTGTTTGAGCTTACGAATATTTAACCTTTTACGTTGAAAATCATTAAGTTTTTTGTTTTTTAGAGGTAAATTTTATAATCTATCTATTTACATAAAACACAATTTTTTTGTATCGATGTCTTCTATAAACTTGGAAACCATTCAACCGGTGTGTCCCAAACTGGTTTCATTTGAAAGGCAGTAATGCGAAGATGGTTTAAGACCACTAAAATAATGCATTAGGTACATACTCTTCAATAATTTACGATTAACGGAAAAAGATGGAGGATGTAAAATTGCTGGTTTTAAACTATCTTATTCTCTTAGTATGCAAGGATAGATGTTATTCCAGGGACGCTCCTTTGTATAGTGGAATGAGTTTCCAAGTTTATCGTCGGGACTGATTTTCAATTTGCTACTGCCGTTACTTTTACGAGTAACGATCGATAACTTAACTTGTTAAGCACGTAGGTTTTACACTTTCCATTTTTAAATTAAAAATCGTAACTGTAAATTAACAGTTTTTTGCAAATTGAGTAATAATATCGTAACAAATTTTGACTCTCTGTGCAAGGAGTTGCTTAGAGCACTTTGGTTTACTATCACTAAGCTAATATTGTGTTTCAGCTAATGAGTAAGGAAAGTATATTTTCCATATCCAGTGAAATATTATAATAAGTATAGAGGTTTTACTGTAAACTATGTAAAAACCTCCTTTTCAAATTTAAGGTCAGTGCTGTAATTAATATGTTTAATAACTGCAATACTATCAACAACAATTCGATATATAGAAACAAACTTGACAAATGCGAGGTAAACTCGCTTGGAGAGGATTCCGTACGATGATAATATATCTACCGTTATGTTTCTATTTTATTTATTTTCGCCGTTTTTTTAAGACCATAGTTCTTATAGATTTTCCAGTAATATTTATTTTCTAGTAAAGAAGTATTCTCTGTATTTTTTTCAAAATTCTAGCGTCAGTAGTTTCGGAGATAAGGGGGGGGGGGGAGGAAATGGTCAATTTTTGGCTTTAATTGTAGAACTATAACAAAAAATATATTTGATCCTTACAACAAGCCTTTTCATTTGCAACACACACGATACGGTTTGCAAAATAGTTTTTGTTGAATTTTGTTTTTGTTATTTTTTTTCCAAAATAAATAATAGTTAAAAAACTAAAAAACACGCTTTTATAAAAAATCCAACTAAAACATAGAAAATCAATTTGAATTAAGAGTCGTGTAATTGTAATAAAATTCAGAATTAGGTCACAAAAAAGTACATGAGTACCAAACAACTCATTTGGTTCAGTAGTTTCGGAGTAAATTGGCTATGAACGGCGGTCGCCCAGACGCACGAGTACTTAATCCTATAAGGGTTCCGTTTTTAGTTTTTTCGTACGGAACTCTTAAAAAAACTAAAATTTTATTCGCATCTCGAATTTATTCGTTTACGAAATCCAAGTTGAGAAAGACGACGTTGTGGTGCCACATTTGGAAAAACCGCACTTATTTTCCTTCGGTTCGTCACAATGGTTAAGGTCGTCGAACATCTCTTTGCATTGTAGTTGGCAAGTGTACTTCTTAGGGCATCGTTTCATGCATTTATTCAGCTTTCTGCAGCGTCCAATGAAAGCACTCCGGAGGAACTCTTTCGCAGGTTGCAATTGTTGGACTGTCCCTTGGTCGATGTCTTCTTCTTCAATAGTTGTCTGTAGAAATCATACGATTAAATGAGTTGTTACTACATCCAAGTATAAAATACTACACATTATTGTGACTTTATATAATACGAGTAATCGCCCTCGTTTTGCTTCGGTTTTCTTTATTTCTTACATCTTGGGTTACATTATTGGAGTTTTATAAAGGATCCCTAATTTTTTTGATAGCCTTCGCTTTGGAAAAAATTGTGAAAAAAATATATAATACTAGCAGTTGCCCGCAGCTTCGCACGCGGAAATTGTGCTTATCATATTTATTTTGTACCCCTCATAGAAGAAAATTTAATAACAGGTTAATTTATATTGAATTTAGGAATTTATAAAGTAAAACCTACGATACAATCACAAATCATTCCTCAGTTCAAGGGTTTTGATGTGATGTCCGGACAGACAAACAGACAGAAAGACAATAATTTTAAAAACAAATTTTTGGTGCTCTAACACGTTATTGATGTGTTATTTATTGATTATAAATTTCAATATTAGTCCCTCTCCCTCTTTCTTCTCTCTTTCTCTTTCTTGAGGGACTCTCAGTCCCTCTCCAGCTTCAAGTACTTCTCCCTCTGCCGCTCCCTGCCCCTCTTTCTCTTCAGGTCTCTGTCCCTCTCCCTCTCTCGCTCCCTCTCCCGCCCTCTCCCGCTCCCTGTCCCTGTCCCTTCCCTCTCCCGCCCCCGATCCCTCTCCCACTTCCTGTTCCTCTCCCTCTTGCGCTCCCTATCCCTCTCCCGCTTCCTGTCTCCCTCCCTCTCCCGCTCCCGGTCTCTTTCCTGCTTTTTGTCCCTCCCCCTCCCATCCGTAAAGTCCCCTATACAATTTTTTTTTCTCACTATAAGCTTACATATTAATTTTCATAATGAAGAAGTTCCTGAAAAATTTGCAACCCCTTTATTTACCTCTTAGGGGATGAAATTCTAAAAAAACCTGTTACAATTATTTTTTGTTCTTAATTATAAGCTTACATATCAAGTTTTACATTACTTCAGAGTTCAAAAATGACAAAGTTTCTTAAATATTTACATCCCCTTAGTTTTGCCCCATAGGGGATGAATTTCGAGAAAATTATGAAATAGTTATTTTTTGTGTATAAGCTTATATACAAATTTTCACCCTTCTTACTTCAAAACTGACGAATTTGCCACACTAACTTGCACACTTAAGAGTTTCTTAAAATGTTCTTAACTTCAAAAATGACGAAGTTGTGTACTTAAGTTCTATCGCCTAAATTAACTCTTAAGGAATGATTTTCCAAAAAACAGAAACGTGTGTAACTGTAAACTTACATAAAAAAAATCATATTTATAAGTTTTACAGTTATTACTGGCAAAATTTGCTGGCAAAGTTGATTTGTATGTAACCAACCCCTATTTTTAGGGGATGAATTTCGAGAAAACCGTAATACAATTATTTTTTGTGTCTAACCATAAGCTTAAATACAAATTTTCACCCTTCTAACTTCAAAACTGACGAAGTTCCCATACTAACTTGCGCCGCCTTAATTAACCCTTTAGGGGATGATTTTCCAAAAAAAACGTAATACTTAAAATTAAGTTTCTAATGTTTAACTAACATGTAAATTTTCATATTTTTAACTTCAAAAATAACGAAGTTGCATACTATGATAAAACGCCTGAATTAACCCTTTAAGGGATGATTTTTCAAAAAAATGTGTAAAAGTTAACTTTTATTTATTACTATAAACTTACATGAAAAATTTTATATTTATAACTCTAAAACTGACGAAGTCGGCTTGTATGAAAATGACTTCTAACCCCTATTTTTACACTTAGGTGATGAATTTCCAAAAATCCGTTCTTAGCTGACGTCTCCTTAGCATAAACTATCTGCCTGCCCAATTTCATCATAATCGGTTCGGTAGTTTCTGAGATTTTTTGTTTAATCAGTGTATCTCTTTTCAATTTTATACCTATAGATAGCCTATGTCACCCGGCGATAGTGTAGCTTCCCAACAGTGAAAGAATTTTTCAAATCGGTTCGGTAGTTTCGGAGCCTATTCAATGCAAACAAACAATCAAATCTTTCCTCTTTATAATATTAGTACAGATAATTATGTCAACCTTATTATTTACACCCTGAACCTCTATATTCCGTATTTTCATATATACACATTACATACATACATACGTTACTAGCTGTGCCCACGACTTCGTTCGACTGGGAGCTTTTCCCGCGTTATTCTCGATCCCTGGGAACCCTAATCACCTAGCGATATGAAATATATTCGTCACAAATCCATTGTTTCCCTTAAGGGTTAAAGCAAGCTTCTTAAGCAAAAAGGATAAAGAGTAATATTGTTATCTCATACTTAAGAGTTTAAAGATAGCTTCTTTATTGAATCTAGTTCGGGTTTAAATGGGCTCTTTGTAGGATCATATTTTATTATGCTCAGTTCACAAAGCAACTTATTGCATTAAAAATTATTAAAGTTTTTGATCATGTTGTAAGCAGACGTAGGATTTGTTGGGACTTAGTGTTATACAGTCACTTCATTTTATAAGGTTTAAAGGCGATATTATAATTTAATACAATATTATAATATACGTATTAGGGCTTTTGCCGTTTCATAGTGAAAAAATGAAAACAATATTTTTGTCTTATAAAATATTTTTTACAGGTTTAATTGAAAAAGTGGAGAGTACGATAAAATGGCAATTTCATGAGTAAACCCCTTTTTAACCCTTATTATTTCACTCGTTGAGATTTTTTTATCGATTTCAAATAAAAATTCTTGATGAGTTTGCTTGAAACTCGATTCGATATGGTGATCAGTAAGCATCAGATAATTAGAGGAACTGGTTTTGTTAGTAAGGAATAGTAAGGAATCGAGAGGAATGAAAGCTATAATATGATAGATTAAAATCAGAAAGGCAGAATGGACTCTTAGGCAATTAAAGTTGTAATAGTTTCTTTACGACCTGTTTTTTCACGAAATCTATTTAAATAAGTTTTAATTAGTACATGCACGTGTAGGCTATGAGCATTTTGAACCTTACCCTTAGAAGATGATAAAGTAGGTATGCCCTTTCATCACTTCTCGAACTCAGGTAATTTTCATTGTCATCTTCATCTAATTCATCTTCTTCTCTTAAAACATTAGGGCTTGCGTCGATAGATCTAAAACGTTTCCAGTCTACTGGATTTTCCTCTATAGAATAATCGTTTTGTTTTGGCTCAAGGTAAACAATAATGGGGGGTTTGTTTCTTTTCAGAAATAATTGGGATAATGTAAACGCATTACCATTTTCTTCTTGAAGCTGTTTTGTTTCACATTTCTGAAAAGTTCACAGTTATTTATAATTGTTTTTATGTTCTTTTTGGCGTCTCTAGTGATTATGTAACTATTGAACAATTTATTTATCGAACTAAAGAATACAATACACTAAAATTTATCAAAAAAACCGACTTCAACAAAAAAGCGTTCGATAAAGACCACTAAAATTGGCGCTAAACATGGACCAATAATATGACCAATGGGACCAATCTGGAAATATATCCTTTCAAGTTTAAAAACATCCAAATCGGCTTATAGATGACAGAGTTGTGAGATAACAAAAATAAAAAAAATACAACCAAATTAAGAACTTTTTTGATGTCGTATAACACTACAAATATTACAAATTATACAATTTAGGATGCAGTAGAAATGATTAACATAAAGCGGTAACAATCTTTATCAAACAACGTTTGCTAGGCCAGCTAGTGCTTGATAACTATAACATACAAGCGCAATAAAGGTTTAAAAATGTTTATAGTAATTTAGTATTGTACCAGTTTTATATTGCATGGTCGTATTATATTTTTAGTAGTTATTATAATAACATTCATATTATACTGAGAAAAAAATTGTAAAGGAAACTTACATTGAAAAATGTGAAATATGCTACAAAAACAACCCAGAATAAGTGGTGCTGCATGACTGAAAGAAATATCTAAATAACGATTGATGAAACTTTACGCATGGGTTGGTTTAATTAACCCGCATGTTCATACGTTCGATAAAAAATAATGTAGCAATAACCCGGCACTTTAGACCGCTGCTATTGTGGCTAACGACACTGTGATGGAATCTAAAATTTTATTAGTTATTTCGATGCTGGTATGTATAAATTAAATAAGACTGAAATAATTGTGAAAGTTACTAATATACAAGTAGCGTATTTATCTATCTCTCAAAATTAAAAGGTTTAATTCTTTTGTCCTCCACTCTGACCTAGTGTGAACGAACAAAATTCACCTAATTTGCGAATACAAAACAGCAAATAATATTAAATTCCAAATAATATTATACAAAATTTAAAAATCCTCCGACAGTTTTATTTACACTAAACATAGCTAAGAACATTTTCGATTAAGTCACATTTCATACAAAAAAAACTAGATCAAAGTCGGTTCATCCGTTTGGGAGCTATGTCACAGACAGACAGATACTCAGATACACAGACACATAAATACCCAGATACACAGATACGTCAAAATAACACTCATCTCTTTTCGTCGGGGGTTAATAATAATTTTCGATAAGCAGCTTAAAGTTAAGAGCCATTTCTTTCAGCGAAGTCTAAAAACACGAGTTGAGTCTATGTCTCCCCTGATGTTACAGATATAAATTATGATGACCATGACGTCTTTTAATCGATAGTGACCATTAATATATGACCCATGTGTTTTTATTATCGCCAGTTATTAAAAAAAATAATTGAGTAAATAAAATAATAACCTCATGGTCATTATGACCCTTAGTTATACTTTTGCAGGTTAAAGTTTTACTAGTTATGTGGTTATTATGATTGCATGAGTATACACGTTAGAGTTAACGCACGTAGATGATTGAGATTGATAATAGAACTTCATTAAACTATCTGTCAATCATAATTTTGATTCTTATAAAAGGTTACTTGGAGCGTGAAAAGTTATGAAATTGTAATTTATGAACTACACAAAGGCAGATAAGTTTTTGTTATTTTTTATACACCTCGCACCTTTTGTGGGTCGTGGTTATAAAATGAGATTACAACCAGCCAAAACCTTTGGAATGTAAGGGTCTGTATTCACCTTTAAGTCTATGTCAGTCTCCAATGTTCATGGTGTATCTCGCTGAACGACGGACGTAACTATGGTGATAGGTTTCTCCTGTTGGATGTCGCTAGGTACTTGCATAGCTTAGCTTCAACCCATTAATACTACTACTGAGCCAAGGGGAAGTTATTCCACCACGCTGCTCTGCGAATTGGTGAAGGGGTTGCTGGCCAACTCAGGTATCGGATGTTTTCACGCCGCCTGAAGGCCTCCATGATTGATTCCTTTAGTGCCCTGCGAAGCATGGAAGTGTTCAAATTTTTATCACTAGCCACCACTCCCATCTCATTTACATATTCGTATATCTTCTACGAGCTGACATGGATTTGCAGCCACTTCGCTGGGCGTGAAACATGTTTGATTGTGATGAAGTAAAAATATGATTAATGACAATCAAAAAGCCTACATTACTCAGCAGTAATGTAGCTTTCTATTGGTGAAAGAATTTTTGAAATCGGTCCAGTAGTTTTTGATTTGGGAGCACGGTTGTGCCCCCACCAAGACTAGCCAACCGAAGCACAAGGCACTCCGACCGGTCCTGTGTGCATGAGATAACTAGGTATATGGCCAGATAGCTATACCGTGGCAATACACCGTCAACTTTACGCGATGCCGCGTCAAGTCCGCTGCAAACTTGACAAGTATACCTACTTGATCATGTATGGCCACCATAAGTTTTCCGAAGAAATTAATGAACTGCCACGATATTCCTTCCACGTATAAAACATAAACCAAACTACTGCACCCATACACAAATTACCGTTTACATTGCTCTTATGAACTTGGAATGTGGATGGTCATTTGGGTAAAGTTAAGCCTACATCACATTACAGCGTTCACACAAACAATGGGCAATCTCCCCGCAAACGGTAACGTATAAAGTCGACCAGCCGTCAAATCGCTTCATATGGGACGCTGCCTTTTGTCAAGTTAGCAAAGCGTACTCAAATTAGACACAATGGTAGAATTGACTGTTGGGTGTGTATAATTACGAGTACATTTTCAATCCATGTGTATTTTACTCGTATAGTTGGACAGTGGGACAAACTTGTGTAAAATAAAATCTGTAAGCATATTATTTTAACAAAAAAAAATCAACCAAGTGTTGTGCCTTTGAAGAAAATATTAAGCCATATTGGAGGTTTTCTTACGGCATGAAAATCTTTGAATATTTGGATTGGCTACTGGAGCATCGTGGTGGAGTATGCTCTAGGCCTTTTCAAGAGGAGAGACCCGTGCCCAGTAGTGGGCCATCAATGGGTTGAAGCTAGTGTACACGTATGTTTGACTACTACATCGCCTAAGAGCATTTGCATAATACCGTACTAAGTAGCAGGTCTGTTTGTTTTGGCTGCAAGCAGCTCTGCATAATACTAATTTACATGTTCATATCTCCCCTAATAAATTCGTTGGCTACGACGGATTTGATCAAAGATTAAAGACAAAGGCAACCTATTCTTGACCACTGATCCCTTTAGAGAGGTTCAAACTCATGTTAATGGATAAATTGGCAACAAACTCGATGATTAAAGTTGAGAACCAAGTAGAGTATAAGCTAACGAATCTGTATTTTACGTCAGAGAAAGACTAGCCAGAATGCGATGAAGAGACAATGACAATGCAATTGTGGCAAATGTAAGGAAATAGAGAAATAAATGAAAATGTTGAAAAAATATATAAACAAATAAATACATAGATTGAGGATAAGAACATGAAAATTTTATAAAAAACAATAAAAGAAGAAAATATTTCGAAAAACCAAACATCTTCAGCATAACAAAACTTAACTAATACGAGACTGATTCTTAAAACGTTTCCTAAATTCAAGATGTATTTACGAGCTAGCTATAAATCAAGATTCTCAGTTATTCACTGACATGCGCTCTATTCAGCTAAACTAACGAAAACAGTTTGAATTTACACAACTAAACAGCATCTCGAGGACGTGAATAAATTATTCTATAAACTCGAATCTAGAAACAGCTGGTAGCTAGGCGGTGTACGAATATTGCTATGAAATACGGGTGTTATCCAAGCTCGCATATCTCTACTAAAATATTTACTGAACGCGCATAATCTAAATCTTAATAAAGAGTTGTATTGCACTGAAACTGTTTCACAAAAGTGGAACAGCTATACGCGTAGTAATTTTAAAGAATATTCAGTGATGAAAGAGGTTTTGAACAATTTTATTTTATAAATTTATTGCTGATATTAGTAGTTGTGGATGTCGAGAATATTCACTACTCAGAATAAATTAAATAGTGTAAATAATAAAAACAAAGCAATAAACTCGACTGCATAAAAAAACCATTAAAACCGATCAAATCGATACATACCTTTTTGAAATGCTTTTATGCTTTTTGCTATATAATTTATTTAATACTCATAGTACATTATTCGATTTATTGTCATATTTTGATACTTCAAACAATGGCATCTCACAGCCACTATAATTAGTTTTTTATCTAAAAAAAATTGGGCTGTAAGACTAAAAAAAGAATCATCAAAATCGGACAACCCTGCGCCGATAGCTGAGTGATTGTACATAAAAAAAATATACGTGTCGAATTTAGATACGTGAAAAAAATACGTGAGAAAATATACGTGTCGTGATCCTTTTTTTGCTCCTTTTTTGTCGGTTAAAATCAATTTACATCCTTGTGCCCCTTTACCATTACAAAATTAAAAATTTTAATTTAATTGATTTAATTGATGTTAATAAAAATCCTGTTTCCTAAATATAGATTTAATTTACCACCAAATTAAACCAAAAGTGTTGGTTTAATGCGTATGCGTGAGTTTGTATCCGTAAGTAATACTTTGAGTGAAATAAACTAAATGCCTCATTATTCTCTGTAACATTCAAACAATTATAATTAGTTAACCGCGATTCGAGCTCAAAGCTAAGCAACTGAAATAACTGTGCGGGAGTTGAGGGACCTTTTGGAAGTGCCATTACTATGTTTAATTTAATTGTTAAATACAGAAATTTAGCATCATCATATATATTTAAAGCATTCGGTGTTGAAACACTTGGTTCGTGGGGTCCCGACGCTCACTATCTTTTTAAAGAAATCAGCAGAAAATTAAAAGACAAGACGAGTGACCCTAGAGCTGGCAGTTTTCTTGCTCAGCGTGTTAGTATTGCCATACAGCGAGGGAATGCTGCCAGCATCTTAGGTACTGCACCGCAGGGGCCTAGTTATATACATTTATTTTAATTAATTTTACTTCTAAGTATTTATAGTGTAAATATTATGTTGTTATTTAATTTATTTCTTAGTTAATTTGAAAATAAAGTTATTGGACTAGTGACAACTACATTTCCGCAGTATTTAATCATGATACCATTTCTGAGCCATTGATACTATTAACATTTATTAATAGCGTAAGACATAACTCCTATCTTTTATTATATTTGCCCTTTGGAGGTCTTTCTGCTTTTACATTCTGCTGGGACATGAGTTTCGTTAATTTAAATAAGTAGTCATAAGTTGTAAGTGATGTCTGTATCTGTGAGTAGAAAAGTAATCTTGTACCTTTTGTCACTTGTTTTTGATTTGTTGAAGTGATGGTGTATTTCGAAATGAATTGGCAAAAGTTCTATTCCAAAAATATTTTTAATTTTTTCACATAATGACAGGCATAATATTTTGTTCGTGCGACCACAAACACCATCACACGAGATTTTTTATATATTACTAGCCCTCGCTTTGCTTTGGGAAAAATAGTAAAAAAAATATAGTATAGCTTATGTCACCCGGGTATAGTGTATCTTCAGTGAAAAAAAATTTCAAATCGGTTCGGTAGTTTCGGAGCCTATTCAATGCAAACAAACAATCAAATATTTCCTCTTTATAATATTAGTATAGATTATAGATATCCAACCAATACTGGTTACAATATCCCTTCAAATGAAACTATAGCTAAAATGTATAGTTTGGATTGTATTCCAGATTTTTTAGTCAAATCCATCATCCACTCAAATTTACATATAAATAGGTTCAATTCAATCCAATGTCCAAAACAGGATTATTCTAAAACCAATCGGTTTAGTAACTGCCAATCCTATATTGGAATTGGAATAAGCCATTTGGAATCCTTTTGCTATAGATTAGGCTAAATAAATGACCAAATAAGTTATATTATGTTGATAAAGTTACTTTAGGACCTGTGAAATAAAAGATATTCTAGTGATTTTGACGACAGTTTCGCGCATAAATTATTTTATTTAGAGAAATTGAGATGTAGGTATCTTAATCAAAGCGAATGAATAAATTAGTTGAATATAGAAAGAAAGAAAAGAAAGAAAGAAAGAAACACTTTATTCTACAATAAATATACACATAATCATTAAATTATTAATGATTAATTGATTATTAATGATTATAATTATTAAACTATAATAATAATAACTACAATAATAATAATAACTACATACTATAATAATAACTATAATATAATTCATAATAATTAATATATTTCCAGCGAAGAACAAGTTCATATGGTTTCAGTTAAAGAGGACATATTCAATTCGTGAGTGGAATAAGGCCCTAAGGGTAACTTTTAGTAGATTAGTATTTACAATTACATGAATTTCTAGCTAAAAGTAATATACCTGTAATAGATAATAATAAGTAGATCCATCCTGGAAACTTCATTTGATTGAGACTAAAATTTAAAAATAATTGTATATATATCTTTCTATTTATCTGTAAAGAAGTTGCTGAAAAAAAGCTTTAGTTGTCCACATTCGTATGCAGACATGCCGAAACTCGAAAATAAGTCTGATTTAAAAAATACAAAATATATTCCCTATTAGTACACAATTTACTTTTTAATAATAATAAGGTTCATCGATAACGTCATAATTATATCGGATTAATCCCTAGGCTAGGTTCATACAGCGCGGTACCGCGCGGTACAAGGTGATAGTCGATATACACTCGTTTCAAATAATTCAATGACAGCGTGTAAAAATGTACGTTAGTATATTAGTTCAGTGCTAAAATATATCTAATCCTAAAAATAATTCAGAACTTAAAATGTATCCGTCAAAGTAATACCATTATTAGGTATCATTATAAGAGCCTTTCACTGTATTTAATATCAAAGTTTGATTTATTTTTTTAGAAGGAATACGGCGAAAATGTTTGCTTGAAAGCGCAGTAAACTAAGTTACCGAGAATACAGCTAACGAACTGCAACATTTGGACAAAACTGCGCCAAATATGAGGATACGGAGATATTTGTAGTATTAGTGATTGTATAGTCTAGCTTTACAACGACTTCACCGAACAAAGTTTATTAATATTATTTTGTTGAATTACATTTTGCTTTGTCTCCTTTGTGCATTACTTTGCTAGGTACCTGAAAGATGGCGCTATAGTCGAGTAATTAACGAATTCTCTATTTAAAAACTGTAACATAAAATTATGTTTGGTAGAGTGAAGACAATGGATAAAGTAAAGAATAAAAATATAAGAGGAAGTTTTAAAGTGGCAAAAATTACAGAAAAGTTGAAAGGGAACCGAATGTCGTGACAGAGAATATTCTTTCTAATTTCTTGCTCCTTCTTCTTTCTCAAAACTGCTCAGCATAACTCATTATGCGTAGTTTTGATTTTTTAATATAATGCGTAGTTTCCAATTTCAAACAAAACATATTTTCGTTATGACTAAAATTGTTCACGGCGAAAGACAAGATGGAATTTTGTATTTTAATGAAAGAAGCAATTAAAAATTTTATTACTCCGTGATCGTGACGAAAGTTTAATCAAGGTAATAATCACATTTCTCGTGCGTGCTATTAGAAGATGTATTGTCATTCACAATCTGTGTTCACAATGCTATGAACAAAAATAGAAAAATAAAGAAAAGTATTAAGGAAAAAAGCACTTAAACGGGGAATACACTAGACGGACATGCCCGCGGGCAAGTCTGCAGACATGCCCGGCGGACCTCGCTACTATACGTCTGTGCAACGGGAAAGTCTGCCAGACTGACTGCAACGGACCAAACATTGCACAGACCTATAGTAGCGAGGCCCGGCGGGCATGTCTGCAGACTTGCCCGTGGGCATGTCCGTCTAGTGTATTCCCCGCTTTACGCGTAAGTCTCTTAACTCAGAGTCACTAACGTTTACTTTAAATGCTCCTTAGTAAAGAATCACCTTACAAATTCTGTACTAAGGAGCGGTTTAAGTAACCATTAGTGACTCTGAGTTGGGGCGTTACCTACTTAATTTTCATTACGTAAACCTTTTTTCATAGTCATGCACTATATGTATAGCATTTACACGTTTTTATAGTAATGGGCGACCGACGCACACTGGTGCGTTCGGAACGCCGATTTGCATCGTGACTTAGAGCTCCCCACAATCCAATAACTTATGAAAAGCTTCTCTGAGAGATACTTCAAATCCTCAGAAAAACACTCCAACCCCCTGATTAGGGAAGCAGCGGAATGTACCGCACCCTTCTTGACCAGCCATCAATTACGAAGGCCACGGACCCCCCAAACAAACTCTCGTCTGACTTGGAACGCCTCTAGGCCGCCTCCAATGACTCAGACGAATAATTATATACCACATTTGGTGCTCATCCTAATGATGGCACAAGCCCTCTTTCGACAACACTCTTGTGTTGACCGAGCGGACGCTCCCTACGGAGCGCCTTCAGCGCCCCGTTCTTCAAGCGGGGTCGCCTCAGACGAAGGCTTAGATAACCAAAGCCATTCCCAAGGTGGAGCTTAGCGAGTAGAAGTCTCACATGAACAACACAGCTGGCTGTGCTGTGCTGTTTATTCATGATGCATTCTCCACCTCCCTCCCGCGCAATTTACATTTTTCTTTGTCTGAACGCAAAAAAAAGCTTTGTATTTTTAACCATCATCCAGATGGTTAAATAACGGAATTCTAAAGTAAGAGACATAAAAAATACAACCGAATCGAGAACCTCTCCATCTTTGAAGTTGTTTAAAAATGCTATCACATCAACTACATGCGAATCTTGCGATGCAAATTGAGAAATACATCGGCATCCTCGCTGTAATCCCACTTGGCGTCTTCTGACAGATACAAAGTAAAGTAAGCCAAACAGTTTCCTACATTCGATTGCATAGCAGAATTAAGTGAAAGCATAAAACCGAGTCGGATATTGAAACGGGCTCGCTGACACCGTCTGCAGTATGATAGCGGAACTCCAAATTGAATTTCAGTATGAACTTTGTAGCGAGAGTGAAGTCGCATTACTGCTAACCTTTTTTAGCCTTCGCTCCTTTTGATACGGGTACCACATACACATGTATGCATATACACATATATGTATGTGTGCGTGGAATCTTTAAATATAAAATTTGTGTAGTTTATTTCAGGTCATTCGATTACTTATTAGTAATTTTGTAACTACATCACATGGAATACAAGTTTGTACGGTGTGTGAATCCAACTCGCATTAAGCCTCATTCATGTTCCAGCTGGCTCTATATTCATTTGTTCTAAACCCACTATAATACAAAACAATGTATAGATATGACACTAAACAATAACAAACGATCCGTTAAAGGGTGTAAATAAAAGATGGAGTTAATCGGGATTACGAATAGTTAGATGGCTTCGTAGTGCCGGTGTCTCTATGCTTAATTTAACTTGGCGCAATGAACACTAATCATTTGAGATAATCCGCTTGAAGTTTCACTTGCAAACACACGCTACTTGCATTCACATACAAATTGTTTGCAAAAGCTAGGACACCGATTAAACTTCGTAGTGTAACATAAGTGTAAGATACATCTCTTTTTTAATTTAACATTTTTACCCGACTGCCATGGTAGGGTTATATTTTTCGCGCGTATGTTATATTTGTAATATTCTTTATTACCTCATATCTTCTAAACTACTCAACCAATTTATTCTTCGAACTATCTTCCATCCATCCATCCATCCATCAGCCCTTGGAGGTCCACTGCTGGACATAGGCCTCCCCTAACTTGCGCCACTCTGACCGGTCTTGAGCCTTCTGAATCCAGCGGATGCCCGCTGTCTTCTTCAGGTCGTCGGTCCATCTTGTCGGGGGGCGTCCTGTACTTCGCTTTCCGAGACGCGGGCGCCATTCGAGGACCTTTCTTCCCCAACGGTTATCAGTCCTTCGCACTATGTGGCCAGCCCATTGCCACTTCAGCCGGCTAATTCTTTGAGCTATGTCGGTCACCCTTGTTCGTCTACGGATCTCCTCGTTTCTGATACGATCACGTAGAGAAATACCGAGCATAGCCCTCTCCATAGCCCGCTGTGCTACCCTGAGCTTGTGGATTAGGCCAATAGTGAAGCACCACGTCTCGGATCCGTATGTCATCACTGGCAACACACACTGCTCGAACACCTTCGACTTCAGGCACTGAGGTAGTGTTTTGGACGACAAGATATGACGCAGTTTCCCGAACGCAGCCCATCCGAGTTGGATTCTACGAGTGACTTCTTTCTCGAAGTTGGACTTACCCATCTGGATCACTTGTCCCAGGTAATTGTATTCGTCTACAACTTCGAGAGCAGCGCCGTCAACAACAACCGGTACGGGTGTGACATGGACATTCGACATGATTTTCGTCTTGTCCATGTTCATCTTAAGACCCACCCGTTGTGAGGCGCTGTTCAAGTCCCCGAACTATCTTAGAATAAATTAATTAACAATAAAAATACTACTAAGTATTCTTATTGTTGGTGAAGTTACAATTTATACTAGTTTAATCCCGTACCCAAAAGGTCATAAGTTATATGTATATGTGTCTGTATGGGGCTTTGTAGCTCCTAAACGAATGACCAATTTTGATTTAGTTTTCCTCAATTTTTGATGTTAGTTATAAAGCACAGATTGCATATACTTAGGTTCATTTAACATACTGCCAGAGAAGCATAAGAAGTGAATATTTAAGTTCTGACACGAACTACCATCAATAAGAACAACTACAGAAACGAAACAACCTAATTTCTAACTTTGAATAAAACTAGACGAGGTTGTTCCTATTTGCAGTAATTCCTTTCCTTAAAACAACTTGATTTGAACTTACTTACAGAACTAAGTTTCTTACCAAGTAGTACAAATGTTGCAGCTCGAACTTTAAAAGGAAGTGAGCAATAGATGATCTAATTAAATAATCCTGTTTTATAGTTGAAAGTAAATTTTCAAGTTTCGTTTTGTGTTAAGAAATCTTCTGTTTACAGTATACCACACCATGACTGTGTTATGGCGGCCATACACGAGTGTACTTGTCAAGTCTGCAGTTTGACTTGACGCGCTATCCAGTGTGCATGAGATAACTATATGATCAGATAGCTATACCATGGCCATACACGATCAAGTATACTGAATGCCGTGTCAAGTCCGCTTGACGCTTGATCAAGTACACATGATCACATGATTACCATTAGATACTTGTCAGAACAAAAACATTCTTTTTATCGAAAAGTATGACACTATGTCCACTAGATTCGGTCACAGACCAACACAGACGCGTATCATGCACGTAGCATCAAAAATTGTCGACTAAAATGTAACGATACGGGATACGGGACTAAAACGCCATGGATCCATTTCAGGGGGTACAGCATTTTTCACTTCTATTTGGAACTATAAGGGTGATAGTGATATAGTCACTAAAAGCAAAGCAAAGCAAAGCAAAGCAACAACCCATAATTGTCCCATTGCTGGGCTCGGGGTCTCCTCTCACAATGTGAGGGGTATAGGCCATGGTCTACCACGCTGGCCAAGTGCGGATTGGTAGACTTCACACACCTTTGAGAACATTATGGAGAACTCTCAGGTGTGCAGGTTTCCTCACGATGTTTTCCTTCACATAGTCACTATATAGTCACTATTAGACATAACCATGAGCTCGCAGCTGGCCAATCTTCACACAAGGTTATTCCACGTTTTTATTATAAAAAGATTTCCTACCTCTCCGTACTGTAAAAATAATATTCTTACAACAAAAGCAAGCCTACCTCCTCAAGCAAGTTTAATAAAAACTCTTTATAAATGCGGTTTCTTTTTGGTTTCGCGTTATTATCCGTTAGAGAAAATTACGCTATGAGAGGTATTATGATTTTTTATGGTTCCGTAACATGAATGACTGAACCTTTCTTTAGTTTTTTCCTATTATTTTTATGGACAAAGTAAGACATTGGCCGAAGACGGATGTTGCAAGATTTTCGCAACTTCTCTACCTACAAAAATGACCGTTCATTTTTTGTATTTCTAACGCAAGCTCAAAATCGACCGTGAAATGATTTACATGTTTTGAGCGCAATGTATTGCTGAAGCCAGAGATATTTCTTGTCACTTACTTCTTTCTTGGCCGGCGACGACGCAATGGTGTTGCTTTGATGGTTACTCTGCAGGTTTATCGGTATTTTATATAATACTGACATAATAATACAGTCACTTTGTTTAATAAAATGTAAAGAAAAGCTATCATTATAACTACGTACCTATATCATATTCACAGTCATCAATGAAACGATTAAACTATAAAAAATTCATAATGCAGTCGACAACAATACGTTCTTCCTAAATGCCAGGCAACAGTTTCCGCCTATTCTATGTAACCAAAATGATTTTGGTTGAAAAATGTGTAGCTTTTAAGTAATTAATACTGATACAAAACCCTCACGAGTTCCAAGTGTTATGACTTAACTCTACTAAAAGGACAAGGTACTGCCTGTAAAGTTTAATGAGGATTACAAAGATCAGTTCCTTGTTCGCGATCCAGAAACGAAATAAAGGAGTTTGTATTAAGAAATTAACCGTCTTATATCAGCTGTGCAAGCGAGGTTAATGTACAACGAAGCTAGCGATGTACATTTTTATCGATGATTTCATTGAAATTTTTATTTTTTATTTTTCACTATAGCCGTTATGAATATGAAATCAGTAAATCAGTCTAGGTGAGAAGATCTAGAGTGGACCACGTGATTCTAGTGAGGATTTGTTATTACAGGGTTATTATCAACCCAAATATGGGTTTTTTGCCATTTCTGGTATAAGGATATAAGCCATACGAATCAAGGAAATTTTGTCACTAGCGTTTTTAACTCGTAATGTCACAGATATTTGAGAAAAATAGTTTTGGTAAAGTTAGGTGAGTTAAAAGAACTCGTCATGATTATTATCCTAAAATAATAATTATAAACTAGTTACTGCTCTAAATTTTTCCAAATGTCCTACACTAACCATTTAGCTTGCATACACTTGACTCTAACCAAAATTAGCAATTTAAAGTTTGAAAGTCTTCTCAAACCATTTGTGTAAGTCGTATTAAACGATACCCCACAACTTTGACTACGGAGCTAAACAAGCAACTAAAAATACAATTTAATGTGATATCGATACTTTACATTTCCATCCCTATTGAGAGTAGTCCATAGCAGGTAATTACATTACTCGGTGTAGATCGACCGAATACAGCGGGTTCTCGCTGAAATTTTCAAAAGTATTGCTCACGTGTTAAGTTTTTGCTGAAGGGGAAAATTACGTAGTGTGAAATTTTTGATGTACGAAGAAGGTTTATTTTCCATCTTATTACTTATGAGTAAAATTGTGATCATGCTAAAAGATAATTAATCTAAATAATAATAACGCTACACTCTAGGATTCCCTGTGTTGTGGGTGCCATGATAGCACACAAAATCAGGAATAGCCTGAACGAGAACAGAAATTCAAAGTTATTTAAATTTCTGCGCACTGTGAATCGATCCCAAAACCCTTTGAACGGCGCACGGTGGAACGTAAACTGTTCTTCATAGACTTAGGGTCACATGAAAATGAAAATCACTTTTTTTGAAATATTATTACAGAATCGGGTTTTACTTTTTAGTGCAAACATAAAATAGCTTTTGAGTATTCTCGATTAACAGAGTATTTTCAGAGATATAGCAACTTGAAGATTTTTTTGTATGGAGAAAAAGTAAAATATGGCTTTTACGGCAAGGCGTATAATTTCGTCAAGGTGCCGTATATAGATTCATATAGTACTATGGTTGAACTACCATAACTGTATACATACTATATACCTTCTCGGCCCGGAAATGCCCGAAAATTGATTTTTATGAAAATAATATTTTTAGTATAGAGGATAAGGTGATAAACGTCGTTTTAAGCCTAAACCATATTTCAAAGAGTTACTTGTAGTTTCATGTAGTAAACGTGCGAAACTATAAAAATTCATACCTACCTACGCTGTTTCAGTTATATTTTTTAAATGAAAAATATAAATCGTCAACTTATCTAAGACGACATACTCTTCTTAAACTCTATTCCACACCACCCATGAAGTAGAGAACTAGGTGCGCTTTTTTTAGTGGTGTCCCCAGTAGGCCTATTCCACACTGTTTGAAAAATAATAATCTCGAGAATGCTCGATTACTAGTGGCATTTCAACTAGTAATCGAGCTTCGAGATTATTGCGATCTACGAAAGATGTCAACAGTTATTTAGGAAAGGTGACAAAGTAAGAAATGTTTGAAACTAAAATTACTCTGGCTCAGGCTCGGAAACGGAATGTTCAACCTCAAAATCTGATTATGAGTCTACATTTACATAATCAAAATTCTCAACATCCATATCTTCATCAACAGTATCTTGTAAAAATAATAATGTTTTTGCTTCGTCTGAAAGTATTTTGTGCTTTCGTTGTACGTTTAGTTGAAATATATGGGTCTGAACTGATTAACAAATTATTTAAAATGTCTTGGTTGGTGGCTTTTCGATTGAATTTACGAGAATGGTTTAATCTGTACCGTCAAAAATCTTTATTTCTGGCCCCAGATGCTTCTTTAGATAATTTACCAATCGGAATAAGTCCAAAATTGGCTATTATATCTGCTCCATGAGCAAGAACTTTGTAAACGCTTGAAGACATGTAATACCATTTATATAAATCAAAATACATTATCATTGTGTCTTGGGTAAAGACTCTAAAGTTTTCTACATTTATATTATGCCCCGAAGACAGAACTTATAGAATAGTTCCGAATCTCCAAATTAAAGTTTCATCAACTCCCGTAATAGATGCTGTTTTTTTATAGTCTGCGAAATATCGTCTTGCCGTATTACTATCATTTGTTGTGCCGTGACCTTGTTTAACTATATCAACCAGTTAACCCATTTGCACCCTAAAGGCGTCTTGAATAGTCTTTTTTTACTCTCCATAATTATTTTTTATCCCCCTTTACCGTCCAAGTTTTAAAATCTAACCTATATGCTATGTGTAAAATACATTACATCATGCGTATCCACATATGTAATAATGAAAGGCCATATTTATATAAGTCTGTGTTGATTGTTTTTTGAGATAAAACATGTAATTGATTCATTTCTTTGGGAGAAGCCTAACACATCAACACAACGATGTGATAGTGTTGATGTGTTACTCAATATAGATGAAATTTTTCCATCTATCATGGTATGGATTAATGAGTGTGATATTTTTAAATCATTTACTTGTGTCCTGCAGAGCGCTAAATTCAGATTCCATTGAAGTCATTTCCTGTTTTTTTGTTACCGAATTTTCTTTGATGAATTTGAAAAATAGTGGGCGACACCATAATGGCGAATTTGAGGACTCGTTCTCGCAAATGGTTTTTTCTCCAGATTCTAACTTGATAGGTACTAAACTCCCCATAAATATGCTAGAATCGTCTGCATTATCATTATCATCCGTCTCTGATTCAATTTTTTGCTTGTATGTAGCCTGGTTGGAAGCACCATCAAAACCCCATTTACCTATTAATTTCATATCTCTACAGTCGCCATCTACGGTAATTGATTTTAATAACCGATTCGTTGTCAAATCTAAAAGTGCTTGTAGTTTTATTTTAACAGTGGTATCTGTTAATGTTATGTCCTCTACGGGTGGATAACATAATTGTTTAGCCTTTTGAACACTAAAGTAAGAAGGAAATAAGTTTCCACTATTTTCCTCTACGATTTTTCTATCGAGTATTGTATCGATTTCTATTGAGTATTGTATTGCCATTTGGATAATTTTAGCGATAAAAATAACCCTGACGTCTTGTCTGCAGTAAATGTTGGTGTTTTTGAACTATCACTAATGCATTCTTTTACTTTTTTCTCTTTTTGTGGATTTTTAATTAAGTGATTAAGTAATTATATTGGCAAGTTCTCCACGACCATTATCTCTTAATTTCATAGTAAATACGTGTGATATTTCATCGAAAGACATGGTTTTTTCAATATTTGATACACGTCTCTCTCTTTGTTTAGGCTGTAGTTCACAAAAAGATTTTCTTGGACTGACCTCAGTGGAGCTTCCTACGTTGTGTTTTGATGGTGATACGAGTATAAATTGGGTTGATGTGCTGGGTATATCGTGTTCAATTATATTAGAACTTTCATCAAATGCTCTCTTTATGAAATCTGGCCACGCAACCTCGGCATCCAACCAATCACCGTGTTTAGAACGAAATAAGTCTAATGTATAATTAGTTTTGACCCATTTCTTTTGATCATTTTTGATTTTTACCAAAACAAATGACGCCATTCGGATACCTGATAAGCATTCTATTGTTTACATGTGGATTTTGATCAAAACAAATGACGTCATAAGGGTGGTGTGGATGGAATCATGATTTTTTACAATCTATCAAAATACCATCAAATCCAGTTATGTTTTTTACTACCTTGTTAAAGGTTATTTAAGAAAAAGAATCGAATTATGTTTTTTTTTTCACAAAATTTTCATAATGCCATAACGCAATAAATATTAACAATACAAAAAAAATTATAGAATATAAAATAACCGTATTAGTTAGTAGAATCCGATTCTACTAAATTTGGCCCTTAAGGCCACTTTTTTTGTTTTCGTTCCACAGTGCGGCGGTCCGCTATGGTAACCCACAGTAGATAACTCACCGCCTTGTATTTGACTGAGGAAGAAAAATATCTTACTGGATTACGTAATTCCTGTATTTACGCTCATCCACGTCAAAAACCATGCCGTTTTTGTTTTTCTGTCCGGAAGTTACTGGCAGAAAACTGCATGGTTTTTGACGTGGATGGGCGTGGTAGCTTGTAAATACAGGAATTACGAAATCCAGCACGGTATTTTTCTTCCTCAGTCAAATACAAGGCAGTGAGTCATCTACCTTATTTATTGATCTGTGTGGTAACAATTACGCCACAGAGGTCAATTATTATCAAATGTTATGTCAGTGAATTATGAAAATGGCCACTTCTGCCTACGAGTATGGACATCAGTTTAAACAAATCACCGACGCATTGCAAGAGGCCCACCCAAAACTCTCTGCAAAGTACTCTGCAAACGAAACACGTAGAATCTTTTACGGTCGATTGAATGAAGGCGGTAGCCGGGCTTGGAGCATCTTAATCCTTCATACAATGTCATAATTCACATTCCTAGCAATAATAGTCTATCTTAGTACGGTGTGTTCTAAGGTCCTAATTTATAGTATCGAAGACATTTATTTCAGTTAGACGCAGGCGACGCAGCCAAGGATACGTTACACTATAATTTATTTGAACAGTTTGTATCCATTGCACATAGTTAATGGAATTTAATTTATTAAATAGTTTGTGCTGTCTATTTGATTCAGGTAAATTACAGTATTCGCATTATCACTAAGTACTTGTTAACATATTGTGCGCTCACTCGCACTTACGTCTTAGGTCTAAGTGCGAGTGAGATTGATATACTGCGAATACTATTGTCACAGTCTTAGTTGTAGCATAGTAAAGTAGTCTACGGTTAACGAAGGGATGCTCGATTTCATTGTAAACTACATCTCTTTAGTGATACTATAATATTTAGACAAAACATATTATAATGTTAAGTGAATATAATTAATGATCTTTTATCCGGTCTGTTACAAGTTACATCACTCACAAATCAATGGTTGTAAGTGTATAGTTACGTAGTGTAAGTATTTAGCACCACTTCTTATCCATCACACTTTTTGAGCGGTAGTATTGATAAAATGTAAGAATATTTAAAAAATGCTTTATTGTAAATTATACATAGTTGTTGTATTGGAAGGATCTACATTACAGTAAACATTTTTATTCTTATCCTTAACCCTGATATCTAATTTTGCCTTAATTTCACAGAATAGGTTAAAATACAAACGTTTAAGACGTCTCAAGACTAAAATCGATACATTTCTCGTAATGAAGTCAGTAACTAGGAAGTTAACCCAAGAATATATGCGGTCTTTATGGCTCCTAGATATACGGGTCCGACCGTAAACGGCCAGCCGCTCTGTAAAACTTGCCTCTTTATGGTTTTATTTGCGGTTAGAACTGGCTAGATCTGGATACGACCAGTTCATAATGTTCAGGACTTCATAGTTTAATTTAGTGACTGGTGATAAATTAGTCTTTATATCCAGATTATTATGCTCATCATCATCATTACCCCCAGTGTCTCATAGCTGGTTCGGGTCACCTCGTGCTATATGAGAGACAGGCTTTAGTCCACCGTGCTGGCCAAGTACGGATTGGCAGACTTCATACACCTTTGAGAAAATTGTGGAAAACTGTAAGGAGTAAAGTTTTACCTCACGATGTTTTCTTACGCCTAAGCAAGACATAATTACCTTGTTGTTATTATATTATTATTAAATGATACTTTCTTTTTTATCTTTCCGTATACCTTTCCTATCTTTCCGTGCTTGGAAAGGCGTCAAACGACTCGTCGTGGACTGGCTGGGGGATTGAGAGCCAGTTCTTTCATTCTTTCTTCTTTCTTCATTCTTCATTCTTCATTCTTGGCCTGGTATTACTGACAATATCCACTTACCTCTAGGTAGTTCAACTGCTTATTTGCTGGCTGGCTATATCAAAAAAGCGGCAGTAACTTATCACCTTGAGATAGTTTGAGTTTTCAAAAAAGTTCCATCAAGTTATTTCTGGTATCGGTAAGGAGGCTTTTGTGACAAAATTATAATTTAATTCCAATCACATAACAGGAATTCTTAAATTTGTGTAAAAGTGTAAATATTTTGATTACTTCCATTCTCATACGCATTGCTAGTTATAAAATATTTTCTCACAATAATATCACAAATTAATCTCATCAAATATCAACTTCGGTTCAATAGACACGTAATAATAGCAGCGTATCGCGTTCATCGATAACATCGGCGCATTATCGATAACAATCGACGTTTTGTTGGTTTACAACGATTTTACGATGCTGGCGTCGATTACATTACCGATTCATTATCGATTTACGAGTTGTATTGTAACTTGGTACAATTTCCTATATTGAAATGCCTTTGCCTATATTAACAAGCGTGATCTATTATATTATACGTTGTAGCAGACTCTTGCCTCAACATCACTCATTATAAAACACGATCCCAACGGTGGGCTAAGAGCAATATTGAGTAATATTAATGAGCTCTGATAATGATAATAAATGATGCATTTTCCATCATAATAGCTGGCGATATCAGACCATTATTTTCAATAATTTATAGGTAAATAAGAGTGCTTTATATTGTTTGGAGAAATCCGTTTACCAGGTAAACGGTGGCCGCCTATACAAAAGGACAAAAGGAGGAAAATTTATTAAAACATCCATTCAATTGAAACTTGTGTTGGCTCACGCAAACCCATTCAGTGGCGCAGCTCGCATTAATTAATTCATTTGTTTTCATAATTCAATATTAATTAATTTTGTACTCGGCCTTTTATTCGTAGATTCGCAAAATTTGGTATTAAAATTATCTGTGTTGTGGTGCAAGTGAATGAGGTTTTTTGTGAATGACTAATTTTTTTTATGTTTCAGACGATTTCGGATTCTGAATGTGGTCAGTATTTTATTAACACCAGACCATAAGAGGGGTGTTATAAGTTGGACGTGTCTGTCTGTACTTTTCCTAGTTTTGTTACTTGGTAATAAAATCTATTCCTACTCTTTGCGTTACCTGGAACTAAGTAGATTCGAGAATTGAGAATTTCACTAACACGTAAGAATAAATGTGTCAAAATTTAGTGGCATTTCTAAAGAATTTTGGCAATTCTATTGCTGTAAAATTATTTAAAAATGTATGTTTGTTATCTTTTTCAATAGCTTTTGCCCGCGGCTTCACCCGCGTTAGAGTAGTTTCGAAACGAAATTTTTAGTTAATTTATTTAGATTTACCATAGAACCACATAAAAACAAAGTGCACCTAAAAGTAGGTTGATGAATTATATATAGACAGACCCCTCCTCCTTAGTAGACAATCCCTCTGCTCTAGAGCGTTGTTCGCTTGTTGTTCCGGAGCTGGGTCGACGGAGTCCGCGAGCGCGCCTTGCTGGCGGCTCCGCCGCGCCGGCGCGCTCGCAGACCGCCTGCCACGCACCCAAGGCCCTGGCTGTTGCCTTACTCAACGCCTTGATTGCTCAGAATCCAGAACTTGATATATTCAATATAAACATATCAGGTTTCCTAAAAACCTGCATACGTACCTTCTCTCCAATTTAAATTGATATGTTTAACTAAATATAAATTGCTTGTATTATTATATTATTATGTATGGCTCGTAGTGCGCTTTGGCTATGCTGTAAGCACTGCGAGTATGGTTTAATAAATAAATAAATAAATAAATAAATATGTATCCATTATTAGATTAGGATATATATATAATATCATATTAGATAACAGATGATGTCCATGCCTTCACGCGCGTTGATATCGATTTTTTACAAATCCTGTGGAAACTGAACTTTTCTGGGATAAAAAGTAGCGTTTGTGTTAATACAGGGTATAGGTTATCTCCATTCCAAATATCAGCCAAATCGGTTCAGTAGTTGTGACGTAATTGAGGAACAAACATCCAAACATCTTCACAAACTTTCACATTTCTAAGTAATATTGATAGGATAGCACGAGCCAATAGAAGTGCAACTTGACGGTAAGTGATTACCACTTCACAAGTATACTACTGTGCATATATATGCAATGTAATATTTTACATCCTACAATATTGCATTAAAGTCATATTTGATTACTTAAAATAACATTGTATTATTTTATACAGTTCATTGTATTCTATAACAACACTTAAATTACGTACAAAGAATTTTTCAGGTTAGGAAGTGTTCAAAGTGTTTGAATTCGGTAATTATCTGCAACATGTTATTCGTAGAGCCATGATTATGTCATGAAAATGCTGGACAGACTGACATTTCGTTTCTGCCTTCATTAGCTTCTCCCGGAATTTTATATTAGTCGTGCCATAATTAACTGTGATGGTCATTATTACAGTCTAATTTTAATACCGCTCAAAGCAGTACATAATACATATCCATAATCCGGGTTCTGTTATATTCAAAAGACATGATTTCTCATGTCTTTATATGTTATTATGGAATACAATGATCTGTATAAAATAACACAATATGTGAGAAATGTTATGCTTTTCAGCTTATGGCTAACAGATTGTTTAATATAGATGCATAATGCATCAACGACAAGGATACCTGAAAATAAAAGTGTCAGCTTCAGTTTCACATACATTTAGTTATCGCGTGGTGAAAACTTTGTGAAATAAAAAAATATGTGGATTTCAGTTTTGATCATTATTAAGTAGAAATTGAACCGCCTACAGCCACCCGTGATTAAGTTAGTTTAGAATTTGTAGAAAAAAATAAAATGTGTCTCATTCCGCAGAGAAAAAGGGGAGTTTTTCACATAGTTTAGTAATTTGAAATGAAAATATCGCTTTACCTTACTACACTAGGATTATCACATATTCGCGTGCGCAATATCGAATGCAATGCACAATGCACTTGGCTGTTGAAGCGAGTGCAGATTACGGTACGAGGTACGCGTGGGTACGAGGTGCGTTCAACCTCGTTCCACACTGTATAAAATTTTATTAATTCAGTGCGGTACGAGGTTTAAGAAACCCAGTATTAAGGTATGTAAACCACAAAACTTTATCTCTTTCCACAAAATATTTATCTCTTTCCTACACTGAAACAAATAGAAGTTACACCCTCCGCACGTTAAAGAAATTTTATGTTTTTCCTTGCCGCACTACAGGCGAGACACGGACGAGGCTTTTCATGTCCTGTCCCGCACCCATCGTGTTAATAATAAAAAAATATACATTTTAAATTTCACGCGAAGCACGGACACTTAGCCAGGTACGTTTAGCAAAATATCGATTAGAAATACTTTCTACAAAAGTTTTCCGGGAACATCTTCAAATAGATATAAAATTTACGACAGAGCTCTTAAAAGGAGCAATCTATTATAATTCCACACCCATCTGCCGTAAAACCGGTGTAATTGTGACGGGATTCGGACAAAGAACTTGGGCAAAGATTCAATTTCACTAGATTTATATCCGTGACCCGCCTTCTAACAAATATTACGGATGCTCGCTTTAGGTTTCAAGTTTTATTTACAAAAAATAAAATGAAATATACCTACTAGGTACCAATAGGGATGTTGACTAATTTTAGGATTCAATTTTATTTTATAGATAGAACCTCAATATTCACGAAAAAAATATTATAAAAATAATAATCTTCAATTTAAAAACAAAAATTGATAAATAAATATCACTATCAAATTTCCTACCAAAAACGTCACGTGACGTCATTAAACGATATTCAATACTATCTGTCTACTAAGTTTGATGAATTTCCATATAAAATTGTTCCAATGACGTCATATTCTCAAAATGGCGTTTGAGGTCACGTGACAGTGAGTACAATTTTTAACATTTTAAATTAATGATATTTAATTTATTGTGATTAATTTCAATAAAAGAATCATATTTTAGGCCTTTAAATGTTACCACTAATATTTTAGACATAAATTTATATTAATTTATAATTAGTGTCAACATCCCTATTGTGTTTTACCACAGTTGATACCCCACTCGGGTATGTTGGCTGAATTCAATAAATTCATCTCCTTACCCATAACTATTCCCCATCCCCCCTTCAATCAGACAATTTTCTAATACACAAATTAAATCCTTTCATTTCATACCCCACTCGGATATATTCGCTTACTATCGTTTATTCAACCCTCTTCCATCCCCCATAACTATAAAACTGCTGAATTATTTTTCTTAAAACAAAGCCTGAAACACTCGACTAAAAAATCTTTCAAACAAAATCAACTAAATACAAATCGGTTCATCCATTTGAGAGCTACGATGACAATGTAGACAGAGTTACAGACAAACAGTGTTACAGACACACGTCAAACTTATAACGCCCCTCGTTTTTGCGACGGGGGTTAATGAAAACTGATACCTAATGGTTGTTGCAAAGCTATTAGGATAGGAGCTGTTACGGGCTATTAAGAGATCTGAATGAGTCATGTGCCTTAACGAGGCCCTTGCTTCTGTTGCTGTGTTGGAATAAATTTTTTCTAAGGTTAAAGTAAACAAAAATCAAGAAGACTTAAAGTAGAAAAGTTAAGAAAATAATATTTGAGTTAAGCAGTTAAGTTTTAAAGTTAAGAAAATTCATGTATATTGACGAATATTAAGTCGACTAACGTTGGGGAGTAATTCGCCTTTGATTCGCGCGTCGATTTTGCTCGGAGTTGCGCTGACATTAAATAGTCAGTAACTAATTTAGACCTTGGAGTTGGATAATTATATTTTGCTGAGAGTCTGCTTTATTTCGCAGAACTGGATGGAAATGTATTTAATTTCTATTCTCTATTCCATAAAATAAAATAAAGACAGTGTTGTTCTTAGAAAATGGGCCAAAATATCAGGATGAAATTTAAAATCTGGAAGAGATCGCTACTTTGCGATAAGATCGCCTTTTGTGCACTTGTAATATTAACATTAAAAAGCTTTTACTGACTCTGTAAATTTGGTGTGCACAATAAAGTGTAATAAATAAATAAATAAATAAATAAATAAAAACGTCAGTTTCGTACGACAACTCAGTACTCCATGACAAACAAAGGAATGGGTTACTTGAAGCGAGAGCGGGTTAGTATACTGACTTGTGTTCTAATATAGAAAATTTTCTAGCTTAACACAAAGCACATAAGGATGAAAACATAACAGTCATATACGTACGTAACATAAAATAAAGGCAGTGTCACTCTGAGAAAAAGACCCAAAATATCAGGATGAAATTTAAAAACGTCAGTTTCTTTCATCTCATGCGTTGGAGACCTAAAAGATCTCGAAACTAACCTATCCTGTGGTGCATATGAGACCTAATCAGTCTCCTAAAACAACAATTTTGAAAATAACTTATAATATCTTCCTCAAAACCAATGATATATCTATGAATTTCTTGTGGGTTAAAGATAGCCTTGCAAGTCTTTCAAGAGATCGAATAAATCTCCTAACGCAACGAAAGTGTTAAATTGCTCACTTCATAGGTTTCTACTATTCTGAGGGGTACAAAGCTTGATCTTTGTGTAGTTATTAATGAAGATAACTACTTATTCCTAGTTTAACACAAGGCACATACGGTAGAAAGTAGCATAACACGCAGTCACCTGCAACTAACATTACACAACACACTGCGCGGGTCGCATCCGTTAACCCGTTAAACGCTGGATGCGGCGATGTGATTAATTTATGCGCATAATGTATGTGGATAGAA
The DNA here is from genome assembly GCA_963932265.1 of Thymelicus lineola. Lineage (NCBI taxonomy): Eukaryota > Metazoa > Arthropoda > Insecta > Lepidoptera > Hesperiidae > Thymelicus > Thymelicus lineola. The sequence goes on along the minus strand of OZ010698.1, from coordinate 5,478,053 downwards.
TAAATTTTCACGGTGTCCCAATTTTCAGGTGAGAACAACTAAATGAACTATATTATAATAGAAGTTGTAAGTGCCGGTTGGTATAGTGCCAGTTGCCGTAATAGATATTTACACACAATACCTACTGGAAAATCTATACTAATGTATAAAAATTCATTTATTTGGCCATATTGGGGCGCAATACTCACTCCAAACGCAAGCCGATAGAACAAGATTATACGAGGTGACGTCGAAATATCTAAATCTTTAATATTGTATTGTATCTACTGTAATTATTATGTTTACGTAAAATTCTTTTGATATAACGTCTTGTATATAACATGATATTCGCGTATAGCAGTCTAAAACATCTTCATATTACCTCCCCAACCTACACGCGTATACATACACTCGCTCACACCAATGCATTCTTAAGGCCACTTGACACCAACCGGAGGAGTCTCCCGCGTCTGTCGTCTGTCTGCTACCCTTATATTTAGGGGCTATCCCTTTTGCTAGGGTACAGCTTTATAATTAACTAGCTATGCGACGCGGTTTTACCCCCGTTAATTTGTGGAAAAACTAATAAAAATATGATGTCATATAGCCTATAGCCTTTCTCGATAAATGAAAAAAAAACTAACTACTAAACAATATGATCTCATAATTATAGCCTAATCCCGCCTTTCTTGATCCTATGGACTATCAAACGCAAAAATATTTTTTTAATTCGAATCAGTAGTTCCTGAGATTAGCGCGTTCAACCAAAAAAACTCTTCAGCTTTATAATATTAGTATATGATATGTATGTAAGGCGTTCGATTTTGCAAAAGAGAACAGACTGATATTGAACATGTTATATTATAAGTGACTGTAACGTGACTGTAACGGCCCCGTAGCTTAGATATTAAGGTCGTAGCTGACTTATACGACACCGCTCCCATCCAACCGAAGTATGAGAATTCAAATATAAACTTAAAATCGTGCTCTGTAGGTGCACTTTACAGTAACAACAAAAATTAGCAGGCCGCGCGCGGGAAGCAAGCTAACCGCAACCTTGCCACTCAATAGTTGTACCTACAGAGCACGATTTTAAGTTTATATTTGAATTCTCATACTTCGGTTGGATGGGAGCGGTGTCGTATAAGTCAGCTACGACCTTTAGTGGTTGCCTGGGAAGCCAAGGGTCCCGGGTTTGAATCCCAGCCGGGACTTATGTGACAGATAATTATTTGTACTCGTGTAATAGGTGTTATAATGTTCTTATTTGTGTTGTATATGCCACCCGCGACACAGGGAATCCTACTGCTGGGGTATGAGTTTGCAAACTAAAAATAATAACTAGTAAATAAAATCTATCTTCATCTATCTTGAGTTCAAGCCTACCTAATTTTCTAGAGGATCATCATCAATAATGGAAACTATGACGTCAGACTTCCCAATTTTTTTAATAGGTAGCTGTTGTTAGCCGGCTGTTGGCTCGGCTAGAGTCTTTCTAATATTAGTCGCTATACTCTGTACCAATTTAATCCAGAATCAGATCAGACAAGCCACGACATTCAGTGATTACAGTAATTAACAACAACGCAAGGAAACTATTTAAACTGGCTCTCAGAATTAAAAAGAATTTCACTAGCAGGCAAAAGCCGTGAGTATCAAGATCCAAAGACGCAAGTACCCTAAAACCTGCAAAAAGGAATCTTTTTGAGTTACCTCTTAAAATAAATGTAACATTCTCGATACTGCATAACTCTTGAACTTTTTGTAACGTTACTTTTGCCATTAAGGCACTCCCATAACGTTCTTCTTGCACGTCCGGGCTTAAGAGTCCTCATTGCAATACGGTGAAGAGTTTTCATCCTAAAAACTGTAAAATGCTCTCGCGAGTGTAATTACAGGGTAATGTTTAAAAGAGTAACACCGCTTTCATATTGAACGGGGTCGTTTCGACACTAATGTTTTGAATGCGAATGAAGAAACTGTTTTAGAAACATTTTAAAGTTTTCACAGAGGAAAATATTTTTGAAGTAAAACTTCTTTACGCACGCTTGACTTGGGGAGTAACCTGGTGAATGCATGATTGCGTGATGAGAGCGTTACGAAAAATAAGATTGGGCGAGGCGAACGGTAGTTTATTTGCGAGTTTGCTAGCGTTACGCGAACGGTGATTTCTTGATTATTTCGTAATTTCATTTCGTTCTTGAACAATTTTATAACTTAATATTTTGTTCAATACAATAATAATCTACGTTCAAAGTGAATAATGAAATAAAAAATCTATTCAAAAATATAAATTTATTAATGAAAACCCATATTAAAGAAGGTTTACTTTAGTCGTGTGGTCTAAAGGACACGTTTTCTTTTAATCTAAAAAAATAGATTAACCAGCAGACGTGCTACTTGATGGTAAGGTTATCGTTGCCCATGGAAATCAGCAACACCTTACTCATCGTCGGTACATTGGCTGCCAAGAAAGTAAAGAGAAGAGGAAAAGGAAAGAAAGAAAAAAGAATAATGAAATTTAGCACAGACGATCCATGGTCATGGTCTAGAATAAGATATAGGGTACTTATTTCACTTTTTTTTCACTGTTAATGCCTATCGGCTTATTTGGCACTACTATTTGAAAACCTGAAATGTGCTTTTAATTCAAAGTATATCTAAAGGATGGACTTATGGGTTATGGACGTCTGGGTTCTAAATTCCGAAAATGTGCTACAAAGTATACAATACTTTTCAGTTTAAACTCAAGTAAGAAACTTTAAGGTTTTCATTGAGATTTTATTGCGTCTTTGGCTTCAAATATAAAAAAAATCTAACAATCCGCATTAATATTGAGTCATTACAATGCTACTGTACGGATTTTAATGAAATTAATAATCTTGTAGTAAAATTGGTATAAGTTACGCAAGTATATGTGTCATCTGCAGAAGTTAATGTCAACTGTGGTACGGGATAGGATAGTGTACAAAGGTTATTCCTGAGTTTTTTTTAACGTGATAACGTTTATAAAGACGATGAGCCTGAGAGGCATTCACGAAAACCGAGTAACGTCACGGAAGCGCGCGCAGCATTAGAGAGAGAGGCACGCTAGACCGGCCGTCTCTCTCCCACTCAAGCGTAATCGGTCCGCTTGGAAGAAAATCTACAATAGCGTCATCTCTGTTTATAGGTATGAACTACTTGAAAGAACTTTACACAGTACATCGACTCGGACTTTAGTTGTAGTCAAGAAAATCACAGATGTCGCGCAGCTCCTGATATTTAAAACGATTTAAACCAAATTTTCAACTCAAATATGTTTAAAATCGTATAGTTAGTATGAAATTTAATATTTTAATCTAGCTAGATACGCGGGTCGCGGTGGCGCGTCAAGCCATGTTCAAGCTGACACAACTGGCGAGTAGCACCGCGGCTCCGTGCGTAATCGGTCCGCTTGGAAGAACATCTACAATAGCGTCATCTCTGTTTATAGGTATGAACTACTTGAAAGAACTTTACACAGTACATCGACTCGGACTTTAGTTGTAGTCAATAAAATCACAGATGTCGCGCAGCTCCTGATATTTAAAACGATTTAAACCAAATTTTCAACTCAAATATGTTTAAAATCGTATAGTTAGTATGAAATTTAATATTATAATCTAGCTAGATACGCGGGTCGCGGTGGCGCGTCAAGCCATGTTCAAGCTGACACAACTGGCGAGTAGCACCGCGGCTCCGTGCGTAGGGCTTCCATTACGTTCTTACATTACATTATTTATATCATAAATTATTCTTCTACGAAATAGACGTTATCACGTAAAACCATTGTCCGTAAACCGACTTTACAGACAACCAATTTTTTTTTGTATTAGAAAGGAATTATCAAGTTAACTCACTAATATAATTATAATACATTGAGTCAAAACAATTATGTCAAATTCGACGCATATAGCTTTCGAGATATTTTACGGAACGCATAGCATTGAATCGAACTCAAAAGAAAAGATGGTACTGCCATCGTTTTCTTTGGCCTTCGTCAAATAACTAAGTTTAATAATGAACTAAGTTTGCCGCATCAAATGGATCAATCACAGGGCTGTAGAGAGTCCTTTGTGTCCTCCTACGAACCACCAAACCAGTAATAGTACCTAAGTTGTAAAATGGTCACATTCGTACAGTACAAAGATTTCATTGTAATATGGTATTTATTGAAACTGTGGTCTCTAGAATACCTACTCGTATTTAGTTGTAAAGGCTTGCAAAGAGCCCGCTCAAGGAATAGTATTATTGTTTGAGCGAGCATATAATTTGAGACCTAGCTGGCAGACGAGGTCCTAAAGCTTAGCTTTGAGCTTTGAACTTTGCACGCTTTGTTGTGCACGATGTTTAAGGCTTTGTGTCTGTTGACTTTGACTTTACCTGTTAACAATAAGTAAGTTAAGTTAGTTTAGTTGCGTGTATTTGATCGGATTAACGACATCGAATTAACTTAGGTCGTGTAGGTTGCGTTAGGATTTGCCGAATCTTTTTATTTTGTTTTATGAAACACAGGTCTAAAAATCGACATGAACATCTTAAATCAGGTACCTATTATAATTATGTTTCTTTCTTTCCATATTGTTTGTTATTTCTAAATACTTTATTTCAATCAATAACTATTTCCGTGCTCTCCACAGAATTAAATCATAGTTAGCTGTTCTTTGCTTGCTCTTTGGAACCGGCGACAAATGAAAAATAAAATCCCATTTATGGGTTTGAATCTCTTCTTACTTCTTTAAGATAATAAGATCGTTCAATACGTTAACTGGGTGGGAATTGGATTGACTTTAATTTTCTTCTTTTGTTCTGGATCTACTATCAAGTTTACTTTGTCTTTTTTGCAAAGATACATATTTTTGCAGGTCTGAAGTTTGCATTAGAACATACTTAAGTCGTACTTCTCTGAAAAAATGGGATAAAATAGCCTTCCTTTTAGCCCCATAGTAAAGTCAAAATACCAAAAGGCAAATGCTTTACGGCGGTAAAAAGTCGCCAGTATTTAGTATGTAGTTCAGGTTAACAGAGCCTCCTCTAGTTAGGTAACTTTATCGTTTGAGCCAGTGCATAATTTGAGTGTAAACGCCACATGCAGGGCAGGCTTCTACGCTTCGAGCTCAAATTTTACATCGCGTAAAGCGAAATGCTATGTGACTTGAATGTTGCATAAGGTGCTTGCTCCTGTTATGGGCACACCAGTTTTTGGATAGATTTACCTCCACATAAGCATTTAAGTGTCAAAAATACCTAATATTTCGATTATTTTTGTTTCGAACTATTAATTTGTAAATTATAGTTTACTGTGGTATACCACTTTTTTATACCGAAAAAGAGAAACGCGAAGAATTTTTTAAATTTTAATAAAAACTTAAATGTTTTGTTATATATTTAAAGAATAATTTTCTAGTAAAATTTCGAATGACTTTGTCATACATACATACATAAGTTGCTACAAAATTCCTCTTGTTAATTCGATTTTTCCATTAAATCAGTAATATTTGTGACATGATTAATTTTACTATTATTGACTTACCTATTTATATTTGATGATTTACTAACTGTGACATTATGATTTTACTAATATTGACTTGTTTTATTTTGTAATGATGATAGTACTAATTTTAATTCATATTAATATTATAATATTGTCTGAATTTATGTGAAATACACTAACGCATTAGGACATGCCTGTAATGTTAGTGGTAATATTTTGGAATGAATAAATAAATAAATAAATTTTATTATTTTAAACAATAAAACACTAATTATATTCTATTTCAGGGTTGATTATACTATTACTAAACTATCCTGCAAAAGTGTCCAATATTGGTGCAATTACGTACTGCTTGCTACAGTCTAACTTTTCATTATGCGCTTGTAATAAAAGCTTATTTCTGGCGTTACAACTGTATCATACCTGCATAGTGAAGGACTCAGTAAATGAACATGAAAATTGGTCTAAATAAATGTATCATGTCATTGTAACAGGTAACTTAAAAAAATTCGTGAAGTTATTGCCTACGGCCTGTAAGTCTTCCCTTTGTGAAGAGGGTTGTGTACCTAAATGTAAAAAAAATCTTTAATTTTGTTCAACAGACATTTTTTTAAACAGACTAAAAAATAATTCTTGACAAAAAACCGACTCCAAAATTAGGGATAACTCAAATCCTACTCGTCAGATCTCGCTCAAATTTAGGTAGAACTACACTACAAGCACCAGCTTTCAATTAAAACAAGAATCACCAAAATCAGTTCACCCGGTCGAAAGTTCTGAGGTAATAAACATTTAAAAAAATACAGTCGAATTGAACACCTCCTCCTTTTTTAAAGTCGGCTTATAACAGTGAACGAATATACTACTATATTAGTTCATTGGCTTATAATAAGAAACGTGTTCAAACTTCTAACAACAAAGCCAAGAAGTTATTTTCCACCAACCACCTCGATTTTAAATTGGAATAAATATTATTAAATTCAGTGTTAATATTTAATACCAAGGATACAACAATAACAGGAACAGAAAGTTAGGTGCAACGTACTTGTTGGAAAACTTTATCGTTTGAGCCTGTATAATTTGAGACTACTCGTAAACGCCCTAATGCTACTTCAGCGAAGTAGGTACGTTCTCCGAAATATATCGCACATACAAAGATAAACTTTAACGTACTTATTAAGCAAATAGTGTCTGTTAATTTTGAGTATAGTTATTTTTATTAAGAACTATAAAGAGTAAAATAAATGTCCATCTGTAGATTAATCTCTACTTGTTACATCTGCTGATTAGTTTGACTACTGACCCATTGCTCGGGTTCCCTTTCTAAATGGTAAGGCCATAGTTTGCCACGCTGGTTCTCAGGTATGCAAACTCTCACAAGGTTTTCTTTCAATGACGTAAATTATACTTAATTTATTACAATACATACAATATGACTTGGAAAATAATTAGAAATGCGTGCAGGATTTTAACTCTGGTCGCTCGTGCGGGTAACAGACGTTCAAAGCATTATGTCCTCTAACGTGTGTGAAGTGTGCCAATCCGTACTTGGCCAGCATTATTGGCTATGGATTGTACCTCATATTGTATGAGAGATCCGAGCCCAGCAGTGGGACAGTTAAAATTAACATGAATGTTATTAATAAAAACACTGTGCAAATTCTAGCAAGGAGAGAAGTCCAAAGTCTCTTCAATTATATAATAATTAGCAAGACATGCGGTAGTTTTCATTAGTTAGCACCTAACGAACCAAAAGAAAATTAACATACATCCATACATTACATTAACCTAACAGACTTAACGAAGATAATTATACAAATATAATATAGTCTACATAGGTACGTGAAAACTAACTAAGTCAAATGTAGAGCTTGAATTACATGTTCTTGTGACTAAATAGGCTTTTCTACACAGAATTTGGCACCCATTTAGACCTTTTTTAATACTTTTTTTTCTATACTTTTTTTAACATTTACAAATATTTTTAATGAGATTATCTATTCAACGTTAATTTCTATAATTTTACATGCTACAGTGTAGGAATAGCATAAAACGTTATGTTGCTACCGACAAACTAACGGTGCATCTGACGCAGGAAGGAGTTGTATTGATAGAATTATACAACACAGTTCAACTTATGGCTCTACGACTTATGCGTTCCTGGTTTCTTCCTTTGATTTAACAAATTCAATGGCGTATTACTTGTTTTTGTTTTGCATTATGAGTGCATAAATTGCTTTCGTAGTAACAATGTTTTGTTTTGTTACTTTTGTAAGTGAATCAAAATTAACTGATACAAAAATGTTTCAAAATTAAGTTTAAAAAATACCTTTAGTAAAAGTGCCATATTAATAATTGTGTAAGTTCATTGTTTTTTTTTTATATTATTGTTTACATTTTGATGAATAGATATTTTATCATTTTTCCGATTTGTAATGATAAATATTTAATTTTACAGATAGTCCAGATTTTACGAGTATTGACAACATAGGAAGGAGAAAAATGAGTCCCTTTTCGGTATTCACAACGTGTTTGTCTCATGAGGAGGTCGAGTTTGTAGTACTGGGAGAACACTTATTGATTTAAATTAATAAACATCAATTCAAATCTAAAGGAGAACCCCAGTTTCCATAGAAACTCAGGCCTAAGTAGACAAGACTGGAAATTGGCTGTTAATTAGATTATTGCAAAAGGTTCAATTTCTCCAATTTTCACGGCTGCCAGCAATGGCCAACTAAGGAAATCCTAGAATGAATCACCATAATTATAGGTTATGATTATGTCATACTCGTGTCACAGTGCTATTTAATATGTATGTTACACTTACTATAAACCTCTTCTCACAAATACTAATACTTAAACTACGAGTTTAATGGCTAAAACTAAATTGGCGGGTGTCTATTATACTATCTACTACTTCAATGGTTTTCACCCAAAACGAATGACATGAAAAGGTTGTATAATAAAAGCTATTGCATATTTCAAGAGATTTTATTAGTTATCATTATAATATATTAACATTTCGTCTAGTTGTGCAGGAGGCGCTATATTTCGTTAGTACCTTGCCCAATCAAGATACCTTAATATACTCATTGTAAGTATGGCCACAGCAACCTCCTGATCTTCTAAAGATGTACCTATAGGGTACGTTATCCAGTGTTCAGGACTTATTCTGAACCTTTGTCAGTCACAAAACAGGCGATTAAGGAGTCCATATTCATATATGTAGTATTGGTTTGCAAGAAATTGTAGCGAAACTGCGAAACACATTCACTAAAACACAAGTACGAAAGCGAATACAATAGAAAATTAAAATCACTGTGTGCGTGTCGATGAGTTCCAATAGTAAATAGGACTCCAAATACGCTGAAAATATTTGATAGTAAAAATATACAAAACACGCGTAGAAAGATGAAAGATCGATGAGAAATATGACAATACAGTGGTGTTATTTATAAATACTATGGTTACTAAAATGACATTATTAGGGATTACATCATCTTTGTTGTCAATCGATTAATCGATGTCAAAATATTCGAAATGTAATTTAATAAAACTAGCGTAACGATTAAATGGTAATTATAATATATTACATAGTTTTGATTTATATGGAATACGAAAATATGTAAAAAATAAATTAATATTATAATTAAAATCAATAAATAATACATAAAATATATTATTATGTTCCATCAATCGATCAATATCAATCGATTCAATCGATTATAAAATCGTATGTAATGAGGTAAATACTGTGAAAACTTTTTTGCATTATTTAGTTCATTTGGCAAGAGCAGCTGAAGCTAAGATTTAAATATGTCTATCTTATAAATAAGACGATTTTTTTGGTATATAGTTTGCACTTGTCTAGTCCGATGTTCTAGCACAGATAACATATGGTTCGAGGCCGAAAATTGGGGTTCTCCTTTATATCTATTATTGTATTGCGATGCTTTTAAAGATACCGATACGATTTTTAGATATCGATTACTTGTCTTATTATAATATTATATGCCTTTATACTTAATTACCCCACCAATCCGCACTGGAGCAGCGTGGTGGAGTATGCTCTAGGCCTCCTCAAGAGGAGAGACCCGTGCCCGGTAGTGGGCCAGTAATAGGTTGAAGCCACATACTTAATTATAACGTATACTTAGTCGGTTTTTTATTTGCTAAACAATCATGGCACAACTTTTTATTGAAATATTGATTTAAATTATAAAGTTAAAAAAATACCTAGTTATCATCAACTGAATGATTGTTTTCCAAATATAACTAGTCTACAAAAGTGATTATACATATTATTATATTGTAGTTTATTTGTATTTTCTTTTTCACTTGTTGACCTTTAACTCTTCCTCCCACATTCCCAAGGATACGTTTTGAACGTTTGTTGAGCTAAATGTTTTGTAATGTAAGTTGGCAAACAAGGGAATAGCCTTATAGGGCAGTAATGACCCAGCATTGGAATTTATTTGACCTTTCTAATGGGTTTGGTTTGAACACAGGATCCAAAGTTTGACCCTTTAAAGTAATATAACACAACTCATGACTATCCTGCCGCTAGGTTCGGTGTTTCTCTAATAATTTGAGATAAAATGGTTCAGATTCCCGTAGTCTAGTTGCTTGCGAAGTGGAGAGTCCCAAGTTCGATTCACGGTCAGGGCAAGCATTTATGGGACAAATAAAATGTTCATTTGTTGCTTCAAGAAAAAAAAAAAAAAAAAACACATACATAGATTTTCAAAATGTTGACTACTGCGACACTTTGCCAATCAAGTAGGAAATGGAGAACCCGCTTTTCAACGGTTTAAACTGATTTACAAGCCTACTATTACTAACAAATTTAACTTGCCCCAATATTTTAGTAGATTAAATAATAGTACCTGGGCGATCGAGCACAGATCACGCGTTGTGGGCTTTTTGTGTGAAAATTAAGAGTTTTATATATATGAGACTTTGGCCTATGCTCCAGTGCGGATTGGTGGAGGGTAAGTGGCCAACCCAAGTGTCAGAAGTTTTCATGCCACCCGAGGGCCTCCGATATGGCTTAACGACTGTTATCTTACGATAACAGCTGGGACCGACGGCTTTACGCGCCCTCCGAAGCACGGAAGCGCTCAAGAATTTTTTGCCACTAGCGGTCACCCATCCAAGTACCTACCGACCATGATTTTTATTATTAGTACGATATTATTTCCACGGTAAGAGTTATAGGTGTGATGAATAAAGGCGCCCTCTCCGCGTGAAGCTGTAAAGGCCGCTAAGGGAAACAGCAACTATCCATTCGAAAAAAAAATAAAGGTGTTTCGTTAAGCTGTAGCCATTTCGCAGATAAAATAAAACAGTTCTCATACATCTAAGATGTGAATTGAGCTTATAGTTAGAGCGAATCCCTAACCTGTCAAGCATGACGTCAAAAAAAGACGTTCGAGGATCGATGTAAAAACTTGATCCTTGGCGGTTACGCAAGGTCAGTTACAGCCAGGGTAGTATATTGAAAGTGGCAGATAAAACAAGGAAAAATATAGGAGCTTAACTAGTATTGTTTAAGTGACATTGTGAAAATACAGCAAAATATTATAGTAATCGTGTGAATAGTAACTCTAATATGTTGTATTATGGTGACCACCATTATAAACTACTTGCTTCGATTTTGCACACTTTAAGAATTTTTGGCAACAATACGTCGGTAGTGCTCTCGGATCATACCATTACGCAATTTAGTGGTTAAATTACTATTTTTTGCATATTTTTTCGATGTGAACAATGAAAAAAAACTCTCATCCTTTTTTTGTGGGTGGTATCATAACATAAATAACAGGATCTGTCACATTAATGTTTACCCGAGTCGGAAATCGAACTCGGGACTCGGGACTATCATTTTAACTACAAGCACGACCGTGCCAAATATTACAAGAGGAAATTATATTTTATGTTTAATTTTTATATTTATTATTACTATTGTACTCAATTTTTCCTCGTAAAACACAATATCTTAAGGAATAATATTTAATGTGATGTTTTACCTTTTACTGCAGATACACCTGTGACGAATCGAAAGGGTTTGATCAGCAAGTGACAAGGTGTATAACAGAGATGGGTATACTCCTGCAATACGTTAAAGAAGGATAAAATGACCATTACGACAAAATATATTATGAATGTGATTCTTGGTTGGAGCACAATGGATTTTATTTGCTTGCTAATGTTAGCTTCTTTCTTCAGTCAATACATCGACCAAAATTTATTGAAAAATACAGCTTTTGGTACAGAGGAATTCTAAAGATTGAATGAGAGAGTAACAATAAGAATAGCTGTGTAATTTTGATGTACCGTTTACTGATTTGACATCTTTCTCCTCCCGAGAAGTTACAACAGTGATTATAATATTATTATTAAGTGGTTACGTAATAAGGTGTATCTTTGTCTATGAAATTAAGAATATATATATATATATATTCACTATTTTTAGTCTATGCTTAACAAGCTACCCCTACCTACTACAATCAACCGTGAATGAAAGGGATTTTTTCCGTATTTCGTTTGCAGTGTCACGAAGCAAATAAAAAATGGGTGCTCCCTTTCATTTTTTACTTCTTATCCTCTTGTCATCATGTCGATAATTCCTTGGGTGTTACTAATATCCATGGCAGCAGTGACCAATTAATATCAGGTAGTTCGTCGTAAAATATACAAGGTATATTTGAGGTGTATTTAAATAAAAGTGAGAGAGAAGTAAGAAAGGACAAAGAAAAGAAAAAAATCGATTTCAGTCTCGAATATATTTAGCTAAGAATGTCCCACGCGTTGAATGTTGGTCTTTTCTTATTTTTGGTATAAACGCTCAGCTGGCTACAGAATCTCCATGACTAAGGGTTCCGTTAATAGTAATATAAATACGGGTAGATTTTGTTGTGAAAAGAGCTGCAAACACATGATTATTGACGACCTTGTGGCTAAATCTGTACCGAACTTATCAAAGGTTTGATTCCCGATTAGGGCAAATATTTACGTAACAAAGAAGTGTTTGTATTTAGATTAGTGTTTGAAGTCTAATCTGTGTTTGTCCGTGCTATGGCACATAGTGTGGGGGCGTGAATGTGAGAGCTTATAAACCTAAAAACCAACAGAACGTAATAAAATGCCATAATTATATGTTTGCTGATCTAACAACGCTTCAATTATCACTTTTTACTTCAATGAAAAACATCTCAAAGCTTGACTTATACCTGCTCACAATATTTTTTACTCCGCTAAGTGCAAAACCTCATTAAGGATGATTAATTACGACACTGAAAGAAAACGTCCCTCATTTTGTTTTCAGAAAATCGTTGATAAGGAAAAATACTTTTTTTACTGGGGAAGATAAAAAAGGATTTTAAATGGCTTTGAAAATACTTATGTTGTTTTAATTAATATAAATTCGAATTTAATTTAAATGTATAATCAGATGATGATGAGAAATGGCGATTTAAATCAAAATTAAGAGAGATATTTTTTTTATTTACTTATCGTACTTTTCAGCAAACGAAAGCAACGAATCAGCATTTTAAACGTAATAATTTGAAGTGACTTTGTTGTATACTTAATAAGCATGACATGACTTTCATTCTAGTTATCCTTATTTGCTTTTTTCAGTCACTAATAATCTCACTTACCAACTGAATTTCTCAGGTATCGATACAATGCGCTGTTCAGTTCTAGTTCTGCCATAGGTATGCATTATGTCTCATACTGTCTAACTCCCATGGAATTTCCCTTTTAAAAGGACGAAAAAAATCGTTCCTTGCCCACTTATATCAAATTATCGCATATTTTCAAGGTTTCAGCACTAAACAAGCTATAAATACTACGAGAAGGGGTTAAAATGATCATCAACTATGACTCGCGTAAAGGATAAATTATTGTAGACACGCCAACATCGTAAATTATATTCAGACCGTTTCGCTTAGTACTTTAAAAACGACCGCTTGTATTAATAGAATCAAAGCACTGCAGTAGCGGGGAAAAGAGAGGGAATTTTGGTTTGTCGATATGTTAGAAAGAGATAAGTAGCAGGCATACATTTGTCTACTTATTGATGGTATAGTACTGTATGTTTCAAAATCGGTTAGTTCAGGATTAGAACTTAAGTAATAGAGTTGTAGGGATTTCAAGAATAATTACCAGAAAAACTATGGAGTGGCCATTGAAGTATTATTACTAGCGTATAGAACCGACACCGCGAACACCATGTATGTCCCAATGCATTGGCGCCACGTGGCTTCAATCTTCCATGGATTCGTTCGATATTGAAAGGAGAACCGGGGCTCAATTTTGAAAATGGAACCTCCCGGGCGGGGCACACATTTTGTTCGAGATGTCTGTTCTATGACATTATACTTCAATGGGAGTGGCTTAGTCCCTAACTAATGCTGTAGATTTTAGGTCTAAGAATTGTTAGTAATAGCAAAGTATATCTAATTCATTTTGGCAGTGTCGTTTGTTACGGAGCTAATACTTAAATAATATAAAAACTGAATAAGTACTCACTGTATCTACTACTCACATAATAATATAATTTCTTAATTTTTTTCACTCTTCGAGGCGTTGATGACACGATTAATACGAAACTACTTACTATTTGACAGTATTATGTTATCTTATCTTTCAATTTCTTTCCCACAGCATACCTAATTAAGCTTATTTTTTCAGTTCAGCTTCTTAATTCGTGTTACATATATTCTAATCATAAGGTGAAAAGAATGTCACTTATTATAAGGGAAAAATCGTCTCTATTTCTCTGCTAGTAGTATAAAAAAGAAGATTAATAAGGGTAGATAAGGGTCCTAAACCTCTGAAGGTTTCTTAAGCATTTACGAGCTACATTTAAGTATGGCAATCAGACAATACAATCATAAAAACGTTTTAATGTTTAAAAACACGATAAACTTCACTTTGTTATTGAAACATAAACGTTGAATGAAATTGCTTTTCCAAAACAAATAGTTTTAATATTCCATTACAGCATAAAATAATATGAATTTAAAGGCATTTTATTTATACGTCCAAATAAAATGCAATTCAAATAACTGGCTATTCTTCTAAAGTGTGAATTGAACTTGCGGCTCATTGAACTATTCTGTATTTTATTTTAATATCACTTACATTAGTATTGTACAAAATGAAAATACTATTTGGAAGTTTAACATTTGTTTTATAGTAAAGCCATAGGTGTAGGTAAAGTTAACAAACACTAGCTTGAAAACCCTCTACAATGAGCCTTAACAGTCAAAGGGAGTCACTTCTACATTACTAATCTTTGAACGAGGGCGGGAAAGCATTACCACTCGACAGTACTTGTCCGGGCTTGACGTGTTACGGTCGTATATACGCTGTCTATAATATGTCAAATTCGAAAATCGAACGGCGCGAATTGACTTCATTTTTTGTTTTATTTTTAAATTTGACTTTTTAATCTGTGAACTAATGAGTGAATGATAGGAATAACTGAATGGATTTGGTACTCGTTTCAAGTGTTTTAATCCTTTCGTTTATGGGACTTTGCTCTGGATATTTTCAACTTTGCCGTGTTTTATGGTGAGTATGTTATTGTAGCTGATAATGGCAGTTAAACGGTTTATGAGTTTTCCTATTAAGTAATTGCGAGTTTTATTTAAATTCATGGTGCTTTGTGTTTATTTAGTTTACAAACAGACCTGAAGTATGATCCTATAGTTGTTATTGTTAGTACTCGTGTTTACTTGTTATAATTGTTTTACCTGAATTTGTTTAGTATCTTATATTGTTGTAAATAATTAAAAGCTCGGAGAAAACGCTTCATTATTTATATACGAATAACATTAGTGTCATTATATAAAACAGTACAGGTACGTTTAATGAATAACATCCGTAAATGTAGAGATCTTCGCTTGAGGATTTAATAACACAATATATAAAAAAGATTATTATTGTTAGAAGCATAATAATTTTATTCTGCTCTTAATTATTTATTTATTTATTTACCTATTTATTTATAAATATATATTATAGACATATTATACAATATGTGGATTGTGTATTATATAACTTTTAATTTTAGATATATAATCCTACTATAGTCAAGGATTCTAAGCGTTCGTTCTGATTTTTAAAGTAAATTTTGTAAGATATTATATTATTATAGTATCTTGTAAATACTCGCATGTATGTAATACATACCTAGATACTCAAAAGTTTATGTCGCTACTATCATGAATTATAAATAGGTACTTTTACCTACGTTTGTATTTGTGTTAAACTTGATATGACTACATACCTACTATTAGGTATAGACTTATCAAGTTTCCGTACTATATTATAATCAATTTCCTGCGATGTGCATACCGAATATCATATTGTGTCTATTTATACCTAATTGTAACTGGTTTTATACCTACAACCTCTCTGTTGTTGAAATCTGACTTTAGTCTACCTAGTTGAAAATTTGAAGAAAACACAAAATTGTGCATTCTAACTTTTTTCACTAAGTATTATCTACCTACCTGCATTCATAAATTTTACCCATAGATATCTGAGAGTAGATACACATTTATATTCATAAAGAAATTACAAAAAAACCTTCTTTTCTTTAAAACATGTCAAGTAATCTAACCAAAGAATAATAAATTGGTTAGCAAATCAATAGGCGACTGTGACAACTTACCATATCAGCAACATAAAAAAACAGACAAAATATCCAAAAAGGTAAAATAGATATTTGTACCTATGTATTATCCAAATAGGAATCGAAGGGGTTACACAGGGTACACCGGGTAACATAATCTATCAATTACTTTTATGAATATAGAATTGTGCCTACTAGCTGTCACCAATTTCAAACACAATTTGTCACGCAAACCACACAAGACCATCGCAGAGCGAATAACGTGAACCAATATAGTAATTCGTTGCAGTTCTCCAATCTAAACCAACTTTAAGGGTAAAAAAGTTAAATGAAATAAAAGAAAAGAAAGGTCGAAAGAAAAAATAAAAGTATCGGCCGGTAGCGTAACACCTGTTGTATAAACCCATTCCCAGGCTCCGTAGGGTCGGCATAAAAATAATAGATTGATTATTGCTAATATTGTACTGAGTTGTAACTCAGTATTGAGCAGTTAGACCAGGGGTTTGAATTTTGGTTTCTAGCACAGGTATTTTGAGTTCGTTAAGCATGGTGGCAGAGACGGTATTTTGTCTTTTCTGACGGAAACGTGTCTGTGATGCCCAGTGTTACTGATGCCCACTTCAATAGACACTTACCCACTACCATTCGCTTTATAGACTAATGATATAAAAAAGTCTATGTTCATCATTGAAGTATTATTACTAGCGTATAAAAGCAACACCGCGAACACGGTGCATGCCCCAACAATTGGCGCCACGTGGCTTCAATTTTCAATGGATTCGTTCGATTTTGAAAGTCACACATTTTGTTCGAGATGTCTGTTCTATGATATTATACTTCAATGATGTTCATGATTTCTATTATGAGCAACTCTTTTCCATTATGATCATAATGGATAACACTTACAAACGCGTATTCCCATGTTTGTCTTACTGAAGCACGTATTAAATACAATGTTAGCTTTTACATACGATACTCGTAATAGTTTTGACAACCCTACGCCGTAAACTGGTTTATTCAAAAACACCCAAAAAAACATGGCGGCACATCCCAACTCAATGAACGATTTTGCTTTTTTTGTAACAGGTGGGTTGTTCTCATCTGAACCAAGGTCGCTATTTTTATTATAATATACTCGTATTCTTATACGGACCCAATTAAGAGGAGCTTTGATTGTTTAGCCTCTTCATTAGATACTCTGAAAAATTAATAAGTGACCTTAAGCGCCAGGGTAAATATTATTATACAATAGCTATAGATATAAAGGATATGGCCAACATCTGTATAGGCATTTGCCCCACTTGTGAAATATAATGTACACATTTTAATTTTACCTTACATTAAAGCTTACAATATCTACTTTGATAATTTCGTCAATAAAAATCTTCAGAACTTGAGATTCTCATTTTACGGAGAGTTTTAGCTTTTGTAGTTTGACATTCTGCAAAACATAAGTAATTGTGGAAAAGTGTTTGAAAGAGAGATTTCTTTTTGTAAAAATAGCGAGATATTCTATGAGTAATATTGCAATAAAAACATAGTAATATTGTACATTGCCACGTGAACCTAGTCTTAGCTGTAAGCACTACTTACTTAATAGTTAAGAAAAATGCCATACCTGTACTGCAGTGATCCATTCTACCAATATGGATTGAAGGTTTCTTGCTAGCGAAGATATTGAGTGACGCGCCATGCGCTCAATATCAACCGCGCAATTAATGCATCTCACGGCAAAAAATTAAATACAATTATTATTTTGCAGAAATCAAACTCGAAAATCAAATGTCAATATAGCAGACATTTGCATTTCTGTCAGCCAATTGTCAACCTCCAGTAATAGCAATGGAGGAAGTAGAAGATTATACAACTTATTTTTATTGTTTATTTATTATGACTACTAATGGCGGAGTTCAGAAGAAAATTAAAATTCTAGTTATGTTTTAATAAATGGAAAACATGTCTTTTTAAGGGACTAAAACCTTGTACAAATAAGAGTATTTTAACCATTTCCGTGGTACATGTTGGCCACCTCCTTTATTAAGGTTCCATGGGTGTTCGTACAGGTGACAGATATTATTATAATAAATAGTTTGTGACAAAAATATATATATTTTTACGTAGACAGCCTACAAGCTTGCAGACGAGCCATCTGATGGTAAGTTACACGATGTCTAATAACGCTTTGGCGTTTGCCTTTAAGCAATACTAACATTTCTGGATTTCTGACACTCCGACCGAAACATACGAGTACGAGTATAGGTAAAAATCCTTCACGCTCAATTTTAAGAAGGCAGTTTTTTGATACCACTACCACCATGCAAGTGGCGTGTGACTAAACTGGATTGTACAGAAACCTGTGAAAATAACTATTCTAATAACCTGTCTATGATAATACTGAATTGCTGCGAAGTTTTATCTTTACAGGATTACCAAGTAAATATCTAATATCGCCCACATGCAATTTTATAAATACTTTCTTTGTAAATTGAGTTGTTTGTCTACTTAGGTAATTAATCATGAGTAGGTCGGTATTAGGAATAAACTTTGCAGAAGCTCTATAGCTAAATTAAAGACGTGGGATGATTTTATTACTAAAAGGGCAGGAAAATGTAGGCGGGTAGAAGCTAAGGCTATGATGAATAAACACTATTAGATTAGATCCTAACCTTTCCATCAGTGAATACTGCTTCGTCAGCGACTACCATCTTGTTTAAGAGCCAGTGCTTTCTTTCTTATCTCTTTTTTCTTCTTTCTCATTTCTTCTTTCTTCTTTTTTAGCCAGCGACGCATCAGCGATGTCTCTGTTATTAGGTACTGATGTCCATAGACAACCATGACCATTTGCCATCAGGTGGCTCTTTTCATGTTTGTCGGATATTCAAATGAAAAAGTAAGACAACATGACACTTTATGTGTGTATTTGCTTGAAAAAATTACAATAATTATAGATTATTTTGCTAGATTAGTTCCTGCAACTGACGATAGATGGCGCTACATATAGCAACATGAAGTTTTAAATTTTCTTATTCGTAGTTTTAATTTAAAGTTTGTGTAATTTCTATTTGAACAAGATTCTATTTTTACGTTTTTAAATGAAATTCAATCATAGTAAATAATTATTTGCTAATAATAAATGTACCAAATTATAAAACAGTTGAGTTACTTAGTGCTGATGGTTAACAAAAATGTACCTAATATAATATCTAATTATAGTTTTAATACCTATGGTGGAAAGTAATCATGTATTAAAAGTAATTTTAAGAATACTGCGACATTCTGTTAGTTGTTATTGCTATAATTTCTAATTAACACACTAGCTTAGCTTTTAATTGAATACATATAACTTTAATAAAAAGCCACAACTTAATAAGCTCTATTAATTTGTGTTTAATTTTAACCAATTCCGACACGCCTACCCCATCTTACCTCTAATTAGGAGGTGCCGGTAAAGTTAAGTTTGTACTTAACAGTTACATTTTATAATACTTTCTCTACCACGTTTCTCTACCTGTACCAACTTACACATTTTTATGTGTCCAAAGTAAGACTTGAAAGTTTATGTACAGTATTACAAAATTTTGTTAGGCCTAAATAAGTACGAGCAACTTCTTAAAATTAGACTTAGGATTTTATTTATGCAAGTATCGTAGATATCAAAGATGTCACATTAAAGGGCTTCATCGGTATTTGATATTACATTACAAATGAATAATTAACATTTATTAATCAAAATTAACGCCACAATAATTATTATTTTATTTCTTGTCAAACTTTTACAGTTTTATATTAGTTCACTGTTTACTTATAGGTATAAAACAAGATAATTAAAAAACTTTCTGGACAGAGTAACGTTCAAATTACACGGTCGTTAAGCTGTAAACCTATTTCTGATGCTTAAAGTCTAAGCTCATACTTAATTAGTTAAAATAAAAAAAGCTTCAAACGAATTTGAAGATGGGAAGCATAAAAAAGAATCGTAAAAATCGAAATTGATTCCGATGCTAAAGTTTTATTACAGTCTCTTAGGCTGCTCACACACAAAAGATAAAGTACTTGGCAACTATTTACTGACTTTCAGTGAAGGACGGTGTTGTATGCCAAATTGATATCTGTATAAAATACACAATTAAAATTAACTTGATTAATATTAATTTAAGTTACAATTGACGTGTTTGTCATAATTATGACGTTATTTTCATACTCTTTTATTCCAATTTAAAATAACTTATGGTTATTTTGTTATGCATTATTTTTCGCATGTAACTTCTAGGTACTTTTTTAAAAAAGGTGTTTTGTCATTAACAAGAAAAAATAGTGAAGGAAACTTCTCACTCCTTTGTACTCCTTTGTACATACAGCATCGACTTCTTCTCAGCCGTTGATTAACTTACCAACATGTAGGTAATTCAAAGTCAAAAAATCTTAAATACCTTTCTACCTACGACCGTCATCTACTATTCAAGTTGTGCAGAAAAAGAAGAATAACAAACGTATAGCTGAGTTCAGTACAAAACAACTCTGACTAAGAATTGATTTCTCCACTAAGAAATCTGGGCCACACTCCGTACTAAGCAAAGTGGTACACTTGTGTACGAGTACGATTTTACTTGACAGCCCTTATACATTCTTACTATTAATTTCACGAAGCTATCAACTTTTTTTTTGCCTAAAAAAGTTATCACGAATCTCTTGTTGCTTACTTGTGAGTTGTGTCTACTTAATTATCTTTACTATGCGAGCAGCCTTTATACGGCTTCAAAGATGAAAAGAACGAATTACCGTGTCTAGTCATTTAGTACTCTTATGTATTACCTTTCTTTTACAAACCCGTTCTGTTTGAAGCATTTAATTGACACACAAATGTTTGTTTGGGACAGGATGTTTTGTTGTACAAACAGTGAATGGGTAAATTAATTATTCATTTTTTCTCAGATTTATTGGCTATCGGCAGTCGGCTTCATTCAAGTATACGTACTCATGCACTATCGTGAAGAGGGGCTTGCGATGTAGGTAGACCTTTTTAGAGGAAGATAGCATTATTATAGCATGTATTATATTTTTAGGGCCTCGTAGTAAAACGTAACGCTTAGTGTCATGTCGATCCATCAGAGCAGAGACCCTTAGTGCTATAAAGCTGTAATTTAGCATGGATATATAAATTTATTAAAATTACAAAGTATTAAAATAAGATCATAAAGAAATCATTGAACTTATATTTTCGCGGACACTTATTTAAAACACAAATCGTCAGTACACGTATTACGTATGTTTGATCTTCTTTTTCTTCTTCATACATGCATACTGTTAAGTATTAACTGGGTAGGGAACCCGGTAACTTCCCACTAGATGGACCAAAATCCCATTGGTCAGCCCTCTACACCATGAGCAGGGAATAACTTGAACCCAAGAATTAATTTAATGCATGTTCTGTGAATATCTCACAGTACAAAAACTACAAAAAAATGCAACTCATTGGACTCGTGATACTCTCATAAAAGTTAATGTTCCTTCAAAAATAGATTTAATATTCACTCCAGGGATCATTAACGATTCCCGTCTTAAGTCTTTGTCACTCGTCATTTGAGTTCTTTGAAAGCACTCTCGAAATATGAATACTTCAATGGAAGAAACATAGCTATCAAATAATAATAAAATACCGCTATTTTTATTACATTTCTTTATTTTTATGTAAGTGATCTTGTTTTTTTTGCAACTGTGTTACTTACTTGATTCGAAAATTTATAAAAAATATCATCATATATTTTTATTAATAAAGGTATTAAGACAGCTAGATCTATAGGGTCTATTTTTTATTCAAGTCCTAAGTAGTAAACAAATATGGCCTATTAAACTACTAATGTCAATTTGTAATAGACAATGACTAGGACGAATAAGGCTTGGAACTATCGAATTAAAATTCGATTAACTGTTATCGAATACGATTGATTAAAACGAATGATATTAATTTACCATGAAATTTGAAAAAAAAATCTTTCATATTTCACCAATAAATGATACAAGAAAATGCTAAAAAAATTGGTTGTCTGTAAAATCGGTTTACGGACAATGGTTTTACGTGATAACGTCTATTTCGTAGAAGAATAATTTATGATATAAATAATGTAATGTAAGAACGTAATGGAAGCCCTACGCACGGAGCCGCGGTGCTACTCGCCAGTTGTGTCAGCTTGAACATGGCTTGACGCGCCACCGCGACCCGCGTATCTAGCTAGATTATAATATTAAATTTCATACTAACTATACGATTTTAAACATATTTGAGTTGAAAATTTGGTTTAAATCGTTTTAAATATCAGGAGCTGCGCGACATCTGTGATTTTCTTGACTACAACTAAAGTCCGAGTTGATGTACTGTGTGATGTACATTATAACTAAACACTATCAAATAACACACGCATACACACACACACACACACACACACTCACACACACACACACACACACTCGCTCACACATATACTCATATACACACTCGCATACACTTGCACTCGCGCACCGTACACACGCGCCTACACTCTTATTTACATACATGTATAACTTTATATACACGCATATTATTTTCATATTTTATATGCCTACTTTAATTGCATATGAACATTATACGTATAGTAGGTACTTACCTAACATGTTGTGGCTAATTAGCTACGTGGCATTGCATTGCTCCAGCGTGGCTCCGACTTACGCTTGTGCTGTCTCCATTATGGCAACTTTTTCTAAGAAATGTGATTTTCATCTCACATCAAACCGTTAATACTGAATGCTACAATAACGTATAATATTTTCTGTTCGTTGTTGTCGAATGTTAAGAATTTAGCAAATAGTAAATATTAAAACTGGTGCGGGTAGAAAGTTTTTTTTTTTTTTTCTTTTTTCTTTTATGTGAGTTGTAGCTTGGGAGCATACCCACAGCATTCTTGTTTTGGCCTGTGGCCCAATTTAAAAATATTTTGTTGTATATTTAATTTGTATTTTTTTGTCTCAATTTCTGCAAATGTATTGTATGGTGATTATCAATTTTTCTTTGTTTGTTTGATTAGCTGCGTATAAATAGTTATTTTTTTGATACATATGTATAAATATATGTTTATGTATGTGTATATATGTGTGTGTATATATGTATGTGTATATGTTTTATAGTATGGCCATGTATGCATACATATATATGCAATGTATGTGTATATATGCCTATGTATATATATTAGGTATATTTATTATTTTTCTTGCTATTGTTTTTTTTTACTACTTTTGTTTAAAAAAAAATATTTAGCTCATTTTTAAGCTATAGTAGATGAAGTAGTTTTTTCTTTATGCGGCGAACTGTAATCTCTCGTCCGAACTGCGACACAATAAAGGTCGTACTGAAAATCAGTAGCCGTGGTTACCCGCGGCGTATGCTGAGTGCGTACCTTTTTTGTTGAGCGTTGCTGCAGCTGGTTATATCGACTTCATAAGTTATAATATTTTGTAAATGGTTTATTTAGTGTAAATTTTGTAACTTGTTGCAGGGCTTAGCAAAATAAATATTTTCTTTCGTTCTTTCTTTCTAAAGTTCTTTCAAGTAGTTCATACCTATAAACAAAGATGACGCTATTGTAGATTTTCGTTTTCATATAATAATAATACGTACGAGCTACTTGAAATTATTTCTTTTCAAAAGATTGTAAAATAAAATAAAAATGAAATGAAAAATGCCTTCCAAGCGGACCGATTACGCTTGAGTGGGAGAGAGACGGCCTGTCTAGCGTGCCTCTCTCTCTAATGCTGCGCGCGCTTCCGTGACGTTACTCCGGCCGTTACTCGGTTTTCGTGAATGCCTCTCAGGCTCATCGTCTTTATAAACGTTATCACGTTAAAAAAATAATTCATCGAATTCATCAGTTTAGAAGACCTTTTCAATATCCCACACTATGGGGTACGCAACGGAAAAATTACATCCTCACGTGGAGGGGTTGGGGGGGGGGGATCCTGAAAAATAATATTTTTCAATATTTTATTCTATAATTTCAGAGTTTTAATAAATATGTACATGCATGCCAAATTTCAGCTTTCTAGCACTAAGGGTTTCGGCGCTATGCCTCGGACAGATGGACGGACGGACATAACGAAACTATAATGTTTTCGATTCTATTTCGGAATCCTAAAAAAAGATAGCTAAAAAAACATATTGATAAAATAATGTATATTATATAAGCCGCGCCATTAAACAAACGAATCTAATGGCGGAAATCATTCCCCCTCATTCGCACGTTATTCCTGTCTTTAGAGTGCGAATGAGTGGGAATGATAATTTTCGCCATTTTAGATTCATTTCTTTAATGGCGCGGCTTATATATGATTCAACTTCCCACAAACTAATATAAAACCCAGAACGAAATAATAAAGGTATTTTGGTAAAGAAATATAACAAATTGCCAATGCATTTGAAGTCAGCAATTTATCTAAACTCCTAATGTACTACGTACCAACTAACTTGAAATCCCGATTGTTTTAAAGCCAGTCCAATTTGATTTACCGATTGCTTCTGTTCGGGACGGAACATAAACGGAGGGAAGTTAGAGGGAAGAAAGAAAGAAAAAAAGAATGAAGATAAACTGTATTGTTTTTTATCTGTCGACTACCAGGAACGCTTGTCTATTGGAAGATTTATCCATTTTCACCGGCAGAGATCGTAAAAACGGCTGTTCTATTTCTACGTAATTCCCCGTCGAATAAAACTGTTTTTGTTCCAAATAAAATAATAGTTGGTGGTTAGTTATAAATTCAAATTAGCTACATTTTGATACAAAATTCGATTTTTTAAATAATAGAGTAGTTAGAATCTATATTCTTCATAATCTATGTACGAATTATTTAAACACAAAAGTAAGTCCCCAGCCGTGATTGTCTTTCTGAATGCGAGCCGGTAAGCCAACTACCAAACGACGATTTTTCAAAGCATTTTTATCAATAAATAGATGAAGTCATTTAAAATGAAGGTTTTACGCCCCAACTCAGAAAGGTTCCTTTATTTAGCTGTAAGGAGTCCATAACTAATTGACATTAAATATTAAGTATCGATTCCTCTCAGAGTCATTTTATTAACTTTAAGTAACCCTAGTGCGGAACAACGTCTAATAACCTTATCGATTATCATATCGATAGAGTATTAGTGTAGCCACATGTAAAATACGTTGAGAACACATAAAAAATAATACTTATTTCAGTGCTTTTAGAACGATGATTTATACTAATATAGTAACAAGAAATTCGTTTACTGTGATTTCTTACTTAAGAACATTGCAAAGTAGCTTTTTTCTTTAAAATAAAATAAAAAAACTCGCAATTTTATGTAACGGCAATATTATACCTAGTATTACTGTAGTATCTGTGGCAGTACACTGTACAGTAAATGTCAATTTTCAGTCAATTCAATGTTGATATATTATTAATGTTGGTTTGATTTCAATCTGAATTGAATTGAAAAATTTCATTTTGTTTAATATCGCCAACCTATTTATTATATAATATTATCATGTACATGTAAAGTACCTACACTTTCAAATTAGCGAATATGATAATAACTTATGTTAATAAATAAGGGGCACCAAGGTTGTGAATTGTAATCAAAACAACTGTATCGTTTTTTAACGGATATGGAGTGTAAAATACAGCGAAAAAGAGTTGCAAATGGTAACCTCTCTTTGTTGGTTTCGTTAGGTCTGTCACCAGTATGGGCAATATAACCGTTTTTACACATTCTGCTGTATCGTGCATAAAATTCTTGGACCGAGTATGTTCTAAACGGATCAGAGAAATCTCGCAAATATCGCCTTGGCCCCACATGTCTATGCATTCTAACGTAATCAACAAATTCAATAAAATCGGCAAAATCCGCGAAAACAGACATTTTGCTTGTGAAATCACTCAAATTGTAAACCTAATGTCAACTGAACGTCAAAATCAATCCTAAGTAGAGTTTAAGTATTGGTATTTGTATAATTAACTTTAATTGCCATTAAGGGCCTATAAAGGTCGATTAACTGACTCTGGGAGTGACTAATTGTGATTCTGTACTAAGGAGCGATTTTAATGACCATTAAGTGACTCTGAGTTGGGGCGTTAATGTATTTCATTAAGTTATTAAGTTAAATATGACAATGATGTATGTCATTAAGTTAAATATGACAATGATTTTTGATGATGCATTGCGTATAGCATAGGTATTATATTCTGCTCGTTTGAAGCCATAGTTGCAAAAGTACTATAAGAAAATCAGAAGATGGATCAATAGATGGTAGTGGTATCCACCTGCATAGGCATTTGCAACACCAGGATCATAAAACTTTGCTGGTGAAGAATAATGCGTTGTCTTCTGAACGACGTTTTCTGATCTCGTATTTAAGCATCCTCCCTATTAAACACGTTTTGAATGAAAATTCAAATTAAAATTCATTTATTCATCAAGAATATGTTTACATGTACATGGTGTTGGGTAATACATTTTAATAGTAAGTAGTCCAAATTAAATGTTCGTCAGCTGATTAAACTGGGCGTAAACCTGTAATATAGGCAACTGAACTCTCCCAAGAGGTATCCGTTTACTATAATAGATTAGATTTATAGACATAGTAAGTACATAAACATAGTTTTTGATGATCATTTTAGTTAACAAATAACAGTTTAACAATTTAAGTAACCAAAAAAATGAAAGAATAATAATCAATAGTAATTATTATTTTTGCTTTGCACTTACTATTTAGCTTCTGTTTATTTTAAATAATTTTCTTGTATTATGTATGTATTTTTATTATATTTCGAGCTTTGTTAAAACATTCCAGTCACTTCACAATTTTTTTCAAAATTTCACACGATAGTATTTGATTTTAGTAAAATAATATATTTTGTTTATAAAAAAACAAACCCTTGCTCTATGTTTAGTTAAAAGCCTATGTTTGTATAAAAATGATTCATAACTGAAAAATATATGTTCACAAAATGTAAATATACGGCCGAGTATATTATTAAAGTAAACCTAAGCGTATTTTTACACTAAGTTCACAATGTTTTCACAGAATTTTTGAAAGCGTTCCCACATTATTTTTATATTCACTAGCTTCTCTATTTTGGGTAATTTTAGTGAATTTCATTAAAATGCAATATTTTAATAGGTATGGTATAAAATTGCACTATAAAAGTGCTGTAAATTCATGTTTTCTATTGTGGCTCTACATAAAATTCGTTACCAATACTGTAAAACTGTCGTTGCAAATTATTCAATCAATATTCCGGCTTCATAAATTAACTAACAATTAAAACTATATATCTACATTGTATAGTATAAAAATAAATACATAAAAGTAAAATAAAAATAAATTAACTAAAAGAAGTGCATATAACTAGGTCCCTGCGACGCAGTACCTAAAATGATAACTACTTAACTAACTAAAACATACTAAAAAATACATATTTCTATGTTAACGACTAGTTAAGATAATAAAAGAATCAGTAATTAAATGCATAGTTGAAACGAGTTAAAAATCGAGTCCTCATAATCTGTTCTCAAATTCCCGGAAGGCACGACATTAATAAAACTACATAACACCGACAACGATCTTGTTTCCACCGGGAATCGAACTGTGGAATCCTATTAAAAAGATGTTTATCTATTTAAATTTCGAGCGATCTACATCTTCTTCAAACCAGTATTCAGTAGTTTTATCCGGTGTCGGAAAAAAGACAGTCAAGTGCGAGTTGGAGTTGTGTGCAGTGTTCCGTACGCGAAATTGTTAAAATATAATAATGTTATCATTTTATCTTTATCATGTATTGCATAAAACAAAACGTGTATGAGAATATTGTACACAAGAATCTCAAAGGTTGCCTCCTGTATAAACTTTTTCATCATTTTATGTGAAACGAAAGTAATGTTTGTTTATTATTCAGTAACAACTTAATAATAAACAAGCATAACTTAATGTGAATATAAGAATCGTGTTGTGAAAAGCAAGTTGAGGGTGGGTTGGTAGTTACAAAATTAATGCTTTGGTAGATTCCGAATAAATATAATAATACAATGAATTATATTATATGTTTTAAAAACATAATTTATGTGTTCATATTGTTCCTATCACGCAATAATAATAACAATATATTTTATTAAAAGAAAGCTTATTTTATCTTTATAAAATAAAATCGGAACGAAACTTAAAAAATATTCTTAAAAAGACACCTTTATTCAAAATAACAATAAAAATACGAATTATAGCAATATTTACTAAGGATGATATAATTATTTTAAATACAACAAAATAAACAATAGAAATCAATCGAATGAAAGAAAATATTTTATCTCACTGATCTCTAAAATATAATCTGTGAATGATACCCACGCCCATAACATCGCTACCTGCGGTTATTTTTCTATCAAAGCGTGATTATAGTGCCGATGGTCGATTTCTGAGTATTGTTTTTATAAATCAAATCAAGTATTGTTGCATCACATCTATAAAACTTAATGATTTTGTATAGGCATATGAATTTATAAATGTACACATATGTATCACGGTCATGGATAAGTCATGTCAGTCTCAGATCTGAAAATAAATATGCACCCCGTCACCAATCAGACCCGTGATTTGGCATTCAGTGACACCATTAAATATGTTAGTAAAGGAGACAGATTTTCGCCCCGACTCAAAGTCACTAATGGTTACTTTAATCGCTCCTTAATAAGGAATCACCATACAAATTCTGTACAAAGGAGTGATTTAAGTAAATGTTTGTGACTCTGAGTCGGGGTGTTTTGTTTTGATTTCTACTCGAAATAGCTTTGGTAGTTTTTATCAAACTCAGTTATCAGTTATCTGTTATGTCTCAGTTATCTGTTATGTATTACAATTATTCAGATTGCTAGAGTATTTAGATAGTTACTGCTAAAACTTTAATATAATTATTATGAATAATACAATTGTTAAGCTCTTCTTAAAAGCATAAAATAATATGCAGTGAACCTTGCTGCACTGCAAATATGTTCACTCTTTCATTATTTCTAGATTCTATTAGAACTTAATGTACGCTTAGTTGCAAACTCTCAAAGCAATTTATGGATCAACTTAGAATTACTCTGGCGAGCTAACTTGCCAGATGCTTCTCTTTGTTTTACTTATACGAGTGTTCTGCCAGTGGTCGGAATTTAAAGATAATCGTAATTAGTTTTAAGTAGGGTATCTAACAGTTTTTTTGCTCTTTTAATAATCTTTTAATTGATAACTTTAATTGATAACCAAACAAAAAACGTTTTATTAAGTAGTAATACGTACGTAAATGCTTGAAGCCTTTATATTGAAAGACTACCTGCACAAAATAAACAATCATAGCCAATTATATATTATTGTAATTAATTATTTACTGTGCTTTACTTACCACCTTTACTTACCACCCATGACATTATTACTTTATTTAGTATTAAAAAATCCACTAGTATAAATTATTCCATTAGCAGCGACCAACAACCCTTTTAACAACGACTTGTGTCCCCAACGATATAAGTAAGTATATTTATCATAACTCCCCATAAAAACAGTTTTGAGCTACATCTACAGTCATTACAGCGAACCAAATAAAACATCTACCTACATCTGGCAAGTTAGCTCACCCAGACTCATCAGAAGTTGACCCATAATTTACGCTCGTTACAGAAACAAAACTTACATACGTGCTCGGGGTGAGTAATTGGGGTGATTCCGAAGGGTTGCATGGCTGGGGAAATGATAAAGGTGAAAATGACGATAAATTCACAAGGCAAAGTTATAAAGATATCCCCGTATCTTACAATAACCAATATTTTTTATACACCGGTCTATATACTGACACGTTCAATAACATATTGTTATGTATCTGGTGCTTTTCGAAATATCTTTTGAAACTTTTCTTCTCCATAGCAGTAACATATAAAATATTTATGTTACCTTATAATTGAAATGTCTAAAATCATCAGATGAAGGTAAGGACCTAATTGCAAATTATAGAAAAAATTGGTTCCGCTTGCTACTAAATTTCAGCATTCAGCTCATGTCTAAGTTTATTTTGTTTGTAGTTTATTTTAATTTTGTTTTCTATTCTCAATCTTGTTTTGATCTTTTTAGTGTACCTATTACTTTCAAAAATTGTTTTCTTTCACTCGGGTTTTTGATTTTGTAATTATTTATTTTTTCCTATTTATAATCACCAGAAACCATATTAGTCATAATAAACATAATAAGCATACACGCAGGCAGATAATGATGCAGTAGATGCCATTATAAGAAGCACCGTTTATTTTAAAAAATCCCACATTATAGCAGGCAATACGGCTGACGGTAGTCTTTCTACAATTTAGACGCTTGTCTATGTGTTATTGCAGGATATGATGAATTTACGTAAGCTTAAGAGCGCCAAATACCCATAATTATGCTGTAAATGAATTAAAGCGTCTTGTTTTCTAATGAATTTAAGCCGCAGGTACTAGATTAAGCAGTTTACCGGAGTGTAATTGTTCAAATGATTATTCAGTATACAGACTGCGTGTATATACGTGTGTATACCATTTCAATTAGCGGGATTCTAAGTTCTAAGCTTGGGATATTAAATATCTAGAAAAGTATCATTTCAATTATTATGAATTCCCAGTCATGTTGAGAACCTTTACAAGAATTTTCTTTATATCTCTTATTGTAACTCTGCAAAGATTCAATTACGGAGAGTAAGCTTGTGGCGTTAAGGTCGTAGCTCATCTACACGACACCGCTCCCACACAACCAAAGTATGAGAATTCAAATATAGACTTAAAATTGTGCTCTGTAGGTGCACTTTACAGTAACAACAAAAATTAGCAACCCGCGCGCGGGAAGCAAGCTTACCGCAACCTTGCCACTCAATAGTTGCATCTACAGAGCACGATTTAAAGTTTATATTTGAATTCTCATGCTTTGGTTGGGTGGGAGCGGTGTCGTTTAGATGAGCTACGACCTTTATCTTATCTAAACGTAATGCGATATATTCTTGTTAAATTGTTATGAAATATAAGGTGTCGGGTACAAGTTAGTGATTAACACCTGCTCTTTTGCTGAGTTTGCTTCAAAATTGATACTTTACAAGTGCACACGTATGAGTAATTAATATGACTTAGTGATCATTTTGTATCATTCATCACAGTTTGAATAATCTGCAATCAATGATGTTTAAAAAACTATAGATACGTTATGCCCTTACAAATCAACCAAAAAATCTGTTCCGAAAATAGCTACAACACATACACGTTTATCTTTTGTTTCACTACACCAATCACACTACAATAATACATGAAGCCATTTTAACGTTGTATGTCAAATCTCAAGCACTTCTGACAACAAAACTGACAAAACTGCCTATTGTCTTGTAATGACAGAGCGACTATGAGCAGACAGAGGTCAGTTGACCGCTCTTACGATCTTCATCTCCGGCGCGCTAGTGACATATCTACCTCTTTTTTACTTATAATATCATTGTCTGCGATCGCTTTTATTTTTCATTTGTTTTGTCTAAACGCATGCTATGCCTATTTATCGTTAGTTACCGAAACGTATGTGAAGTGTGTCAATTCTATGCTGGCATAGTCCTATCTTTTGTACATTGTAAGAAAATCGAGCTAAGTTTTTGAAAAGTTGTGTTTGTGTTGTTGATTGTTATGATTGTGTTATTTGTTGTGTGCTGTATTGTTGCATAATGTTATACAATTATCGTAAGTTTGTAATCTTAAAGTTCCAAAGAGATGTCTAAGTAAAAACGTTTCGCTCAAGGAATGCTGATTAAAACATCCGGTATCAGACGTTTAGGTATCTTAGGTATTGGATGTTCATCCGGCGAGCCTGATACCTAAAGCGAAGTTAGGTTTAGTTTTAAACTGAGTACACACGTGAGACGAATCGTTAAATAGCTATTTGACTTCATCAGTGTGCGATCATCTAGTTTACGGATCTCAAAGGGTCTTAACTGTTAGACAACCGTACCTATAATTTTGAAATGAGTTGATTAAGGTTTGAATTCGAAAATGAGTTTTCCTGGCAAAATCGGAAGGTAATTTCTTATCAGGGACAGTTAGCTGCATTCCAGACATATCAGGAAAATTTCTGTCATCTGGTAATGTTAGTTATTGGTATCGATGTAATATTTGTGCTTGCAAAAATACTGTATTTCAATAATACTTAGATCCGACGAAACTATGATCTGTCCCTCTCTATCTCATATACAATAGTGTTCTCCTTCTCTCTTTCCTATTGCTTATCCTTACCTTTTATGTCTTTGATAAATCAGGATAGTTTATTATTACTAAGACATAAAACCTTGCACCTAAACGACATCACGTTCCATTACTTATAACACACTCAGCTCAGTGTCGCACACTGAACTACTAGTTCTATGTAAACACATTTAGCAGCAAGTGTGGACGCGCCCTAAGACCTAGGTTTAGTCTTTAATGGATACGAATGGGTTGTGTGGGAAAGCTAATGGTATTTGATGTCGTAATAGCGCTTGATTCTTTTAAATTGTTAAGCAATTTATTTAGTACCGTCTCTAGGGAGAGTTAGTGAAGTTTTTTTTTTTATTTTCTTGATTACATTGTAGCTGTTTTTGTTGTTGTTAGAAGAGTTAATTTGGATGTGAAAGAGGTGGGTTTCAATTAAATGAGGAACTTAGTTACTAAGTATATAAGACACATACCTACATAAAAATTATAAAATCATAACGTTTTACATTATAACGTCTCCCGAACGCGAGGACCCAAGTTCGAATTCTGCATGCACTACTATGGGTTTTGATGTCTATATGTAGGTATAACACCGCAATGATTTTATCATACTTTATCAGAACACGAAATCATTCCTTATAGATCGAACTTACATCACAATTATCATGTAAAATAACACTATGAAAATGATAATGTAATTATAAGCTACTCGTGTAATATCATTATTGTGCCCTTGACTATTTCAAAAAGAAGAATTAGTTTTAGCAGTGATAGGTACTCACAATGTACATATTTAGCACACCGATCGTGGTCACGACTAAACTCATGAGTATAATCATATTCCAAGAACAATACAATATGGAACAAAAGCAAGTTGATCCCATGGAATGATGTATAACGGTTGCTAACCACACTCGTAAGGTACCTATTGTATAACGACAACAATACTAGTATATAGCCTTCTCATCTTACTGTCCTGTTCAACAAACTTGAGGTTACTAGAAATACTTGGCTGTGGGCTTGACAACATTTTGATACCGTGTATCGAATAACAATAATTATGGGCTCATATCTGATAAAACCAGGAATCTTGGGTTTTCTGAGTTCATTCAAAGAGCTCTTGCGGACAATATAATAATATCAATTGTTCCGGACTCCGATAGAATAAGTCAACTTTGTAGTGGTCTTTGGGAACGTAACTGTGCTCATCGTAATAATAAAAATCGAATAAAAGGACGTAACATTGTTAGTTTCAGGAGTATTGTCGTATTCTAGGCTATGTAACGGGTATTTGAAAGGGAAAGAAAATAGGTATTATATCATTTTCACAACATAACCTTTGGTTTTTACCTTTGTCGCGCGTGGCATATATAACACATCACAATAACATCCATGACTCGAGTACAAATATTTATCTGTTACACAAATATCTGCCTCGGCCCGGAATCGAACCCATTACCCCTCGCTTCGCAGGCTGGGTCGCTACCAACTAAGGCATGTACTATGTTCTAGCAATAAATGATTATGATTATGATTATGGTTAATGAAATGCGAATTGATACGCTGCAACCTTTGAAAAGATTATAAATAACTCTTAAGAAGTCTACCCACTATATCGTACCATACCATGACCTTTTCAGGTGCGTAGGTTTCCTCTCAATATTTTCCTTACTCCACGTATATATCTTTACAAGTTAGAGGTACTAAATTCAAACACAAACACTTTCCTTGTGGTCACCATCCAAACTAGTAAACTATTATACCTACTTAAAAATACTTAACCGCTTAACTGTACTCTTAAAATATTTTAATAATTATAATACCAATGAAAACGACAGGTATTTAACTTAAAAAATAAATAAATTGTGAAGGACGTTATACTATTTAAAAACCAAATTACTTCAAGTAGAACTATATTTAACTGCTATAGAACTATATTTATAGGACATATTTAAAACGTAAGATAATGACGGTAAAAATCACGCGTAATGACAACAATAATATCGGACTGTAAATTGCAAGTACCTTGTCTTACCAAGAACGAGTAAGATACAAGAGTTAATACTGAGAAATGAGAGGGACATACGCATAATGCACATGTCTCTGTAGCATGTAGTCTAAGATGTTTCTATTCTAAGCAATTTAAAACCTGTGCTTGAAGTACCATTTGACACAGGGCTTTGCTGATCGGCATAACACTGTCTTAAGCATCCTGAATCAGATACTTCTTCAAACGCATACCTGGTTGCTTTTATTTTACCCGATTGTAAGGAGTCAATGGATCAATAAATGTTTTCCGGTACTGTACAATTAGTGTTAAGTCCACGATGGCCAAAATACTAGTTCGTCGCGTATCGTTACTAGTATTATAAAAAGAGAATTTCGTAACTTTGTATATGTAAGGAGACTAATCTGTAGGCACCTGTTTGAAAAATTACCTTATCCTTTGACATACCTTATTCCCGAATAAGCTCCAGAATATTTATAATGACAAACGACATTTGAATCAAAAAAGGCCGTGCATGTTGAGAATGTGCACTGCATGCATAGTTAAAATAACATAAAAAATATTTATGGTCAAATGTTCCTCGCTTGCACAATAAAATAAGAAGCCCATATTCCTAATTACTTTGACCAGACTTGTTTCCAGATGAATTACATAAAGAAGGTAATTTAATATATAATTTAAGAAGTTTTATTACTGGTAAAGCAAGTTAGTGAACATTAATTTGTTGTTTCACTCATTTATGAGCTCATATTTCAACATTTTATCTTTAATCGCTGCTAGGGAAACATATGCATTTGTCTGTGCCTAAATCTTTTTACTTTATTTTACTTTGTACTTCGAAGTTTCATTCCAAATTGTTTTTACTTTAATATGTTTCGCATATTCTGAGATTTAACTGCTATAATTTTGGTGCATCCATTAAAAAAAAACTAATTATGGGTTTCAAAATGTACGAGTAATATATGAAGGTAAAATTAATTATATATCTACGTCATACACACTCACACACACACATACACAGAGAGAGAGAGAGAGAGAGAGATGCACAAAAGCATATAATAGATACTGTATTATAGGATTTTTCACGTATATTTTTTTTAACATTTTAATAAATTACCTCTGATTGCCGAAATAAATATGTCTACACCAGTTATACTAATGTTAACGTTTATGTTACTATTTTATGCTTAATTGTAGGTATATAGCCATTTAACTGATTATATTTAACAATGATGAAATGATGATTATGACAACGATGAAAAATGATGATAAGACTTTTTTTATTTAAGCTATTTAATTTAATAAGATGATTTACACTTTACATATTAAACTGAGAGTCAGGTACGTTGAATATGATAACAACTCAAAACAATAACGTGGTATTAATTGACCCTCAATTACATTCGAAAAATCCAAGCACAGCTCTAAATTGAAGGAGTTATTGTTCCGAGGTTCAACCAAATTTAACTTTTAATTGGTTTTATTTTTACAAACATGTTAAAACAGCCGCTTGTTAAAACCATAGTCAGGTTGTTCAATATAATTAATGTTCATTTACACTCCACAAATATGGTAGCAAGAATTGCGACCTAATCAAAGAAGTTATAATTGCCAGGTATACTCGGTTTTATAGACGTCTTATTTAAGAGAAATTTTGCCCGCAGGATTTGATTCCAGATACCCTATCTAAGAAACCGAAGTTAAACCCGGTTTATCACACGAACCTATACATCTGACCGGCTAGCTTTTAAGAGGTACCTTAAGAAGGATCACGTGTTGTGTGTCTAATTCTTGAGAAACCTGTTACAATAAATACATTGCAATAAATATTTTCTTTCCATCGATTTAATGTAGTAAACGCAAGAAAGCGCGGGAAAACACTTATCTAATATTCAGTAAAAACCTCCACAACTGATAATAGAAAGTCAAAGATCACAATTGTTACGTACAAGGAACAATCTAAAAGACTTTCTTGATACCCATCGTTAGATAATGGTTTCTCATGTTACAAAGAAAGCTCGGATTTCCGCGTATAAGAGTATCGTATTACCCATCAGTTTATTGTGAAGAGATTAAGTATTGATAGTAATATCTGGGAGGAAATGAAATATTTCGCTATTTGCCATTTCTTTACGAGATCAAGTTATATTGTAGACTGTTCTCCCAGTGGACATTCGTCCATAATGGAATATAATGGAATGGAAAATTTTCAGTTCAGTTTCATTATAATTAAATGAAAAATCATATTGAATTATTTATAACATTTAGGTTTATAGGCTATAGTGTGTTGAATGTGAAATGAAAACAAAACCATAAACAAAATTGAAGTACATAGTCTTACTATACATATACATAGTTCTTACTTTGTATCTATGACAACTCTATAGATTAAATAATCACGGGGTAACGAATAACGGTATTATTAGCGTTAATTATAGCTTTATATTCGTTTTTGTAAAGTATAATATTAATAAATATGAGTCAAGTGTAATAAGATTATTTTAAATTAAGTTATTTTTTTTTTGATACGTGTCACCGACGTCAAAGAAGACTTATTCAAGATTACAGGCGTAAAAACTTTTTTGTACAATCATTTAATTTGGCTCCATTAACCATTGTTATCGTTTCGTCCTTGGTGACAAAATGAGATAATAATTAAATAAAACAGTTAAC
This sequence comes from Thymelicus lineola, assembly GCA_963932265.1. Classification (NCBI taxonomy): domain Eukaryota; kingdom Metazoa; phylum Arthropoda; class Insecta; order Lepidoptera; family Hesperiidae; genus Thymelicus; species Thymelicus lineola. The sequence goes on along the minus strand of OZ010698.1, from coordinate 5,440,966 downwards.
GTTTTAATTGAATAATAGTATGTTAAAAACAAAATTGGTTTGTACGACTTTTTTCATTTACCTAATCTTATTTGGCAAAAAAATCTTACAGTTTTTTTTATCGTAATATTATGTAATATTTGTAGGAATTTTGATATTGGAGTTCATTTTTATGTCTTATGTGGTAATATATAATTTAAAAATAAGGCTGACACAAAATTTGAAGACAAATATTCATTTAACGTCAAAACTAATGTCTGTTTACTTTAAACTAATTTGAATTAATATTTCAATAAAACGTAGTGCCAAGATTTTTTACTAATTATGACTCGTCTAAAAGAATGGAGTTTACGATCGTTTACGACGCACTGACATATCAGACTGCTGTAACTTGCACCACACCACAGTCCAAACGGCGGTTGCATTCCACGTCGCCAGGTGCACACCCATGATTTATTCTTAAATGAACGCCACTCCTGAGTATAAGTAGTCTTGAAATGTTTTTGTTAGTGATTTAGGAAGCGGTCAAATAACTGGTACGTTTAATTTTGTTTTTGCTCTTAACGTGTTTCTTCCATATGTTACATTGAAGGTTGTAAACGGCTTGAGAATCAAACGTACTCTCCTGACTGTGATGTTATTACAATTTTGCAAACAAACGTGTTAGGTACCTACGTGAATTACTCTTCAGACAATTTGTGATTTCATTCAAAAGCATTATGGTTGATATTTCAATAGATCGCTTTAAAATCATATGTTAAGACACATTCTTGTAGATAAATTATTCTATATCTGAGCAAATATGAATTATGAGAAACTCGCTATATTTGCATAAATTCTCAATGGACAGTCGCTCTCCGGTACATCCCGGGTACATCATTTCGCAGACCGTTAGCCTGAGTGGCCAGCGTGTTGGATAATAAAACAATAATATTATAATACACGCTTACACAATCATACCCCTGCAGTAGGTTGACCATTTTATTCGTGTCAAAGCGGGAAGCGTACAGAATTATTATATCGACGCTTGAAAGGAAAAAAATGGCGACATTGAGCTAACTTTACAAGAGAGCAGTTTAAAGTTGAAATTTTTAGAAAAAAAAAACATATAATATTTTTTGTAATCCTTATTAATAATATACCTAGTCTGGCCATAAATACTGTTACATAAAAACTTTTCTTTTTTTCAGCTTTTTAATTATTTTGAATTTGGAACACGTATATTATTTTAAAAACTTCTTTCGATTTCGCGCCATTTCACATACTTTTTCGTGTTCATTGTCAAATTACAATATGGTATGGGGTGTTAAAGAAAATAGGATTGCAGTGATCGCCTTGCACAATGGGGGAATGGAGCCGTCGGTCATATTCCAGACACTTCAAAAGCTTGGTATCAGCCGTATGTTCGTATATCGTACAATCAACAGATACAACAACACTTCGTCTGTCGAAGACCAGAAAAGATCGGGGCGGCCGCGTGCTGTTAGAACTACAAAGGCTGTTAAAGCCAGAATTAGTCGAAACCCCATTAGGAAGCAAAAAATCTTATCGCGAGGAATGAAGATTCCCGCTAGGACTCTGTCGCGTATTATAAAACAAGACCTGAAGCTCGGTGCTTATCGTCGATATACAGGATATGCCCTAAATCAATCTTTACAATTAAAGAGAGTGGATCGATCAAAACGCCTTCTGTCGCAATACGCAGGTGAAAGGCACAGAAATATCCTCTTTACCGATGAAAAAATTTTCACGATTGAAGAACACTACAATAAGCAAAATGATAAAGTGTACGCTCACAGTTCTAAAGAAGCTGCTCAAGTGGTCGGGAAGGTACAACGTTGTCATCATCCTGCGTCAGTGATGGTTTGGTGGGGCGTGTCTTATCAAGGAGTCACAAAACTGCATTTTTGTGAAAAAGGAGTGGTCCTACAAAAAGTCTGACGTGGGCGGGAAGCCTACAGGGTCGCTACCAACTAGGCTACAGGGTTGTCAGATAAATAATTCTTACATTGGTAGAGGTGACCTAAGTCCAGCAATGGGGCAGTTATAGCACATTTAGTCGTTATAGGACTTAAAGGCTGTGATAAATTAATCTGTCTGCTTCGAAACCACATTGTGAACCGAGAGAGACCAGTCTCCTAATTTATTTTATACTATCATATTATAATTTAATTTGAATCTGATTAAACTTTTTTAATTAAATAAATCAGTAACTCATTCAATATTCACGAACATAATATGATTCATAAAAAATAATAAAACATATTCATATAAACACCAACACACAAATATAAAAAACGTTTTAAACGATGTTCTACATTCAATTGTGATTCAAAGCCGCCATTTTTTAGCAGCCCGTGAATTTAATTTTATTAATTTTTACTCTGTGAGTGCCATAAATTAAAGAGAAGGTCCTTTAGTACTGGCATGTTATTGAGGATACGAGTATTATGTTTTTAATTGAAATACTTTCTCATCATTCAGGCCTGAAATGGAACGAGCGTAAAATATTTTTTTAATTATCAAACACGTGAATCACTTCTCTTGATGACTGTACTACGGTTTTAATAAGTTTAGTTGGTAAAATTTCATATTTTGTTATTTTCAGTGAAATACCTAGTTCCGGGATTTCTGAGAGAATATGTTTTATTTGAGTGGGTGTTGCTATTATCACACATAAAATAATTATTGTGTGTTGTACGAAGAGGGAAGCTGATACGGTTGTTTGTCAACTTAAGTGTCCTTAAGTTACGCCGCCTTAAAGTCACGTATCATAAGTTAATTTATTATAGTTAATTAATTGCTTAATAACGATGATGATATAAGAAGATCTTCATAATATAGACGATCGGGAATCGAACACTTCACGTTCGTTCTGTTAACAGAGTAATTTGGGCATTATTGTGTAAACGTAAGGTTTAATTTCGAGTAAAAAAAAATCTTAAGTTCCGCGTTGAATGATGTTTGTGAACCAATCAGTATTAGACAACTTCACTATGGTTATATTTTGGTTGTATGGATTCAGTTAATGAATTCGTTGTATGGCACTTCCCCTTATTAATATTATATGGTTTCAGTAATATTAATATGGTTGACGGCGAAGAAATCGGCTTGCTTCTGTATGATTAGGAGAAAAACTTTATGTAGATAGCTACGTATTACGATTTAATACGCTAATAGCTCTACATCTTGTCAATCTAAGTGATCGATAAAGTTAAGGAGAGTGTGGTCACTGTGGTCAGCAGTTGGATGATTGACCGCTAGAGGCAGGCGTTAACTTTCCCGTGCTAGAGGTCACGTTAAATATAAGATAGTTGCTATCGGTAGATATCAATTTTATAGTCATGTTAAATGCCTGCTAAATTGGTCCGATTTCTTCACCAATAAGCACAAGAGCGGTTTCATACAGTACTCAATTATACCTCTTTATTTACAGGGATAGATTTGTACCATACTGTAGTAGGGGTGATACCCTTTAGGTATATGATTCTAATTCAACATAAAAGCAAAAAAGCAAGCAAAGCAACAACCCATAATTGTCCCATTGCTGGGCTCGGGGTCTCCTCTCACAATGTGAGGGGTATAGGCCATAGTCTACCACACTGGCCAAGTGCGGATTGGTAGACTTCACACACCTTCGAGAACTTTATGGAGAACTTCTCCGGTGTGCAGGTTTCCTCACGATGTTTTCCTTCACCGAAGCAAGTGATAATTAACTTCTAATACGCACATAATATTTGAAAATTAGAGGTGCGTGCCAGGATTTGGACTCGGGCCCCTTGTTTCGGGAGACCAATGTTCTAACCGCTAGGCTATCACTGCTGGACAAATTCAACATAGCAACGACGAATACATCCATGGTACAAATAATAAGCCAGTTTAATTTTCGGTACAGGAAGTCATGCCATAAATTCGAATACGCACTCATAAAATTTGTAATTAATCTTTCCAATTAATATTCATGAATTATAACCAGGATCTACAATATTAGGTTGTCTAATAGCAAGCGATAAACTATAGCAGAGACTATGTATCGTGGTATAAACTCGCATTTTACTAGCTTTAGCAAATAAAATATATGATTTATTTTCAAAGCTTTTGTGCAATGTACCTAATTAGTTAAGTAATTAATTTCTCGTGTTTTGAATGTCAAGACATATGTAACTAAAACATTTGTTTGTAAAAATATATGAGTGACTTTCATTGTTGTGTTATTAACATGAGCGAAAAATTATATTATGTATATACGTATTTTAGTGACAACTCATATTATCACTTTAATCTTGTCCCGCTTACCGTCATTAGGTTACAATGAATCTATTACTCAATATCTGACTAAAATATTTATTGAGGTTTTTGACTAGGGTAAATTAGTAATTATGAATAATTATTATAATTAAGTTGTGATTGAATTGTTAAATTATTATGACTCGTGTTATTTGGACGATACGAAATTTCAATAAAGTGCTTGATTTAAATAAGGTGGAAAACAAACTGAGTTTTCATAATGTTTAATAGCCTGCAAAGGATCGGACCATCTGATGGTATGTTGCCTATGCAATTCATTCACTTCAGCAGAGTCACAGACAAATAATAGGCGGTTCAGTTACTTCGTAACTTGTCTTAATAAAACTGAATACGAAAATCACAGGTGATTTTTCTTTTTATTTAAATATTTACACTTCTAACTAGGAACAAAATATTCAGTGATACGAGTTAACATTATATACATACTTATATACACAAAAAAAACAAATGCCTACGATTTGGAACACCACAGACATAGATAGTAAATACATGTCTGTGTGGAACACAAAATTTGTCCATCACAAATTCCTGCTTGACGACGAACATAATGCCACTTCTTGGCTGAGGCTATGCAGGATCATTGCTCACTGAGTTAAAAAGTAATCTATATCCCTAGACGATAAATATGATATCTAATAGTCAATTCCTACCGCAAGCAGCGTTAAGGAACTGCATTCGTAACCGTAACTTATTTTTTTTAATTTGAAAAATAAGTGAAGAAAATTGTAAGTGATTATTTGAAACTGCATTTAGTGAAAATTCATTGCACATAAAAAAATTAAAAACCGAAATTAACCAATGTCTTTAAAATTCATTTTATTACCCGATTGCCAGGAAGGGTTATGCTTTTTTGTATGTATGTATGTTGCGTGTAATATTATTTATTACCTCATATTACCTATCTTCCAAACCACTGAACGGATTTATGTAATTAAGATACAGTTAGATTCGTTTTGATAACCCAAGTGTTTTTAGATAATTAAAATTAAAAAAAAAACAAACAGTGGCCATGAGATGCCATTGTTTGAAGTTTCAAAAAATAAAAATTAATCTATGCAATATGGATATCAAATTAAAGAGCTCACCATAAGGATTTCAAAAAGGTATATCATGATAAATTTTTTCATAGCACGCGAGGTTTCTTTAATTTTTATTGTATGCTTTGTACATTAATATGAATTATTATTATACATAAGATTTTATTATTTTATTTAGCGAGTTTAATACTGCATGTGTAAACTGCTGTATTCAAATTAGGCCTAAAATTTGCAAGCACAGTACTGACTTCCACTAAGCCCACGGTCCTCGATTACAATGCTCGTGATAAATCATACATGAAATTTATCACTAATTGCAGTTCTGTTTAGCCGCATGAAATAATTTCAGATGATAATCTAATACGACCTCTGATGGAATTATGCACGCGAATGGTTTGGAGCGAATCCAAAAGCAAATATCGCAGGATTAAGTCACGTCAATTCAAACCAGACTTTATATCCTTGTGATAGAGTCTCAAGTAATCTTTAAGTTAAGCTAAGACGCAACTTTGGAGATGAAGGAGATCGGTCAATCGCATGAAAAGCATATTAACTTTGTAAATAGAAAACACGAAGATTGAAAATTGGAAATCTTGTATGTAAGTTTGGTTCATATGATGGAATTGTGTTTTTGAACGGTGTAATATAAATATTTTCAGAGACTATTCCAAAATTTTAAAACAGCTCTATCACGTTTAATTCCAAGGATGGTATAGCTACCACCTACCAACCCTTGGAATTCAGCTAGCAATTAGCATCTAGCGGTGACAGGTACTGTAAGTGTATTGTGCAGTAATAAATAAACTCAGTAGACCCATATAAACTCTAATGACAGATTTGGTCTTGTCTGTTAGATTGACAAACAGCGGAAAAAGGGGTGCAATTGCTTTCTCTTAGCCTGTTCATATATCCACGTTACTTATAAATCACAATTCTTCAAAACAGAAAACTCTATTTGACTTGATTCTACCTCAATCCATTTCCAATAACAGAGTAACACAATGTTTTTGTAACAAACGCGGATGTCTCAGAAATTATTTAGAGTGGGTGTATTTATAAATAATTTATTGAATTGTTGATTCAATTTGATGCTTTTGCGGCTATGTCTCGGGTACTACCTATTCCAAATTGCAAAACAACAGAGTTTCTCTAGATTCCTATCACAAATAGCAGGATAACTCGAGAGTATTTTGATAAGTTGACTTAAAATTTTTGAACTACATATTTTTACGTTTTATTCCTCACTTTTCACGGGAATAGGAAATGTCTTGTATCTGTTATTACCAGCTTTACTAGATATTGACATTAATAGAGATTCATCGTCAATTGCTATTTAATAACCAGTATTTCGGAAGCCTATGAATTTTAAGTAATTTTAAAATGTAATATTAACATCTATCTAGAACCAGCTCAGTCAATTACTTGCGCAAATTTGACAGGTCCAGAGCCTTCTTAATTTAGCGGATTTCCCTTGTCTTCTTCAGTTCATCTGCCCACCTGATCGGGGGTTTCAGTTCTCCATTTTCAAAGACCGAATTTTGAAGGGCCTGTCTTCTCCAACACATCAACATAGTTGCATTATTGCAAACACTAGGTATACATTCTATACTTTAATATTCATGTATAATAATATTATTCATAATCACAATTAGCTCCCGGAAATTAATCCCATCTCGTAGATAGACCGATTCAATCAATTGCAATCTAGTTCCATAATGCCATAATTAAAGAGTTCGTACTGTAACGGTACGTGAGTTGTAATCATAGAGCGATGCGGCAATGTCGTACGGCTTGCGTTACGCGTCGAATGCGGCTTCTGAGTGCGGTAAATGCAGGTAACAAGTTATTGACAGTTACTACTGTTGTGTATGAATTTAATTTAAACAATGGATATGAAGAGGTACAAAAAGTTTACCGTCTTTTTCTTTGTTTATGGAAGACGATGACATTCTGGCACGTCTGCTTCTGCTACTGATGTTAGTAACAATAAATAATGAAATGTTAATGTCAGCTATTAACATAAAAATGTTAGGAAATTTGAGGCTTAAAGGAAACTTTAAGCAACAAGTTAATCGCGATTGCAAAATTATCTATGCATCTTTATAAACTAAAGCCACTTTAAGGATAACTTTGTGTACAATTCAATAACAAAATTTACTGTATGTATAGATTGTATAGATGTTGCCAAAATGACAAAATATTTAGTAATATAAAATGAAATAAAGCGTGAGAGCACTTCTGTTTTCTTGTCGACTACACAGATTAAAAATGCGGGTTTGTTGCAACTTAAGCTTAAGCGCGCATGATGATATTCATTTTAGATCATTACTGATTCGCTATATTGGACGTTTCCAATAAGCTAAGGCAGGGTCACTTCCCACATGACTCAAAGCTAGCACTTACTAGAACGGGTCCATCGGGTTTATACGGAAATTAAAAGATAAGCAGGGGGTACCTTAACTGCAGCAACTATCGTGAGAATCACGCGATGATAACGGGCAATGTCAGCGTTTATCATGGATAATAAGTAATAATATAAACTAGAGTTGTCTAGTGACTGAGACGGAAAAAAAATTGTGTCTTATACGAAAACGAAGTACATACTACATACCTACATGACAATAGCTCTATTAAATAAAAGTTTTTAATTGCAAACTAGTCTAGTGTTCTAAAGGTCGTACTTAATAATCTTATCTATCCTTAGTAATAAAGTCATTTGCCTAACAACTGTCACAAATTCCATATCTCTAGATAATTTGGAAAGTTCCAACCAGTAAAGAACCAACTTCCCCACTATAACTTTCTCATAGTAGTAGTAGATTTTTGTTTAATTTATTTATTTAATTGTAATGATTCATTAACTGCTTCTTATAGTAGCTAAGTACCTACATAAGAAAGTTTATGGTGGATGGTAAAAGAGTAAAAATAAAAATGCAACTGTCAAAATTAAAATTTACCATAATGATTATGGCTCAATATGATCACTGGAAGACGACTCATATTAATTATTATGCAGGTACTGACCAGCAAACGACCTCTGTCTGTTTTTAAACGTTACCCAACCTTAATTAATCATAAACACTTGAAGTTTATCAACTAGCGACCCGTAGCTAGTAACATGTAGCCAATGACAAAAATAAAAAGAGAGGACAGGCCCTAAGGTCACGTGATCTGAAGCCAAATAGGTCTCTAAAATGGCGTCGACTCCGCCCATGCTCCACCCATAAAAATAGTGTTGTATTTTTACATATCGATATAATATTTTAAGACAAAAATACCTATAATTTATTTTCTGTGGTAGTCCGAAATAGAAGTTTTTTAATCGTTATAATTATGTTTTACACTTACTTCTGGCTAAATCTCGCAAAGAATTTTGTTTTGTTATGTATTCAAAATAGCAAGATCCAACCTAATGTTCCAACATAGTGTTTCAGCATTCAACAATTCAGGAGGGAAAAGGTGATTGTCAAACGCAAATATAGGTCTCCTAAGATCCTGGGTACACTTCAAGGTTCTTGCGAAATAAAATATATATGATATATGTACACGCATGTACATGAGAGAAAGAAGGTTAAACTTCACAATATTTATTGCAAACAATTACCATATTACAAAGATACAGCTTATAGTAATTGGTCTAGAATGCTATTAAGTCTGATGGCGATACGCGTGAGGAGAAGAGTCCCTGGTTGGCAGGCGTTCACAGGCGCGGGCAAAGGGCTGTAGCCCCCGCCTCACCTCCTTCGTCCCGAGTAATGTTGGTAGCAAGCGCGAACAATATAATTTAATTTATAAAGATAAACCTAAGGTATTTCTCGTAGTCACTTTGGACCCTTTTCTTCCCAGGCTTGAACTGCGAAAGACGGTGGACGGTGCCGTCATTTGCTGTTCATCTAAAAAAATTTAAAACTATCGTAGAAAAAGATAATAAAGAAGTCATAATTACTGATTTAATTAAAAGTAATTCATACGAACTCTCATGTTTGCTGTTGACGCTATTGAAAATGTTACCATTGAAATGAAATGAAATGAAATGAAATAATCGTTTATTGACAGTGTTACAGTTTTAGTTGTTACATTTTAATTGCATGTATTTAAAACTGTCTGATGCCTGAGCTAGGATCAAAGCCTGTATTTCTGGCACCATTAGGTACATATAATACCTATCAGGTTCATTTTTATAAATTAAATTTTGTTTCCCCAACTCGTCAATTTTGATTTGATATGTCGATACTTTCTGCTTCAGCATCTTTATTTTCTTACGCTGTTCTTGTACTTGTCTGCCTAATTTTTTAATTTTATCTTCAGATTTAGCTGCTATAACCTGGAAAGTAATTTACAATATATTAAGTATTAACTAGGATATCCACATACAATTATATATAGAGTATAATCATTAAGTGTGGCCAGGCGATTATTCCATATACATACGAGATATAAAAATGCTTTAAACTGATAAAGATTTTTTGTATAAATAATTGTTGTAACATCATTTTTAATTTGAAATCATTTTTTTGTACATTAATACATCAGAGAGTTGATTTCTTTTTATATGATATGATGAAAATACTCACCATGGTACTGACTCCTATATTAACTGTTAAGTCTACATCCATATTTGTTGGTGTCGTTGGCAGTTGATCCTTGTAAATCAGATTAAGTTTATTGATGTCAATGGGCATATACGCTGCAAGAAAACATATATTTATTACTTACTTATTAAGTTATTACTGTGCTAGATTATCACTGAATATGCAATGTATAGTTATCACAATAAAACATGGAAATCAAAAGTTTATATGACAATAATTTAGTATAATTATGTGTATAATAAACTAAAAGAATAATAACCTACATTAACATTTAAAAGTATAGACAACAAAGAGCCTAGACAAGCATTCATTTTACTACATTATAAAAAATGTAGGTATACTTACTGAAAAAGAGTGGGAACCACATCATCCTTTAGCCTAACAACATCCAACGTCCTATTCGCAGTTTTTTTTCTTAATCCTTGGAGCATATTCATATTACTCCTGCAGGTCCTCCTATATCATCAGTCCATAATTTTTTAAGTCCTTCATTCTTCGGAAATCTAAAAAAATACATGCACCGATAAAATAATGTTATAAATCCATGATAAAATAAGTTCACATGTATTTTAGATCACTGCTTAAAAATATAAAATTATATCCTTATCAGCTGTGTGGTGACAGCAGAACAAAATACAATTGTCGCCATCCCTCTTTTTGCCCCAGGTGTCATAAGAGGCAAATAAGGGAATATAATGGAGAACAGGCAGAAGCGTCCTCTATGTAACAACTACCATTTACTACAATCACAATCCTGCCTGCCCAGCTTGGTGATTATGGGCAAACACTTCCATTATTGGAAGAGGCTTCAGTTCAGTAGGAGCAGTATTAATAATCTTTTAATAGTTTGTGCTATTATCTACTCGTAATAATAATGTGCAATATTATGTTTAAATATTATTTCCAGAAACATATGACAATGGCTCTGAATTTCGATACATTGGCAGAGCGACATTTTGGTAAACAGTATTTAATCACTAATGTAAATAAATGTTGCATATAATATCGATAACTCGAAAAGTACGGTACAACGCTAGGTGTGTTTGTAACCATTTCAAATATTTACTTGATCTATTTATGTTGAAATTAGTTATCAGAAATTATAGATAATAGCGGAAAACGCAGTCCAGAATTGCTAATGTAGACACATAATCTTAATAAACCCAAAATACACATGAAAATTACAACTAACCTGAAGAATGATAATCCTTCGTAATTTTTTCGAAAGTTTGAATTGCACCCTCTGATGCAACACTTTGCCATGTTAGGTTTTACTTAGTTCACTTTAGATACACAATAAAAAGTAGCAAAATACACAAATTCGCTATTAAAATCAAAAATAAACTTCGAACAACGCGTTAGATGACAGCCGAACTACTTAGTATGTTCGTTTCTTAAAATGTCGTCCGAACCGAAAAGCGCTTCAAGGCGGGGCTTGCATAGACTTTATTAAAATGTTACTAGAAAACTGAAATATGCTATATGTATTGTACTTTTTCTACAAATCCATATTGTGACGTGTAAGAAGAAGACAGATATATTTTTGGTATTTCGGGTCATATTTGCACAATACATGTATAATGAAAAAATATATACGCAAATTAGGGCCTGTCCTCTCTTTTTATTTTGTCATTGCATGTAGCGAATGGAATGGTTGTTTTAATTGAATTCGGTACCAACGATGTTTCGCTAAACTGGACTTCACTACGGTCGGATTAATACAGAGTTTCAATTCAGGTTGGATTAGATTTTAGTTCATGAAGGGTATGGAGAATTGGACAGTCCATAGTTGGTGTAGGCTATACAGGTTTCCAAGGTTTCGGGTCAAGCCAACATTTCCTTTTTTTATGGCTGATGAAGCAGACGGGCCACCTGATGGTAAGTGGTTACCATCCCCTACCCACATTCAGAGGAATCACGAATGAAACGCGGGCCCTGAAGGCGAACTCTTTTTATACCTTTCGAGTATCCACTTTGTTCCCACTCGTTCAATTCACTAGTTCGATCGTTGAACTAGTCCTTCTAAAGAAGGAACGAGGCTAGTCATAGCCAACCAAGTTGCCAACCTTCCCATGTAACTATTACTATCTACTTATCGTACATAATTTGATATGGCGCAACGTGGTTGGTTATTTAGGCAACTTGACTTCTACCATTCTTCTTCTAAAAACGAACATTTAAACATGTTTTATGCGTTTTTTTTGTTGCGTCGGAGAGATTGTAGGCCGGTGGCTTGTATCAATGCGGGTGCGGTCGCTAGATGGATGGACGACCGCTAGTGGTCTATCGCTATGTGGTAAAGCCAATGATCCCGGTTATTATCGTAAGACAACAATCGTTAATACTGTCGTTTACTAATGTGTAGCTTTAAAATATACCACGTAACATTTCCAGTACCGTACACGCAATTTATTTCGTAACTAGCTGACCCGGCGAACTTCGTATCGCGTTTTTTTATAAAACTATTTTTTTCTAAAATCAAAGTAGCCTAAGTTACTCCCTGTTACATCAGCCATCTGCCAGTGAAAGTACCGTCAAAATCAGTCCAGCGATTTCAGAGATTAGCCGAAACAACCAGACAGACAGACAGACAAAACTTGTAAAAAATGTTGTTTTGGTATGTACCGTGTATACATCCAAATGAACTTAGTAAAAAGTAGTAATTTTAATATTAAAAACACTCCAATTTTATTTATTTGTATAGATATTGCACTGACTTTGAAATTCATTTACAATCAACCCTCCAGACATTTCGATATTGAGCCATATTTCGGCAATGTCTGGATGTGAATTCAATTAAATTTGCTAGTCCAATTATTGCATTGGTCAAGAGACTTTCGGTTGATTCAAACTTGGAACGATTTTAATCACGGAGTTCCTTCTATTAACTGTATAATTGTGAAGTTTTTGTTTGATAGCCGAATGGATTGTTGATTGTTTGATTCTTTTTAGTCAATTTGTTTTTCTTTAATCATTCACAAATTTTTAAATAACGTCAATTTAAATGATCACCTCTAAATATTCCTTAAGCGAACGAAAATATCGGCATAAACATATAATTTTTAGTAAAATAACATATGGTCTCACCGAGCAGACACTGGTAAAAATGTGATATAGTTTTAATTAAAAAAAATATTTTATACACAAGTATCGTTAGGATAAAACTGGTGTTATCAAGCCATCCCTCCATGAGGAACCTAGCACCATTGCCTCCTCTAATATTCAGTAAGGTGTATACACAGATTGAAAAAAATGCTTCGATTGAAACATAAATGAAGTCTATAAATATATATAAAATACATATAAAAACATAAAGACATTGGATTGTCCTTACATTGAGTGTTTACACAAAAAAAATATATTTCATTTTCTCAAGAAAATGCATTTTATCAAACCGTCATTTCTATAGTACGTACCTACGTTAGATGCTGGACCGACAAGTTTACAAAAGAAAACATTCTACTTTCAGCATTTATTACCTCCATAAAGCGGACCTCTGGTAGAATAAATCGTAGCTCTTAGCAGGAGTTCTATAATGTCACAGCACGGCAATATTCCTCGACTTTATAAATAAGTCCCAGAACACTGAATACATTTGGTTTTTGACTCTGATTCTTACGTTTTATGCTAATGGCTGATTTTAAGATAAATGATAATTTCTTAATAAATTAAATGCCATTTTGGCCGTTGAATAATAAAAGGAATAAAATAAAAAGGAAGTATTATTACTAACTAGCGCTCTGCCAGTAACTGTGCTCACATTTTCCAGGATAATAATTCTCCTTAATGTCTCCAGGTCATGGTCTACCTATGTGCTTAATGTGAATGAAAATACGTTGAGTACTTTTTGCGTGAAAAAGTAACACACATCCATACGAACAGTTATATTTTATAATTATAATATTAGTAGTTTGCAAAAGTTGTTACGGTGCCTACATGTTACAATGTTACCGATGAAATTATTAGGTTGGATTTAGATTAGCATCACCATCAAAATCATACTGTCTAGATTATATTGGATGGTTTAGAATCCGGAAACCTCTAACGGCCATGGTGCCAAAACCACGTCCGTAATCCAGTAAGATGAATCGCGAGGTTTGACCCTGGAATGGATGGACCCCTTAAATTCCCAAATGAAGGCAATCGAAGGATAATAAAACGATATTACATATTTGGAAATAAATTAATTTTTCGAAATGTCTTGTAACAGTAACATTCTAGACATTAACTATAATAACAAATTTCTTCTAATACCCGCAACACACACAAGACCTGAATTTCTCCTGTTACAAGTTTCCATTCCATAACGATGCTCTATTCCAGTTAGTAAGATTGGCGAGATTTTAAAGCAAATATCTTTCCTGTGGTATGTAATTTCATGCCGTTGACCATATTTTTGTATTAATATTTTTGATGTAATGAATTATTTTAATAATTATTATAATTTTTGTAAAGTTATTCATCTCCATATCTTTTCTTGTGGATTCTTAATCTCAGAAGTTACAATTTTTATTAATTGAAGCGGTAATTTATTGATAGCTCAAATATAATATATAAAAATCTTGTGCCACTGTGGTTGTGGTCGTACATCCGAAACGACTCGACCAATTTTTATGAATTTTTTTGTGTTTATTTAGAGAAATGAGAATAGGTCGTAAAGTAACTTATAATCATACCGTTAGGTGATTATGGTGTCCAAAATTTTTTTGGTAGAAAAACGTTTGCTGAGTCAGCTAGCATTTAATAAAAGTATAAAAAATACAAGTTACTTATTATACTTATATTATATTTAGACGTTGTTATTATATTTATATTTATTATATTTAAACGGACGAACGTGATGAAATATAATTTGACTACGGAACCGTAAAAACTTTACTTTTTGATTTGTGTTTTTCTATTGAGATTATTATAGAATCTAACCTTATTAGAGGATGGCTACGTAGTAAGTATACTAAGTATACTTAGTTTTCAGGGCCATAAGGAAGCAAGGAACCTATTTAATGGTTCGCCGACATTTCAGACTAAATAGTTTTAGTTTATTTATTTATTTAATCTTCATTGCAACAACCTAAAAATAGGCTTACAAAGGGCGGACTTAATGCCTATTGGCATTCTCTACCAGTCAACCCAGGGTGATGGTGAGAACATGTGACAGATGACAATAAATTGATCATTGAAAATTCTGTTCAATTCGCAGTAATTTCAAATAAATAAATAACGCTTCACACTCATAGCCCCACACTAGAATTCCCTGTGTCGTTGGTGCCATGGACAACACACAAATACAAGAACACTCACACCCAGACCGAGAACAGAAATTCAAACTCATCATTCAAATTTCCGCCTCGCTGGGAATCGAACCCAGGACCCTTGGCGTGGCGATCCGGCAAGGTAACCATTGCGCCACACGGGTCATCAAGTAAGATAAGGGTATAAGTATGATTGTAATTCAAAAAGAAAAGTAATAAAAATTGGTTATCTATCATAAGGCATGAACAATGCCCAACTGCCATACATCGTTTTATTTCATTTTCAACTTCAGCGTCTTAAAATAAAAACAAATCTAAAAATCGCCGCTTTAATTTCTGAGCTTAGATATATAAGAATTTTCAGCAAACACACCCCAGAACCAAAGTATTTTGAGATTGAATTCTTATAACCATTGAGTCATAGAGTAGGGGAGAATGTAATTTTTACCATTATTTTTTATTCTGACTTTTTTTTGATTGACAACCGGAAATGGAAATTTGACATCATTACATTTGTTACCAACATTTATAACGAAATTCTGTGTGTAATATTGACCAGAAGTCTCCCTATATCTTGCTTGATACAAGCTATGTATCGAAGTGAGTGCCCGAATGAAAATGGACATTGTTGACATCATTGTTATTATAGTCAATTCATATTAATAAAATTATTTTACGCTGGGTAATACGGGCACAGGTATTAATTTTAAAATACGTAAAAAAATAATTGAATTGCTTCGGTAAAACTGACGTTTTAAGACGCTACAAAAAATAAAAAATAATTTTTTGGCATTGTTCAAATGTTTATATTATTATGTAGTCAAAGGGAACCAGTCAAACAACTTGTAGATTTGTCGCTTCTTTTCTTGGGTTAAGCCTTTAATACTGTTGTGCGTTATACGAGTATTAAGCGATAGCCCGTGTAATATTTGCCAGCTGTTACTAAGAAAAAGATAACTTGTGTAAGTACATCTTATTATCGAATACTATCCGCAAGCAACGAAGATTTTGTGGGTTTTATGTGGGTAGTATAAACAATCGACGAACTTTTCCTTATAGTAGTCAAATGGGCTATTTACGAAAGCCAAATTACTTTTATTCTTAGAAATACCGTTAGGTTGGGGTCGTCTTCGAATAAATAAGGATTTCTGTGTATATCGTTTTTCCCATTTATTTCTCTTATTAGTCCTAAAGCCGTTTTACTCAATGTGTTCAAGGAAATAAGCGTATCGAATATCATAAGTTATATAATACAATATTACTTATGATATTTGATACGATTAGAGGTCCACTAAATACATAATTATGATGTAGGATTTTATACATGAATTCAGAATTGCTAAACTCTTGTACAACGTGAGATATTTGAAAATTACACTGCGGGATGGTGCCTCGACAAAATACCGGTGGGACTAACATTTTGGATTATATCTATCTCTGTCTCTCTTATGTTATGAGCAAGAAGAGAGTAGGAGACATAATCTCTAAGATTTCATAGCATGAACACGAACTGAAAGCATCCTACTATTTGTTTAGCTTGTGTCGTTCGAGTTTAGTTCGGTTTATAAAGATATAAAGATCGATTAAGCCATTATAAAGTAGGTAAATTTTTAATATTTTTAATTATATATTATACTATGACTGCAAATGAAAATAAATCTTGTAATACCAACTTAATATTGAATATTACGACATAATAATAATTATTTTTTGTAAAAGACATTTTGTACACCACTAGTTGATACCCATCGTGTTATACAACGCTAAAATTTTTTCATATAACAGTGGCAGATCAGTGTTGACAGTCTCAATCATGCGCCATCTTCACATATTATATATTAAGTACACTTATTATATATATTATCTTGAAATTTTTATATGGGAAAAGTAGAAAATCGACTTTATCAATGGACAGAATGTGCCTATTGCATTGTTTTAATGATCTCAAACCACCGTCGGATTATTGCCTTTCAAATGAAACCATTTTGAGGCTTATCGGTTGGATGGTGTCAGAGTCTATAAAGGACATCCGTACAAACATTTTTGTATTTTATAGATATAGATAATAATAGCTATTGAAATAATGTATTATGTTTATTATATCTATTTAGTTTAGATTGAAATATTTTCACAAATAAAAAACGTATGCATTGTAATTTAAGAATCCTGTCCAAACATTTTTGCAGTGTGGGCAATTACATAGATTTCCCGAAGTAAAGCAAGTTCGGTTACTAACTACGAGTATAAATAAAATGCTTCAATTTTCACCTATAAAATATTATTTATCTTTCCAGCTTCGAGTTTACCTAGTAATGTATTCTCATATCTTCCTTCCTTCCGGTGCTGTAGCAGTGCAGTAGGAATTGTCGTCTTTCGCTGAATATCGCATGATTTATATAATTGTATTCATAGGATTGTTTTCTTAGGAATGTACAACGTGGCTGGAAATTAAAAGGACATACAAAACGACTTCTAGTAACATTATGTAGAGTATTTGATACGTTATGAACTCTTTAATTAATTCAACAAATCAAATGGGGTTCGGATTGACTTCTTGACCGGCAACGCGTCGGTGATGCCGATTAGAAATGTTTTAAATAATCATAATATTAAAACTATACTAAAACTGTAGTTCTAACCATTACTATTAGACGGGCCATCAGTTGCATACAATATTCCCAATATGGACATAAATTTTTAAATTTTTCATACGCTCCTACCTTATTTATGATCGAAAGTTGTTCTAGAAAGTTTTATAACATCTTGCTAGACCATTTTATACGACGTATAATCTATGGACCTAATTTATTGCATATTTGTTTCAGATACGAACGGATCTTAAGTGCGGACTCTTAACTCTCATGGCTGAAACATATGGCTGCAACGAACCATCCTAAGAAAATATGGATGCTAGAAGTTCTAATCGTTCTAATAATAAACAAAATGAGTTCAGTGAACTCAAGAAAGAAATCAGTGTTAAAAATAAGATAACAGACGACAAAATATTGGTGAAAGTGCAAAGTTTAGAAGATGATAATTTTGAAATCAATGTGAGGACAACAAATTTTAGAGTTACTAGTAGAAATGCGAATCCACTGTTCCTTTTGCTAAGGATAGTGGCGAACATTACATTGGTGTTAAAACGAGAATGGGTTGTGTTGTGTTTGGTTTTTACTTTAGTGAGTGCATATAAGGAACAGAAGTTTGCTATCGAACCGCAAGATCAGGTGAGTTGTTTCACAATTTGATTATAATTAATTTTATTAATTCATGTCATCCTAAGCCCTTCGGCCTCCGACATAGTTTAACGACTATTATCTTACAATAACAATAGGAACTGTTACGTACTTTCGAAGTAAGGATGTACGAAATTTTTTTCACCAGCTTCACCCATCCATCTACCGACTGCGCCCTATGTTGTTTTATTCGTTTGATGTCCTAGGATTGACACAAGGCTATTTAACACAAAATTATATTAACAAGAATTAGCGAATTGTTATTTATTTATTTAGGAGATTTTTTAAATAATAGCATTAATTTTGTATTTATTTTAAACTGTGCCAAATTCAAAACATACATTTACACTTTTTGAAACTAAAACATAAAATCTGAAGTAATTTCTCTAATCAAGCCAAACTTATTAGATATAGATACTTCCAGATTGTTCTATATGAAATCTTTGCGGCAAGTACTTAATTAGTTTACTCATTATAAAGTTATAAAAGTTCTTCAATCATGAACTTGATCGAATTTCATAAGTTATCGGATAGTCTATAAATATCTTGGTAAAGTTAATTGATTTAAATTTTCATTATAAAAGTTGAATACAAACATACTTAACTATGATATTCAATTAACATAATTTGCTACATGGATTCGTTGGTTTAATTATTTCTATCAGGTAATAAAGAGCAACTAATTAATGAGTGGATGAAATAGGACGTAGGTATATTAGGAGTTAATGATATTATGATTATGATAAAGGGGAGAATTCAATTAAATTAATGGGATCTTCCACTTAATAAAACGCTGACTGACGGATAACTCACAGCCTATCAGTGGACATAGCCACTGAAATTTTGTACAGAGATTCCTTTACAAGAGTTTTTAAAGATCCGGTGACTTTAAATCACGTTTTGACGTGGTTTGCGATCGATCCGCTTTCACGATCACCTTTAATTCTGCTTTATCAACTACTCTTTGGTCGTACTCAGGGTTTGTTCTGTATGTAGGTCAAAATTTCCAGAACGGAAATGTTGGAACCAAAATCGTACCATACTATCTTTTACAGTATCTTACATCACATTACAGCATATACATCATTAATTCTTTGAAATGTTTCTGCAGCGTGGTGCCGCGGTGGAACTCGTATAATAAGAGTTACGAATACGAGTCGTATTCGTAAATAACGCGATATTTTAAGTTTTCCATTTTGTTAACAAAATGATGTCAAAGAAAAAAATCAAATGGTTCGAAAAAAAATAATCCCTAAATTCAAAATAGAAATACACAAACCTAAATTTAAAATAAATTAGAATTTGGAATTCAAAACAAAATGCTACATATTAGAGATCAACGTGGCCAGTTCACCAAAACGCTAATTTCATAATGTAAAGGACCATAACATTTCGAAAAAAATCTTTATTCAGTCTACCATTTACATTATAGTTATACAGTTGATGAATCAACCTAGTAAGCATAAAATAGATTACACTTGTGGCAGGATGCACCGCTCTTCCTTCGAAAGGTTGCAATACAATACGTTTTACAAACTCCATTTCTCAATTCCAAAGCAATTTTACCTATAATAGTAGGGAAATACTTGAATTTAAAATTCCATATTGGCTAAAAATACAATAGTAACAGATACCCAACCGGATGATCCGGCCTCCATCCTGGAAGCAAGGAATTTTTAATATCCTCGTTCACGATACAAGCTTCATGTCAACTTTCTCGCTTACGTTAGGAAATATTGGACCGTGTTGTTACTACTTTGGGTTTGATTTATGAAATGGTTTCCTTCCTTATTATTAAATGTAGAAAAATGATCGGTTTGCGTTTACTTGGGTACGTACAGTTAATGTATAAACTATATAATATACTATATCATATACTATTTAAAAGAAAGAATAATAGATTTTATTGTCAGCGGATTGATTATAATCGTGAGGGCGGCGAAAATTATTATAAATATTATTCTCAAAGAGCCCACAAGTCATTATTTGAATAGTTTTTATTTAAATAAAGGTTGCCTTTAAGTTAAACTCTATAGTGCTCGTAACTATTTAATTTACAGCGTTTTAAAATTGCTAAAGTTGAATTTCTGATCAGAAGGCCTGTATCATCTTAAGGGATTTATAAATAATTGATGTATTTAAACCGCTTCCGGGATCCCTTCTGAAGTTTCACATCTTTCGTGAACGGTATAGTTTGATGTTTGCTGCTTTATTATTAATTAAATACAAATTAAAATTGTAGCAGAACGCCTGGTAGGCATGTGCTGGGCACAAAAGAAAGAAAAAATTGTTTCATCAGGTGCCATATGCACAAATGCATTTGGGAACAATTTTTTTATATATAAAATAAGCATCTATGGATATTGCTTAAAGAAAATCTATGTATATAAATAACAAAATTTGTTTGTACGAATGTCCTGTATTGACTCTGAAATCATCCAGCCGATGTGCCTCAAACTGGTCTCATTTGAAAGGGAATAATGCCAAGATGGTTTAATATCACTGAAACAATGCATTAGGCACATTCGGTCCATTTATGGAGTCGATTTTCTACTTTTTTATATAAAAAATTTCCCTAAACACAATGTATTTCGTTTTTAGCGTAGTATTAGCACACGCCAGGTATCCACTAATATGTTTATAAATAAAATAAATACGGCACAATCAAAAATAAAATATTCGTTTTTTTCAAGGACAAAATATGGATTATTGAAAACTATGTATCAATTTAATAATAATATTGAATAAAGAAATAAACTTTTACAAAAATAAAACGTCTTGTGAAATGAAACACACATCTTAAAATTCTTAAAAATATCTCCTTGACTGAATTGGCAAATCTAGTGTTGTTTATTGTTACAATTTAGAATCAAGTTCTACCGTGAAACTGTAAAGCTTGCTAGAGCTAACAGCAACAGTCCATTCGAAAAAATACGTGAAGTGCCATCTTCGTTCTCTCTTAAAAATATCGACGCTTGAGAGGAAAAATTGATTAAGCGACACTGAGCTAACTTTACAGGAGAGCAGTTTAAAGTTGTAATTTTTACAAAAAAAATCATATATATTTTGTACCTACCAACGTTATTCTTACTGTTTTGGAATCCTTATTTTATCATCTATAATCTATATTGTGGCATATACAACAACTTTTATAAAAATTAACTTTAAACTGCTCTCCTGTAAAGTTAGCTTAATGTCGCTTAGTAAATTTTTCCTTTCAAGCGTCGATATCAACACTATCCAACCTTAACCTACCTTCAATATTAACACTAATCTATTTTCCAGAGTGCTGTAATAGGATCCAGGGTGACGCTTCCCTGTCGAGTGGAGAGCAAGGCAGGTCAGCTGCAGTGGACTAAAGACGACTTCGGCCTCGGCACTCATCGCCATCTGAGTGGCTATGAGCGGTACAAGATGATCGGAAGTGACGAAGAAGGCAAGTTGAATCTGTTTCGAATACTATTCTACTAATTTTAATAACTAGTGGATAACTGGCGTGTACTACGCTAAAAAAAATTTTTATGGAAAAAGTCGAAAATCTAAAATATGCCTAACCATCTTCGCATTATTGCCTATAAAATGAAACCATTTTGGGGCATATCAGTTTCATGGTTTTAAAGTCTATAGAAGACATTCGTACAAAATTTTTTTGTGTTGTATATATGTTATATATAGAAAGATAGAAGATTTGAAAGTTAGTGAAGGTGGTTATATGAATCGACCACTCAAAAATCGTATGGAACAGATTAAGAAGATAATTGAGATGTCTTGGAGTTTTAAGTGAAGTTTATTATCATAAAGGACTGAGTGTCATGTAGTAATTAACAAACAATATTAAAATGTCAATTAAATTAAGAACTGGATGCATTATGTATATTTCGTTAGCGACACGGTGTGACAACAAAAATTACAGCTTATTAGTTTAATTTGGACACGGTAACATTTTAACTGGTTTTATCCACTATCGCATTGTGTGGACGTCTCGTTAATTTAATATCTGTATTATCTATTTCCTTATTTGATACAAGCCGCTGAATTAATTTTAATTAAGCGGGTGTAAAATTTTTGTGGTTGTATGTTCAACGCATCTTGGGGTCTTAAAATAAATTGAGATAGAAGATACTTCTAAGAAGTTGCTTAAATACACATACACACATCATCTATAAGACAAAAGGATCTACTAATTTCTAAAATGAATTGAAATAGACTTAATAGTAACTAAATTAAATTCCTAAATAAAACTACAAAATTTCCAAAATAAAAGTCGAGTTACAAACAAAATATTTAAAATACTATTATATTAAGCAAGATTAAAACAGTTGCGCTCCCTCTACTGACAGGCTTTCAATTAGTCCAATTAAAGCCTCTTAGCTACAAATACAGCAGCGTCTAAACTATTTTTTCGTTTAAAATTCCATTCGGTACATCATTCGCAAACTTGTTTGTCCAGTCTCATGTCAAGTGTAGATCAATACCCGAGCAATGCAGTAACGGGCACATAGCACTTGATTTTTTAAACGCCGCCGCCGTTTGTTGGCTTCACCTGTGTGTATGTCGCACCCTCAGTGGAAAAAAAGCGAAGTCGTCTTACGTTGAATTTTAGTAATTAATATGATTGGAAAGAGTGACAAAAGCTGCATATGCTCAATTTTTTTCAAATTTATATCATTAATCTTGACGGTTTTAAGCAAGAAATCGTAATGCCTTTAAGTACTTACTGATATTTTAACAGTTTTTTGCTCTCCAGTAAAATTGCGTGCCTTTTTTCCCCTGATGGTGCGGTATGTAGGTACTTTCAAGCAGCGGCGTACCTCCGGGAAGTTGGCACCGCACTTTTAAGTTACAAACATTTTGAAGGTTGTGCTAGGTTGTGCTAGGTTTGTGCTACATTGTTCCAAAACGGCAAAACACTGAGAATGAAACTTTCGGTGTAAATCCAAAAAACGTGATTTTTGAGCTAGCACCGCACTTTTAAGTTACAAACATTTTGAAGGTTGTGCTAGGTTTGTGCTACATTGTTCCAAAACGGCAAAACACTGAGAATGAAACTTTCGGTGTAAATCCAAAAAACGTGATTTTTGAGCTAGCACCGCACTTTTAAGTTACAAACATTTTGAAGGTTGTGCTAGGTTGTGCTAGGTTTGTGCTACATTGTTCCAAAACGGCAAAACACTGAGAATGAAACTTTCGGTGTAAATCCAAAAAACGTGATTTTTGAGCTAGCACCGCACTTTTAAGTTACAAACATTTTGAAGGTTGTGCTAGGTTGTGCTAGGTTTGTGCTACATTGTTCCAAAACGGCAAAACACTGAGAATGAAACTTTCGGTGTAAATCCAAAAAACGTGATTTTTGAGCTAGCACCGCACTTTTAAGTTACAAACATTTTGAAGGTTGTGCTAGGTTGTGCTAGGTTTGTGCTACATTGTTCCAAAACGGAAAAACACTGAGAATGAAACTTTCGGTGTAAATCCAAAAAACGTGATTTTTGAGCTAGCACCGCACTTTTATGTTACAAACATTTTGAAGGTTTTTCTAGGTTGTGCTAGGTTTGTGCTACATTGTTCCAAAACGGCAAAACACTGAGAATGAAACTTTCGGTGTAAATCCAAAAAACGTGATTTTTGAGCTAGCACCACACTTTTAAGTTACAAACATTTTGAAGGTTGTGCTAGGTTGTGCTAGGTTTGTGCTACATTGTTCCAAAACGGCAAAACACTGAGAATGAAACTTTCGGTGTAAATCCAAAAAACGTGATTTTTGAGCTAGCACCGCACTTTTAAGTTACAAACATTTTGAAGGTTGTGCTAATAATGGTTTTTCGAACGCATTATTTTGGAACAATGTAGAACAAACCTAGAACAACCCAGAACAACTGCCGGAATCGCGATATCTTTAAAGTGCGGTGCCAACTTCACAACTTGTTTTCACGAATTCTGAGGATAATAATGGTTTTTCGAACACAATATTTTGGAACAATGTATAACAAACCTAGCACAACCCAGAACAACTGCCAGAATCGCGATATTTTGAAAGTGCGGTGCTGGCTCAAAAATCACGTTTTTTGGATTTACACCGAAAGTTTCATTCTCAGTGTTTTGCCGTTTTAGAACAATGTAGCACAAACCTAGCACAACCTAGAACAACCTTCAAAATGTTTGTAACTTAAAAGTGCGGTGCTAGCTCAAAAATCACGTTTTTTGGATTTACACCGAAAGTTTCATTCTCAGTGTTTTGCCGTTTTGGAACAATGTAGCACAAACCTAGCACAACCTAGAACAACCTTCAAAATGTTTGTAACTTAAAAGTGCGGTGCTAGCTCAAAAATCACGTTTTTTGGATTTACACCGAAAGTTTCATTCTCAGTGTTTTGCCGTTTTGGAACAATGTAGCACAAACCTAGCACAACCTAGCACAACCTTCAAAATGTTTGTAACTTAAAAGTGCGGTGCTAGCTCAAAAATCACGTTTTTTGGATTTACACCGAAAGTTTCATTCTCAGTGTTTTGCCGTTTTGGAACAATGTAGCACAAACCTAGCACAACCTAGAAAAACCTTCAAAATGTTTGTAACTTAAAAGTGCGGTGCTAGCTCAAAAATCACGTTTTTTGGATTTACACCGAAAGTTTCATTCTCAGTGTTTTGCCGTTTTGGAACAATGTAGCACAAACCTAGCACAACCTAGCACAACCTTCAAAATGTTTGTAACTTAAAAGTGCGGTGCCAACTTCCCGGAGGTCAGCGGCGTGCCTAAGCCGTCAGAACAAGCCCAATTGTGTCGTACAACCCAGGATCTCGGGATCTTTAGATCGACAACACAGAACAGTCCATTCCATACGTATAATATTTACTAATAAATAATATGAGTGTTAACAGCTGCAGCGTGATGATAGTAAAGCAATGATAGTAAGCTGGGCTTGGCTGGGAATGGCTGTACCGCTACTGCTTTCAAGATGTTAGCGTAGATTGCGGCTACAATAGATTAGGGGCGCTGTTCCATGGACAAATATTGTCATTTTACTAAGCAAGATGCAAACAAGCTGCAAATAAGCTGCAAACAAACGACAATGGACGATAGCATGCGTATGACGTGCGTCAAAATGGACAGTTCTGTGCTTGTCCGCTGCAGAAACGCCAGTATGAAGGAGCCCTTAAATTAGCAACACAGTCGTTTCACCATTGCACTACATATCTGTCTTTAAGATATGTTTTTATCGCCGCAAGTTTTTGTTCGTTTGATTGCAAACATGTATTTTCTATCCCGCTGGGCATCAGATGTCATTGCTTCTACATAAATGAGGCGGCTTGCTCTACATAGAACTCTACGAAATATGTTATAAGAGAACGATTGGGTGCCGTCGCCTTTATTCACCTGAGTTAATTCACCCAGGTGTCTTAAGTCTACTTTTAGTGTACTTTATTCACCTATGCACCCAGGTGATTTAAATCTACTGATCAAGGTAAATTGATATAAGTGGATGCCATCATGATTTCGTAAGCCCTTAGATTTAACTTAATTATAACAATTTTGTTGTTTGCTAATTGTCTATACACATTATAATTGTTATAATTGCCGTAATTAAAAAAATACATGAAAATGTAATTAAGTACCTACTTTGATTTCGTAACTGAAATAACATAAATTTTCATATTATACAAAATGACCCGTGACTTCGTAGGGGCAAAAATATAAAGGTAACTCATATAGTATCGTAATCGTAAACTTATAATCATTTAAAAAGAAAGCCAAAATAAAACTAAGTAATAGTTAACAAAAAATATTGATAATTGTATTTTATTTCGTGTCATGAAGGTTAAAAACATTGGATATGACTTAGGCCTATAATTACCTACGTTCACAAATTATGTTTTTATTTGCGCACAATTCCAAGAATCAAGTAAAAAAATATATCGATGGGCCTTATTATTTGTCGTTGTATGAGAATATTTATCACATTCTCACGACGTAAAAGGCTCGTCTCCTCCATCTTCGATTCTCGTTGATTCTCTTGATATTTGACGTGTTTAGTCCTTACGACATATTTAGAATATACATACTCATATGAGGGCAGTTAGTTAATTAAAATATAAATTATATTCGAAACAGCTTGGATAATTTTGATTAAACAAATTACCCTGTAAAACAAAATCGACAAAGATCATTGTTATTATAATAGAAGCGGCAAAAGACTCCTAAGAGAAATCTATACATATTAATAAAATTGAAGAGTCTGTCTGTGATTTCGAGATAAATGATTTTTTCAAGTTGCAAATCGTTACTTGCACGATACCAACACCGAAAAATGAGTTTTTAAAATTTTTGTCTGTCTGTCTGTTTGTTTGTCTCCGCTAATCTCCGAAACCACTGAACGAATTGTAACAACACTTTTACTAGGATATTGCAAAGTCTTCAACTTAACAACTAAGCAATTTTTTAGGGTTCCATACGAAAGGGTTCCTTAGGGATGGTTTGTATGGAAAAATAAAAAAATATCAGATGATTTGTTTTAAACTATTAAAAACGTATTCTCCGTACAAAAAGAGTTATACATGCATTTCTTAGATTTTACTTATATTGCATGGAAAGGCCATAAAATGAATTCAAAGGTTATTTTTTTCATTAATTCAAATCCCTATTACTGAGTGGATATCTATTTTTGTATTTTGTTTTTAAGAGCATATTGTTTGCGTGTCTATGTCCTCCAATATAATTTCAGTATTTTATAAATTTCACCTGGGAAGTGGTAGAAAAACGCAAATTAAGTCTGTATGAGTAACCGATATCCAATAAATAATCAATTACTATCTTGGCAACTAGATGGCTCTGTATTTGTTGATTCACGCCAACGACTTTAATACATACACCTTTAATACATAATATAATTATGTCTGTCTGTGATTTTGAAATAGCTGCATTTTTCATGTTATAGATCGTTACTAGCAGGATATCAAAACCGAAAAATGAGCTTTTTAATTTTTGTTTGTCTGTTTGCTTGTCTTCATTAATCTCTGAAGCTACTGAACGGATTTCAACAGGACTTTATTACAATATCGAGTTTTCAACTTAAATTATAGGCAATTTTTTAGGGTTCCATAACAAAGCGAGAAAATAAAATATGAGTCGATTTGTTTTAAATATACAAAAACCTTTTCTTAACACAAATTGAGGCGTAGGTACATACATTTCTTAGTTTTTTTTATATTTTGCAAAGTGGAGCCAAAGCGTGGCACTGGAGGGTACTTATTTTTTTACAAATTTACAATAATTCAAATACACATAAATATAATTGAAGTGAATGTCTGTGATTTCGAAATAAATGATTTTTAAGTTGTAAATCGATACTTGCACGATACCAAAACCGAAAAACGAGTTTTTAATTTGTTTTAAACTTACAAAAACCTTTAATACATAATATAATTATGTCTGTCTGTGATTTCGAAATAACTGCATTTTTCATGTTATAAATCGTTACTAGCATGATATCAAAATCGAAAAATGAGCTTTTTAATTTTTGTTTGTCTGTTTGTTTGTCTTCATTAATCTCTGAAGCTACGGAATGAATTTCAATAGGACTTTACTACAATATCGAGTCTTCAAATTATAGGCAATTTTTTTGGGTTCCATAACAAAGCGAGAAAATAAAATATGTGTCGATTTGTTTTAAGCATACAAAAACTTTTCTTCACACAAATTGAGGCATAGGTACATAAATTTCTTAGTTTTCTTTATATTTTGCAAGGTGGAGCCAAAGTACTTATTTTTTTACAAATTTACAATAATTCAAATACACATAAATATAACTGAAGTGAATATCTGTGATTTCGAAATAAATGATTTTTTAAGTTGTAAATCTATACTTCCACAATACCAAAACCGAGAAACGAGTTTTTAATTTGTTTTGAACTTACAAAAACCTTTTCTTTACACAAAATAAGGCATACATGCATTTCTTAGTTTATTTATATTTCGTAAGATGGAGCAAGAATATGGCACTGAAGTATTTTTTACTAAATATCTATTTTTATATTCACTTTTTTACATCATTAATTGCGTATTATGGCCTCCAACGTAAATTTTGCATTTTTTTTTATATTTCACCCTGGAAGGGTAACCGTAATTTAGTGTTGTACAAATAGTAGACATTGAACAAATTGAATAATTGATAATAAAATACATAAATCCACTAAACAAAACTTATTGTGGCATGTTAAATCAAGCTTAGGATTGTTTTTTGAAATAACTAAGTGTTCCGTCATTTTTAGAGTTCCGTAGTAGTGATACAGCTCCTAGGGATTGCAGACCTGAGTGTTGGATTAATTTTCATTTGTTACCTTCACGCGTTCCTGAGAAAAAAGGTCTTGAAATACAAACACACAGACGGGCAATGGAATAAGTGATCTTAAGGGAACCGTGTTTTTTCTTTTTAGGTAATGAACCCTAAAAATATCGAATCGTTATTTCGGGTATGGGCCTTTCATAGTAACGTAGTTCTAATGAGCGATCATGCTGCTTTAAGGGCCTTATCACACTGACGGTTTCCGAGCGGATTCAAAGCGGAACGGATGCGCTCGGAAACCGTCAGTGTGATAAGGCCCTAAGAGTATGTTATGTAAGTTAACTAAAGCACCTAAGATTTTTTCCGAAGCGAAGCGAGGGCAATTGCTAGTACTTAATGAAATTTACAGAAAATTCACAGTCAAAGTGCACACCCTAAGGGATAACGTCCTTCGGAAAACCTACTGGTTTAATACCCTCAAGGCCCACACTCAAAAGACGTATAGACAGGATTCCTTTAATTTGACATGATAAATAAAACGAAACGAATGAATGTTTCACCAAGCCTCATAAAATACAGCAGTGAAAATCTCATTCCTTACCTTTCAGGAGTTCGAAAAATATTTGATTGAGTTTCATTTCACCTAAAATTTTTAACTATTATTATTTCTTTTTTTACTTCATCGAAGTCACGTCTGCCATTGTATCAGTTGACCTATAATATTGTCAATTCGATTTGTTTCATTACTGCGTTACCGCGGCAGTCTCACGCGAGTTTATCGTTGTAGATGGTTTTAACGCTCACTACCGCACAAAACCGCACAAAAAAAGTTTCAGCTAGCTGGCTGGCCTCGCCAGCCTCAGTCACGATGGCGAGCGTTAAAACCACCTGCTCCTCAGCTCGCGAGCCGCCTTACCACTCCGCGCTTACGCGGATTTACATTACACTCTAGAGTCTAGGAGTAGGACAGAAAAGACTGCGTGAAGTCGGTTTTGCAGCGATTCGTTTCTGTTACTCAACATTAACTTTTTAAGACACTATTTTAATTGAATATTGAAAAAGCTACGAATAACCGGCTATATAATGATGTTTCGGTGTGGTGAAAATATGGCAAATAAATCATTTGGCAAATGAAAAAAGTTCAAAAAACGCTTCGGCCAATAGCAAAAAGTTATTTTGTAAATCGGCGAAATATAGTTTGGTAAAATAATACCTATGATACAGTCATGATAATTCGATGATCTAAAAATATATCAAATAACGCATAATAGCAAAAAAGACGTCGGTCAGTAGTTTTCGGCAAAATGAAATTCAAACAAAAAATTTTCGGAAAAGTGAGGGTCCCAGCAGGGACAAACTCATATCACAGGATTTAAAATTTTAAAAACCATTGTTATATCTATTGCCTTACTAAATAGGTAGGTATAGGTTTTTTCCTACCTAATATCTATATATGTTTATTTTAATTTTAACCCTTTGTTTCAGGTGATTATTCCTTGGACATCAGGGAGGTGACATTGGATGACGATGCTTTGTATCAATGTCAAGTTAGCACCGGAAGCAAGGGTAAGTTATTTTTATACCTTACTGCGTCAGAAGCAGGGTTATTAATATCTTGCTTACATCGATACAGCTTTAGGTAAATTCTAACCCAAAAATTTGTTTCATGAATGTCTGGTGATATTTAAAATTGAAACTTAATTTATTGAGAAGTCTCAAAAATATTGTTTCATTTAAGTCAAAATATTTATAATTGCACACCATATCGCGAACCAAAATAAAACGTATTGAAAAAATCAATAATTAAATCCATTTGTACAACTTTTTTTATTAATTTCAATCGTGTGACATAAAAAAAAATACTAAATAACGTGTTCTAAAATTGAATTTCTCAGCGCCACCTAGTTTTAACCTACTTAACTATTTTACTCGAAAATAAGTGACTACGAAACTTGATCATTTATTCTTAAAAAATAAAGGACCAAATAAAGCTGAAATTAATAAAGTTGAAGGACAGTAGACAAGTATTCAAATCAAGGGATTTGAATAAACTTATAAGGGACACTAATGTTTCATATCCCAATAAAACAAAGTCTTTATGAGGGTTCGGACATGCGGGTTTGCAATTAATTCAATTAATTCAACTGACCGGCTGATCGTAATTTGGTTCAACGCTCATATTCTTGTTTTACACGAAACAGGATAATATATTTATGGTATTCATTGATTGTAGATATTATTTTATAAAATGTATACGCCAAATGAAATTGCATGCAAGTTGAAGTAGTTTTTTTTATTAACTATGGCTTTAAGTAGAGTTTATTAGTGAAAATAAATTTAAATAATATGTGTGAAATATGAAAGAAGAGAAGAATAAAGCTCAAAAGAATTGTGTAGTCCAAGTAGATCGATCGATTATTTCATACAATTCTAATGAGTGGGAATACTTGCTTGAACTTTGTAAACACATGTATGTATTCTGAATAAGGTTGCCAATAATGAATAAACTATTTTTATTATAATAACACAATATATTATAAGTATTATAGCTCTTTTATAAAAACTAACTTAACTAATGGTCGTGGCGTGTTCCACTACGCTAAAAAAATTTAGTGGTCTCAAACCACCTTCGGATTTTTTTTGGCCTTTCAAATGAAACCATTTTGACGCATATCGGTTGGATGGTTTCAGAGTCTATAAAGGACATCCGTACAAACATTTTTGTGTTTTATTATTTATAGATAGAAAATATTAAATAATGTTATATCTCTATAAATCAATAACGAAAATAATTTATTTTTCTGTAGTGTACCAGCCTAATTATACAATGTTATTCACATAAAAATAGCGTACATGAGCGATGCTTGATTTTATTTCATAACAGCCGGCAGGCTGTAAAAAATTAAGAAAATATTTACAATTACTACGATCATTTTATATGTATAATAAGCACTGTTGATATTAGGTATATTTAAAGACTGTAACAAAAAACCCATGGTTTGAAATACAGAAGACTTTTCTGAACACGCATCTCTTTCTCAACGCGACGCCTACCTTAAACTTGAGTAGGTGCCAACCCTAATCACCTCTAATTGCCACAGACATCAGCTTAGGGTGCATAAAAAGACAAGAGTCGACGTACAGAAATAAAATGTTTTTGTCTGTCTGTCTGAAACACACTGTGGGTTTATCCAATAGGTTCTAGGTTGGGTACATTAATCATTATAGGTGTTAAAAATAAAGGTAAATATTGAGTGTTAAAAATAAAGGCACACGAATAAGTTTATTTGTACTATAGTTTATTTGCACTTTTTAGTATGGTGTGTTTTTCTGATAATTGAGTACTGTGCTTTTAATAATGCTAATGTAGTTTTTTACTATCTGTATATTACTTGTATAGTTGTATTATTTATTGTTAAATGGTTTAGAAGTATGGAAAACCAAACAATGCATTTTTAATTGGTTGGTGATGAGCCGATAATTTGGTTCCACATGCATTAGAACCAGCATAATATATGTCTCTAACAGGAAAAAGTAAAGTCCATTTTCTCCTATATCTATATCTATGCCGATATGATAAAACAAGAAGTAATTTGTAAATAAAAAGACAATTACTACTTCAACGTAACTACACAAATAATGCAAGGTAGTCAATTTTAACACTACGTCTCCATGATTCATACCTCACAAGTAATAGAGAAGCCATGGAAATTTCTATGAAATATTCCCATGAAACCTTATGACTCGCCCAAAATATGACAAAGGGGAATATAGTAGGTATCGTTCGAAACGAGATAGTCTCAGAGCTCGTTATAATTCTGAATTATTCAAAAGTCGATTGTAGGGATTTAGTTGGGTGTCTGTTGTAATGGCGACGAGGAGCGATCGTTAACTGATTTTGAGTTTGTTTTTACTATTTTCTTTAACCCTCAACGCAAAAATAGGAGTTTTATAAGTTTAACGTGTATGTGTCTGTCTGTAGCATCGTAGCTCTTAAACAAATGGACAATCGATGCTAGTATTCCTTATAGCTACCATCTTTTTTGAGAAATCAGTTCTCATAATATTGTGTTTGGTGTTTCGACGAGACAAGATTTTTAGAGTTTATGTTAGAGCTCTTGCACACGGCGTATTTTTACTGCGCGGACGACGCACAGAATCCGCGCGTATACGCGCTACAAACGCGACCGAACGAAACGCCTCTTCGTGAGGAAACGTCACTAATCACTTACACTCGCTGAAACCGCGCGGCTGATTCCACGCTTCGCGTCTTCCGCGCTTCAAAAATACGCCATGTGCAGAGGCTCTTATATTCCAATTTAATCATTTTATCTTTTTGTTGAGATTCCAAATGGCATTATTTTGTCATTAAATAAATCTCATTTGTTATGCAATATTTACAAAATACTTTTATGTTACGTCAACATAATTTTCAATAAATTATTCGCTAGTATTCACTCGCTTGTTAGAGAACAAGTGGCTTCAGATAGATTTCACGATTTGCGATGCTCATTTGTCACGAAATTCTGTTTTTGTACGTAATAAAATATACTTTACTATTTATTATTTACCTACTCTCTATGTTTTGAAAGAAAAATATTAACATTAAAGAATGATGTAAATACAGGAACTAATATCATCAGTAAATAACATAAAAGGCGATATTATTAACAGATATTTTCTTGTCATCGAAGTCAAAAAAATACAGATTAGCACTGTCTTGCTTAATTTCGACAAATATAAACCCTACATGAAAGCGTTTCTACTTTAAACATACTTATAATTACTGCCCCAAAATATTTTAATGTTTATACTCGGCTCCGTCAAAGTTCAATCATTATACCTATTATAATAGGTATAGGTAACTTTCATAATAAATACCAATTAACTAATATACTAATAAATATTAATAACAATCATAAGCGCCTCTTGTCTATATGCAGCTACAAATACATTGGGTAAATCTAAAAAACTTTGACCGCAGTTCGACAAAAGGAACCGTGGCTCCTTTTTAACACTAGAAAGACGGGAGCAGTCATTTGACCGGATTTTCAATTTAAAAGGTTACTTATTTCAAAACCTTTTGACTAAGTTTACTGATAATTTGTGACTTTTATTATTATGAATAGAATCTTAAAAATACATGACCAAAACACTCTTAGTGTCTTTGTTTACTGTTTAAAGTGCTGACATACCGACAAAGACGGCGACAGTCATTTGACTGCTATAACCTGAGTAGTGTTTATAATTGTAATATGAAGGCGCTTTTGTAAATATTTGAATTGATTTGTTTTGTTAGTCAGTTGCTAGAATAACTAGCTTCATATTGTATGTATCATTTAGAATATTGTGAATAAATTAGTGTAAAAATGTCTCGAAGACTCGATAATAATGAAATACTTCATTTACTGCAAAACCTACCAGACAATCAGTCGGAATGTGAATCTAAAAGTGCAGAACTTGACAGTGATGATGACTTTGTGTTACCTGCTATTAGTTCGAGCTCTGACAGTGTAGAATCTGACCCAGAAGATCAGGTACCCCTTTCGAACTTACGTTACATTAGCAATAACAATAACCGTGTTCGTGGCAGGGGTAGGGGTCACCATTTGCTTGCCAGTACTGGTCATAAGCAGGTTCGTCATTACATGGCTACAGACGGGACTACATGGGACGGTATCAACTCCAACTGGTCGCCGGGCTCGACAGAATATTATTACTGAGCAGGCAGGGCCTACATCAATCACAAGAAGGAATTTCAAAGGAAAAGTAGTGGATGCATGGAGGCTATTTATTGACGAACATATTGTCAGACACATTCAAAAATGCACACAAGAAGAAGCTACTAGGCAACTAGGACACAATAATTGGGTACTCACTTTGAAATATTTAGATTTTATTGCTATTTGTTATGTTCGTGAAATAATGACATTGAAACGGGACTTTCCGGTTCTGAGCCTTTTTGTGTAGAACCTATGCCTTCACCTTCTCAATCTTCGTTACCGATCATCCAGAAAAATCGAAAAAGGCGGGAGTATTATATTAGCAAATGTAAAAATAAAACTAATAAAGTATGCTATGATTGTAAAAAGCCGCTTGTGGTTTTTGTAATAAAAATAAAAAAAGGGTGCGTGTACTTTTGTACGCGCGTGAGAAGTTATACTTCTTTGACATGAAAAAAAAATCAAAAAACAATATTAAAAAAACATTGTTCAAAATACAATATTCAAAAACAGCAATACTAAAAATAAAAATGAAATAATATTTTGAAATAATTTAATTTACGAATCTCTATAGCCAAACTATATGTGTTAAGCGCCATCTGTGATTAATTTTGTAGTATGTATATTCTAATATTACTTTGCTACGTATCGTAATAGTTCTCGTAATAGAACATAGATGGTGTTTTTACAATTGCAAAAACAAATCAATTGTAAATCTTTTTTTTTCTGTTTTTACAATTGTAAAAACACCATCTATGTTCTATTAAGAGAACTATTACGATAATATGCTGTAAAACCAGTTTTTGTGGGGGGAGGGAATGAAAGATTTTATTCAGTTCAGTTGAAGAATAGTTTATTTTCCGACAGGCATTAAACTTTAATACAGATTAAGGAGAGAAAAAGAATGTGCTCCTAGTCCCAAAGACAAGTATCGATTACTATTTACTACTACAGTCCGTTCACAGTTATTTTACCTCTGACAAGCTGTCATTACTTTCCCATTAGATTAGCATTACTTGCTGTCAAGTGACGAGTGTTGTAAAAGTTCCCGATTTATCGGGAGATCCACTGATTTTGATTATCGTCTCCCGATATCCCGTTTTAGCGACCGTTTCTCCCGATTTTTTGCATTTTCTACCAATGTAATATAATATTGAAAATTAAAATAGAAAATAGTGTTATAAATACAAAAAACAAAAGAAACTGAGTCGCTCAATGAAAATACAGAAGAATTTTGGGCAAACGTAGGTACATATTATAGCATAAAACGTGGTCATGGCTCACGAAATCGTGTTCTAATATTTTTTCCAACTGAATCAATTATAGGTCTATTACACACAAAAAAATTAAAAAATACAAAAAACCCGACTGCGTATAAAACATGTGCGACATATTGAGGATAAGTTTTGTAAAATGGATGGAAGCTTAGACGCGGAAATTGATTTTATTATAGAATTGAAAGACGAGTGTGATACGGAATCTGAGAGCAGTTTTGATGATTCATGTTCGTCCGATAGTGATTATTTATCATTAGGCGTGCGTTTGGATCATTCGTATGCCAACCCAATTTAAAGCAATTCAATTTGTTGTAATTTTAATATAACTACCGAGAATGTGAACTGATTAGTTAGGAGACTGTAAAATAATACATTATTTTATTTGAACGTGTATCATTTTTACTATCGTTACTTTTGGATCAACCTAGCTAGTAAATAATATTTATATACATCAGAAGAAACATGTAGGTAATATTTCATGTTAGGGAATCGTACAAACTAACATCACAACACACAGCTAAGGTTAACCAACTTAATAAATTAATAATGTAGTTTTTATAAGGAACAATATAAACGCGTATAAACAAAATTTTGATATTAATAATCGCCAAACAAAAAGAATGTATCAATTAATTACGCCTTCGTTCCGCCAAAGTAAAGTGCAACGATCTTTCATAGGGCTTGGTGTACATTTCTATAATAAAATCCCAAAATTAATACGTGACTTGCCAATAGAATCTACGAGTTTAATGGTTAAAACTAAGTTGGCGGGTGTCTATTATACTATCTACTACTATCTACTACTTAAATGGTTTTTACGCAAAACGAATGTCATAAAAATGTTGTATAATAAAAGCTATTGCATATTTCAAGAGATTTTATTAGTTATCATTTATATTAATATTTCGTCTAGTTGTGCAGGAGGCGCTGTATTTCGTTGGTACCTTGCCCAATCAAGATACCATAACATACTCATTGTAAGTATGGCCACAGCAAACTACTGATCTTCTAAAGATGTATAGGGTACGTTATCCAGTGTTCAGGACTTATTCTGAACCTTTGTCAGTCACAAAACAGGTGATTAAGTAGTCCATATTCATATAGTAGGTATTTGCCAGAAATTGTAGCGAAACTGTGAAAACAAATTCACCAAAACACAAGTACGAAATCGAATACAACAGTAAATTAAAATACCTGTGTGCGTGTCGATGAGTTTCAATAGTAAATAGGACTCCAAATAGGTACGCTGAAAATATTTAATAGAAAAATACAAAAAACCACGCGTAAAACATGAAAGATCGATGACAAATATGACAGTACAGTGGTGTTATTTATAAATACTATGGTTACCAAAATGACATTATTAGGGATTACATCATCTTTGTTGTCAATCGATTAATCGATGTCAAAATATTCGAAATGTAATTTAATAAAATTAGCGTAACGATTGAATGGTAATTCTAAATATATTACATAGTTTTAATATGTATGGAATACGAAAACATGTAAGAAATAAATTAATATTATAATTATAATTAACAAATAATACATAAAATATATTATTATATTCCATCAATCGATTATTATGAATCAATTCAATCGATTATAAAATCGTTTGTAGTGAGGTAAGGTGCATACAGAAAAAATATAGAATTGAGCTTACTTCACGATGCAGAATTTAGGTGTCGGTGTGCGCGCGCATCGTAGAAATTCACTCTCATCATTTTTCACATCGCGCCAAAAGAAGTATAACTTCAAAAATTTAAATGTATAAACTGCAATTGAATATTATATGAGCATTATATTAAGATCAGTTCATTGTAGCAATTTTTTTATCTTAATAAAGAATCCGGATTCTGAATATGTGTACCTGCAGTCATTTGACCGGCCGCCGTCTTTGTAGGTAGCTAAATTTTTCCGTCTTTCTAGTGTTAAACGCTTTTATTTAGCTTCACTTCGGAGCATCAAAGCATCAAACTCAATATTATGATCAAAATGCTACTCTATTTACACAGCAATAAGGTAAACGCTTCCCGCATCAAAGGATCAAATCTTGTAACGTTAATTTGAATGACTTCCCTTTAATGAAAATTGATGAAATTTTGCAGACATGTGTATTTCCGATGACAATACACGAAAATCAAAAAAAAAATTGAAATAAAAGCGTTTAAAAAAAAAAATTTTTTTTGGATTCAACTTATTCTTTATAAAAGCGAAAAATAAATGCCAGGTTCCAAAGGAATTTTATATATGAGATTCATAAAACATAAAAGCTTGGAGCAAAGCCCGTCTCCAAGCTATTTGACCTGGACGTCCTTCGTAGCGAACTTAGTCCCTTTTCACATTTGTATTTTACTAAAATAAGCCTTGTTTGGCTTTAGAAAATCTATGTAGTAGCCACACGTGAAACAATTTCCTTTTATTTTTCAATAATTTAGAAAGAGCAATATTCTCTTTCCAATATTCCATTTCCTTCGATGTCCTCGCGTGTTTGGAGGATTATTCCTATGCACTTTCAGTCGCTCATGTGCATTAGTCAATAATGTTTTGAGCATGCTATTATGACGGGGACAAAATGTGCGCCCAGAATTGTGCCTCGTGTGGGCAGGCTGTTGGTATAGGCCATTTTATTTTTATTCCTTTTTGATATTTTACTATTCAGATTTTTGTTAATGTATTGCAATTTTATTATAGTTGTACAAATTAAAAGCAGTCTAATATTAATTACTAATCTAAGACGAAAAAACTGTACTAGCTTGTATCTCTTATACCACGGAAACATAATAATATATAGGGAAGTTATATATCCCATGTAGGTATTAATAAATCTTTTATTATAAAGTACTGATTTACTTTTCAGCCAAATGTTAAATATCCCTGTAAGTATTTAAAATCTTTTATTATATACTAATGATTTACTTTTCAGCCTTTGTTAACGTGATATTGCGTAACACGGAGTACTTATACACTATTCTCTTGAAATACGTATAAGAAGGATAGGTCTAGTTAAGATTTATACATAATATAATTATCCACTTCTGAGTAGATTAAAGATTATTTACAAAATACTACAAAGGAGAACGTTGTAGTGTCACTGAAATGGATAGCTCTCGTTATCGTTCTGAATAATTCAAGAGTCTATACTTGATGTTTACATAATCTAGAAGTGCCTTGGTTCAATAAAATATTTAGTTACTCTGGCTGTGTAGTGTCCTAGTATTTTATAATAATATTATCATAAATATATTTATCTTTATGGAGTAATTATTTGCATATTTCGACTAAGACGTTGAATCCTATCGAATTAGGCTTCTTTCTGAGTTTCTCTAGAGAATTTTATCTATTCTATAATATATTCTATAGTTTCTTCTCTAATTTTACGTCGAAGGACCACTGCGTGGTATCCGAAGATTGGTCATTTTTCGGTGCACCCATTTCAATAGAATTCATAAAAAATCCTTCCTAAATTTCGCAAATTTTTGGCAAAAACCACCAAAAAACCGGTATTTTCCAAACTACATTAATTATAAATAACTACCTACCTCGAATTTTATTTAATATCTGAATAGTACTTACCAAACCCAATCTTTTGACACCTGTCTGCGATCCGACCACTAAAACACAGAAAAAAGTATTTTTTTTTAATTATTAAAATATATTTCTTTATTGTTATTATTGTCTAGTTTGTGGGCAAGAACATTGTTCAAAAGGTCTGGGTGTGATAATTGAACGTAAGCTATATTTCAATCCTCACATACATACATATATCACATACATATCGTCAAAAGGGCGTCAAATATGTTAGGCTTTGTATATAAGGCAAAGTAAGTTTCTAGCACTAAGGGTCTCTGAGCTTTTCTTTGCACAGATGGACATGACAAAACTATATAAGGGTTCCTATTTTACTTTGAAACACTAAAACCGGGCTCACAAACCGAGAATTGGGCTCTTAAGCCAACAATATATTTCGTACTTGTATACTTCTACACACTTCATCATGAGAAGATAGCTTGCTCTTTTCCCAGCTGTTTTTCACCTTCCTTCCAAATTACCCTGATAAGAAGTTTTCGCGCGAAGGTAACTTTATTAACAACTTTAATCCGAATCTCCAAGTTTCAAATCTCAGTTTCAAAGGTTATATAATTCCTATTTATTAGTTTTATGGATGTCATTTAGAGTTCTAGATGTAAAGATAGATGTTTTGTCACTGTTAAAATATTTTCTAACTTGTTTGTATTTGTTGGAAAAATCCGAAAATTATTGCTAGCTAGTCTTGTCTTCAAGGCAAGAGTGAATAGGCTTTTACTAAGTTTATGCGTTTTACCACCAATGACTACATCGCCACTTACCATCAGGTGGGATTGTAGTCAAGCATTAACTTATCTATATTAATAATAAAGAGGAAAGGTTTGATTGTTTGCATTGAATAGGCTCCAAAACTACTGAACCGATTTAAAAAAATTCTTACACTGTTGGGAAGCTACACTATCGCCGGGTGACATAGGCTATATTATATTTTCAAAAAAATTAGGGATCCTTAATAAAACTCCAATAATGTAACCCAAGGTGTAAAAAATAAAGAAAACCGAAGCAAAGCGAGGGCGGTTACTCGTAAGATATATATATAAAAAAAAAACTAATATTCAGACCTAAGCTCAACAGTGGAACAGTTCATAGTAGTTGCGATGGAAAGCAAGATTTGTTTTAGTTTATCAACATTAATGAAAGGGCGCCTTTTTTGTGACCATTCGTTCTAATAAATTAGTTTTCATTCGTCTGAACGAAAATCTCTGAGAAGTTAAATGGAGTAGGTAAACATAATAAAATATTACGTATGTTACAAGGTAATAATATACCTAACCCGTATACACTACTACACAATATTCATCCAATAAAATAATACACTAATATATTATACCTAATATTTAACCAAAGATACAGATGTCATAAAGGTATATCGATGTACTCGTAACCTCTGGTAACATAACAACATATGATATAATATGCATATTGTATATCATAACATACCGGTATGCGATGCCTGTCAACCTTCGTGTGAAGGGATCTCCGTTATCTTGAAGGATTAGGGTGGCAATACTTAGAATTTAAAATTGCAACCTTTACACAAACTATCTTAAAAGCCTTGTCATAACTGCGTAAGGTCTATGCATTTAAATTGTTCAAGTTAGACCAATGCGCAGTCTGTACATAATAAGATATTTTTCTATACCGCGGTTTTTGCTTGTGTGCAGAACATTTGTGAGAAATGCTCCGAGGGGTAAGGTAATTCTTCGCTTTGAAATTATTCTCCAAAATAGTTATTCTATAAGTCATCGTTAGATTTGTCTCGATAACCCAAGTTTTCTTAGATAAGTGAAATAAAAAAAACAAATATAGTGGCTATGCAGTGAACGAATATACTACGTATATTAGTTCTTTATGGCTATGAGATGCCATTGTTTGAAATATCAAAAAATAAAAATAAATCGAATAATGCAATATGGGTGTCAAATTAAAGAGCTCACCATAAAGATTTCAAAAAGGTATATCATGATAGGTTGTTATGAATAGAATGAATGTAGAATTTTGACCACTGAGAGAACAATCGTTAGAATTATATTAAAATATCCTGTTCAGATAGAGAGACAGAGTTGTTTTAAACTGTATTGTGATATAAAGGTATATTTACGTAGCTACTTAACGGCACATTAAGTATCAACTACCATTTTGGTGCGGTGATTTGTCATTTGTCTTCATTTACGATATCTACGAGACCAATTTATCTTCGCAGGACATCTTATGACCATGTCCTTCGCAAATTGTAGGGATGAATTACCGATAGTAAAAAAATATTTTTATTCGATTGTTTCGATTAAAATTCGATTTTATTTGATTAAGCATTATTTTAGTAAAAATATATACATTATAATAATTATATCAAAATTTCTGTACGTTAACTCTAATTTCATCTATACTAATATTATAAAGAGGAAAGATTTGATTGTTTGTTTGCATAGGCTCCGAAACTACCGAACCGATTTGAAAAATTCTTTCATTGTTGGGAAGCTATACTATCCTCGGGTGACATAGGATATATTATACTTTTTTTTACTATTTTTCCCGAAGCGAAGCGAAGGTGATTTCCTAGTACTACATAATAATGTTAATATGATTGATCCCTTCATTCAGCTATATGAATGTTCGCCATAATTCACAAAGATTTTAGTCAGTCTTTTCTTAAACGTGGATTATGTTTATTGCTTTTTACATTTTGTCAAAAGGCTACAGTTCCATCCTAAAATAGTTATGGGTTGTAACTAAAATGACATAGGTAATACCTAATCGATAAAATTACACTACACAGTCAATAATCAGATTTTAAAACTTTCAAGACTGATGTTAGAAAATTATATTCTATCACTACGTTCTAATAATTTCAATTCCCCGTGTAGAACAAAGTTAATTCAAGAACAATCCGGGAATCTACAAAGTTTTGGAAACTCTAGTTCCGATGCGAAAATCTTTCGGGATGTTCTAACTCTCGAACTGACATTTGCTGAATTTATTCTCTCGTACATTTGACTCGGTGTGTTAGGATGAAAAAA
The DNA here is from genome assembly GCA_963932265.1 of Thymelicus lineola. NCBI lineage: Eukaryota > Metazoa > Arthropoda > Insecta > Lepidoptera > Hesperiidae > Thymelicus > Thymelicus lineola. The sequence continues at coordinate 5,398,682 of OZ010698.1, read as the reverse complement.
CTATTACTCGGTTTTTCGGGTTTAGGCGCAGGAAATAAAATGTAATTTTTGTTAGGACGTGTCAGCCGTTGTAGGATTTGGAGATGTGAAAATTGGAGAAAGAATGTGCCAGGTTTTAGGTATGTAATGTCGAGCATTTCTTAGTGAAGCATTTCTCGAGCGTTGCTGATGTTAGATTACGTTTTGTCTATCCTCTGTGTTTCTTTTGAAATATTATTTATTTTAGTATTACTTCAGTTTTGTACTTACACTGCATAAAGTGGTGGTATTTACAAAAAACCGGATAAGGGATTTATGTACTGTATAATAATACCTAAAGAAATGTATATTTAAGAAATGTTGCAGACGAAAACAACTTCAAGTAGGCATTTAATAATAAGTTCATAAATCATTATAAAACTCTCTATTTAAAGATAAAAATAATAGTTTAAAAAACAACTAAAAATCTGGGTGCTTTTTAAGATATTATCAAAACGATAATTCTACTCATAAACACCATGCACCCCACGCTTTTATTACAATTACACGATTCTTAATTCAAATTTATTTTCTATTTTTTTTTAGTTAGATTTTCTATAAAAGCGTGTTTTTTTTAGTTTCCTTTAAACTATTATATATTTTTTAATTTTTTAGTTTGATTTTTTGAAATGAAATTTATATTTTCTTTCTTTCTTTCTTTCTTTATTTCTTTAAATATTGAATTATCATCGGTCCTCCATAATTCTACGAATTTTGGAAGAAATCTGACCGTTTGAAGTGGGTTAAAATCAAGCCCAAAGAGAAGTTACCAACATACAGGTGAAGCTATTAAAATATATATGTCTGTGACAAAACCAAAGGATGGCACTCGATGGATGCATTAAAACATTTTTCTTTTTATTTAACAGAGGAATAACGCCTCGTTACAACCATAATCTATTTAACAAAAAAAACGCCTTCAAATGAAGTATGTTCTTTCCAATATCAATAAAAAAGAATCAACGAAATCGGTTGGTGTGATATTGAGTTATTCGTCCATTTGTCGCGCACATATTTAATGCAAATTTAAGATTTATATTATGGTTTTCTCATGGATGCCATTATCAGATTTCACTCAAATTTAAATGGGACTACATGGCAACCATCAGCTTTGATCAAAAAAAGAATCATCAAAATCGGTTCACCCAGTCGAAGGTTCTGAGATAACAAACATAAAAATATACAGTCGAATTGGAACCTCCTCCTTTTATGAAATCGGTTAAAAATTCACAATATTGGTATAATTTATATGTACTCGTGTAACAAACATATTGTGGTTTTTATGTTGTTTATTAGAAATGTGAAAATTTAATATCACGTATGTTTACAGTTAGAAACAAAACATAAATGTAACACGGGAAATGGGGGGAGGCAGAGGAAGAGGGAGAGGGAGAGTGGGTGAGGGAGGGAGAGCGGGAGGGAGAAGGAGAGCGGGAGGGAGAGGGAGAGGCGATACATACACATAAACTATAACGGCTGTACCGATTTTAATGACCTCTAATTTGTTAAACCAACCAAAACAATAAAAGTTTACGAGAGATACAACCCAACGTGTGCATTTTCGATAGGCTCCATACTTTTGGTTGGTATTAAACTTATTTTTTTAATTAATTAGTGCAATGTTAATTAAAGAGTCATTTTTCCATTTTAAATCGTACTTATTAATCTCAGATTAATATTATAAATGTAAAAATTTAGTACTTTTATTGTAAATGCTGAACAGTTAGGAACCGTAATCCAAATATCGACGAATCTATCAATTCAGCTTCCCTCGTTCAGCATTCAGCACGTGAGATTTGATTGACAAATCAGGGAACTGGTTTCCAACGTCTGTGCTTAGGGTTACCTCATGAACTTTGTCAAAATAAAGGAAAATTTATGAATTTTTTTTTTAATTTCTGGTCCTAAGTGACTATATTCCTGAAACTTAACATTTCAAATCATAGCAATCATGAATTAAAGGTTAATGAGTGAATTAATAAATAGCTAAATTATCTGTTTTGTTTCTGGTTATTTAATCAGATTATTTTTGTCTACAAACAGCAATAGATGGCTGAAATATAATATTATTTTAATCTTTATCATATCATGCTGGATTGATACGAAAAAGAATAAACAAAACCATCGTCTTTCCTGACACAAATTAATTGTCGTATTTTAATTTTATTTTTATTGATAATTGACAACCCTATTCAGGCCAGCTATTTTGACCGTACATTGCCTATTCTCATTTGCGTCAATTATCTACTTTGATGAATGTGTGGGTCAAGTTATATGGTTTTCACAACGCCAGGTATTAGGCAATTTGTTTGGTTGGGAACAAATCTCATGAAATGTTGAACTAATTGGTGTTCATAAGCAACCATGTAAGGAAGTACGAGTACATAACGTCCGTGCCAAAGTATAATATACTAATAATGGTCGCTGGCCGCTCTTATCTATACGAAAGAATACATCTATATTATAATTAATTTAAAGTATAGTTGGATTGGAAAACAGGTGATCTCCTGAGTTTCATAAGTGCACGCGTTAAAGCTTGTGTTGCAGACGACTAAGTATTGGAAATAACAGACAAAATAAAAGTTTGCATGGATTTAACAGAACCTAGTCCTGCGTTGGGTAGAAGATTAATCTAATAATTTTGCATTGATTTAAAAAAATATATGGATATTTTTTAATATATCCGCTGTTAAGTATAAATGAGATAAGTATTTTATATTAGTAATTATGTATCTACTTTTCATTCTATGGTAAAGTCAAGGCTGACAGGCAGAGACTAGTACGAGTATATGACGATTAGCAAAAAACATATTATTTATATTACAGCAACGAAAATAGCTTATAGTAACATAGAATCTATATAACTCAACAATAAATAACTTAAGACAGCTACACAAACAAGCTTTTAGTTAGGATTTAGCGGATAATGAAATTATGCGGCGAGTTAGTTCTCCGGAACGCTGACAAGTGGTAATGTGAGGGGATTTGCCACGTTAACAATAATCATTCTAGTTTAGATATAAATGAGCTGATGTGAGTAGAGAACGTTTTGATTGGTGTTAATTAATAATGGAAATTATGCGTTATTTATTTATTTATTTATTTATTTATTTATTTATTCAGTACACACAAATAATTAAAAGAATAATTACAAAAGTAAATTTAGTACTAGGGCACTGCTTATTCCATAGAGGAATCTCTTCCAGCAGACCCATAAAGAGGAGAATTGCATTAGTCAGGCAAACTCAGTGTGCACTTTGTAAATATTAAGTAATGTAAAAAGACAAAAGTATTATTATTAAGTGATATATATATATATATATATATATTATAATAATAAATAATACATATTTATAATAATAAATATATTATATAAATAAATAATACATAACTAGTACATAAATAAATATTTCATATACAAATAAATAATATTAAATAGATAATATCACATAATACAAGGCATAAAAATAGTTGTCATTCACAGGAATTAAGATAAAAAAATTTTAAACGTTCTTTAAACATGTGGATAGTTTTTGATTCTCTTATGTTAGGCGGAAGGGAATTCCATAATTTTACAGCCTGGACGGTAAAAGAATGGGAATAGTAGCTGGTTCTGTGTGAAGGACATTTAAGTAGGGTTTTAACGATTGACCTGCAAGGGATATCTGTAGGACGAAAAAAGGAAAATCTCTCGCGTAAGTATGTTGGGGAAGTAGGGGAATTAAGGATATTAAAAAGGAGACATAGCATTCTGGTGTTTCGTCGAAGCCGAATTGGGAGCCACTTGAGATCCTTGCGAAATTGAGATATTCGGTCAAATTTCTTTAAGCCAAAGATGAAACGGATTGCCAAATTCTGCAAGCGCTCAAGTTTGTTTAGGAGCTCCACATTAGCATCCAAGTAGCATGCATCTGCGTAATCGAGTATGGGTAAAATTATCGTCTGGGCAAGTGAAATCTTAGTATTCAAGGGCAGGAAATTTTGTAGACATTTCAACGAGTGCATTGAGTAGTGGATTTTCTTGCTGATATAACTGACATGTGCACCCCACGCCAGATGTCGGTCAAATATAACACCAAGGTTTTTAGCTGTATCAGCATAGTTGATAGGAGTGCCATCGAGGTATAATGTTGGTAGTAAATTAACATCTAGGCCGGAATATACATGCTTGCTACCTATGACCATGGCCGTTGACTTTGTAGGATTTATCATTAGACCAAAAGAATTTGACCATTCACAAATCCGAGACAAGTCCTGATTCATAGATGCAATTGCCTCGTTTGCCATATCTAAGAGAAAGTGGCGATATAACTGCAAGTCGTCTGCATATAGATGGAAATTTGAAGAGATTACACTCACAATCGAGTTAATGAAGATAGAAAAAAGTAATGGAGATAAGACGCCACCCTGAGGAACGCCCGCAGTGAGCTCACACCAATCTGAAAGGGTTTGTTGATAACGTATGCACTGCGAACGACCCCGAAGATATGAATCAAACCATGAAATAGAAGAGGAAGAAATATTAATAGACTTAAGAATACCGAGAAGAATATCGAAATCTACTGAGGTAAAAGCACTGCTAAAGTCTAATAACACTAAAAGAGTTAGCGATTTCTGTTCCATTGCCCACCGGATGTCATCAGTAACTTTCAGTAGGGTGGTGACAGTACTATGTCCGGGGCGAAATCCTGACTGCTGGGAGGAGAGGAGAGAATTGGAAAACAGATACGAAGAAAGTTGTTTCTGAACTAAGTGCTCGAGAATCTTAGAGAGGTAAGGTAAAACAGATATTGGACGATAATGATTAGGTAGTGAGGGATTGGAAGTCTTAGGAAGCGGCGTGATATAGGCTAATTTCCAGATCGTAGGAAAGGAAGAAGAAGTTATAGAATGATTAAAAATATGGGTAAGTACCGGGAGAACGTGAGGAAGAATAGGAAGAATCATTCTCGAGCAAACATTGTCATGGCCAACTGAAGATGAGGAGATAGCTGACACCGATTTCCTAACTTGTTCTTCAGTCACCGTCGAGAGAACAAAAGGAGAGAAACTCGGAGTCGGCAAATTGGATAGTTCAGATAAAGTATGAGCTTTCACAGAAGGATCTAGATTAGAGGAAAGTGAAGCAAAATATTTGTTCAGATCATTTAAAGAGGAGATCTGGGAATCAGGCGTTGTCGATTTGCCGACGCCAACAGAGCGCAAGAACTTCCATACCTCAGCAGAATTTCGATTATTAAGGGAGTCGTGGTAGTAGCGTCTTTTAGCATCACGACACAGGCGACTGCAGCGGTTACGCAATGCTTTAAAACGTTCTAAGTTGTACTCAGAAGGACGGCGTTTATACCTACGTTTGGCTTTGTCACGTTGAACCATAAGTTCCTTAATATTAGGCGTGAGCCATGGAGCAGGATTATGCCTTAATTTTACGCGCTTAAGTGGAGCATATGTATTATATAAGCTTAAAATCTTATTGTTAAACATATCAACTTTTTCATCGACACAGGTGCTATCGAAAACCGGTGCCCAGTCAATAATAGCCGCATCATGCCGGAGTGCCTCCAAGTTCATGCCCTTGAAACTACGAAGGAGTAAAGACTGGGTTTTACGCTTCGGGAAGCGAAGGCGGTACGAAAGAAAGAGAAAATCGTGATACGAAAATGAGGCGGTGATTTGCCCATGAGATACGACACTGGAAGGAGAGGAGACAATCATAAGATCGAGAAGTGAAGGAGTGCAGTTCGGGAAGTTATGAGTAGCTGAGAGTGGTAGGATATTGAGGCCATAGGAAGATAATAAGTCTTGCAGCTTATGCGTGCGCGAATCATCTATACTAATATTATAAATGCGAAAGTAACTCTGTCTGCTACTCAATAACGCTTAAAACACTGAACCGATTTTGATAAAATTTGGTACAGATATAGAATTGAGCTCGGGAATGAACATAGGATACTTTTTATCCCGGAAAATAGACGTGTTCCTGAGGGATAACTATTCCACGCCAAAACCACTGAACCGATTTTGATGAAATTTGGTACAGATATAGAATTGAGCTCGGGAAAGGACATACGATACTTTTAATCCCGGAAAATAGACCTGTTCCTGAGGGATAACTCTTTCAAGCCACTAAACCGATTTCGATGAAATTTGGTACAGATATAGAATTGAGCTCGGGAAAGGACAAAGGATACTTTTTATCCTGGAAAATAGACCTGTTCCTGAGGGATAACTCTTTCAAGCTACTAAACCGATTTTGATGAAATTTGGTACAGATATAGAATTGAGCTCGGGAAAGGACATAGGATACTTTTTATCCCGGAAAATAGACCTGTTCCTGATGGATAACTCTTTCAAGCCACTAAACCGATTTTGATGAAATTTGGTACAGATATAGAATTGTGCTCGGGAAATGACATAGGATACTTTTTATCCCGGAAAATAGACCTGTTCCTGAGGGATAACTCTTTCAAGCCACTAAACCGATTTCGATGAAATTTAGTACAGATATAGAATTGAGCTCGGAAAAGGACATAGGATACTTTTTATCCCAGAAAATAGACCTGTTCCTGAGGGATAACTCTTTCAAGCCACTAAACCAATTTTGATGAAATTTGGTACAGATATAGAATTGAGCTCGGGAATGGACATAGGATACTTTTTATCCCGGGAAATAGACCTGTTCCTAAGGGATAACTCTTTCAAGCCACTAAACCGATTTTGATGAAATTTCCGTAGCATAGCGCAGAGGCCCTTAGTGCTAGAAAGCTGTAATTTAGCAAGGATATACATGTTTATTTAAACTTCTGGTAGAATAACATTTTTAAAAATATGTTTTTAGTTTTTATTGCGAAATATTCGTAAGTGTTAGACACGTAAAAAAATTCATGGCAATAGCATCAAAAGGGAAACTATCATGGCTATATTATTATTAGCATACGTAGTTATTGAGTTCTATAAACTTAGAACTTCGAAGCCCTATATTACCAGTGACCTGACACGCTATTAGCCGGTTTTTTAACCAACTTCAAAAAAGTAGCAGGTTCTCAGTTCGACTGTTATAAACAAAAATTAACTTTAACATAATTTGAAAAATCAATCTTTAAAGGGTTAATTCAGGGAATGTTTATACGAAACTCCGTCATTTTTAGGGTTCTGAAGTAAAATCGGAACCCTAATAGCTTCGTCATGTCCGTCCGTCAGTCTGTCCGTCTGTCCAAAGCAAAGCGCCAAGAACCTTAGTGCTAGAAAGCTATAATTTGGCATGGATATACATATTTATTAAAACTCCAAAATCGTAGAATAAACTACTGAAAAAACTTTTTTTTTCGTGGTACCTCCACTACAGGTAACGTGAGCATTATTTTTTTATTCATCCCTATAGTGTGGGGTATCGTTGAAAAGTTTTTTCAAAAATATTATTCTTTTGAGACCATTTTTGGATGTAGAGTTCCGTTTGCGAAATATTGGGCTTGAAAGTGCTAATTTTGGGTACCCAAGTCAAGTCAAGTGTCCCCCCTAACGGCTAAACGGTTGGAGTTGGACAAGTGAAAACATTCTCAAAAATAGGTTATACGATGGATTTATAAGGAAAACTATCAAGCTTATGTTAACATACGTATTGTAGTTAATGAGTAGTACTCAATAAACTTACTACTTTGGAACCCAATATTGCACGTGGCCTGACACGCATTTGCCCGGTTTTTTAAGGTAAAACTGTGAAAGTTAGTAGTTAGTATGTAATCTTACATAAAACAAAAATAACTGTAACATGATTGTTTGGTAATACATTCCCTAAGGGCTAAAACAAGAGGTTGTAAGCTTAGAGTATGTTTGGAGTAAGAAGTTGTAAAACTAACAGATGAGTCACCTCATGGTAAGTGGTCACTATCGCCAATGTACATTAGCAACGCTAAAGGAATCACTGATTTGCTGCTGCCCAAAAAGAAAAGAAAGATATTTTTTTTGTGTAATATTCTGTAAAATTACAATGTTTTAAAATTCAAAAACTCTCAGGCCCTGACTTAAACCTCTAAATTCTAAAAAGTTCAATTATTTTGGGACATTTTCTATGGGTGGGTCATTAATGAGTCACTACTGAACACTCACTCTTGAGGACGCCTAGAGCATACTCCACCACTTTGCTCCAGTGTGGATTGATAGAGGGATTAGAAATCAACCCAAGTGTCGGAAGTCATTACGCCGGGCGAGGACCTTCAATATGTCACGACTGTTACCTTACGACAACAACCGGGACCGACAGCCTTACGTGCCCTCCGAAGCTCGGAGAGCTCAAGAAATTTTTGCCACTAGCGGTCACCTATCCAACTACCGACCGCACTCGCAATTGTTTAACTTCATCGATTACTATTAGAACCGACACAAGCCGCTGCGCCCGGGCTATGAATTCTTCTCCCGATGGGTAATTAATGGGTTCTAAGAACATGTCACTTTTGCTGTAATTTTGGTGAAGAGTTTAGTATCTTGCTGACTACCAATCACGCTACAATATCAGATCGTAGTTATCATTTCATTATCAACACTAAAGATTTGTTTAATATTTTACTCATTTACATAATACGATATATGTACTGAGTATAGGTGTTTTAGCTTCAACCCATAATGAACTATTACAAGGCATGGGTCTCCTCTCTTCATAGTATGGACAAGTTTGCTGTCAATTTATGAAAAACATGTTTTATACTGAAGGGATCTTTATTTTCGGCGTGCGAAGTCGCGGGTAACAGCTAGTTCTTAATAAGGCAGGTATTAAAATCTCCCATTATGACAATGTGTTCATACAGAGGGCAAAGATTACTTAGTACAGTATCTAAATTATCAAAGTAATCAATATTACGGTTTGGGCTATAGAAAACAGACAGTAGCATTTTAGTATGAGAAATAGTTAATTCAATAAATATGTATTCGGCTGATTCAGAGTATAAGGATGGTGATACGCTGATAATTTTATAAGGAATGTCACAACGTAAATATATAGCTACCCCGCCACAACCTTTGCCGACTCTGTCATTACGTATAAGGACAAATCCAGGTAGGGAAAACTGGGTAGATGGAAGAGAGGGTTTAAGGAAAGATTCAGAGATGAGTAATATATCTAAATGAGAGCAGCTAATGGATGCCAGAAGGTCAGAATAATGACGAGGAACACTCTGGATATTGATATGTGCTATATTAAGGTTGTTAGGGATATTTGCGTTATTGATATTTGCGTAGAAATTCACGACAATACAATTTTGTACTTTATTGGAATAGAATCAGTGTGAACTTTAGGTAATTACGTAGAAGTACGTTTACCTATTAAAACACAATTAATAATAACAAACTGGGACCTTTATGTCAGACAGGCTTACAGATACATATAGGTAATACATATGTGGCCGATGACCACTTATCACGTAGTTCGTCTGTTCGTTTGCCTTTTTATATGTATACAAAAGTAAACCAGTTAACACAAATTGGTCACCGCCGTTCATTACACAGACTTCAATAAAAATAACATTATCATTGATGCCCAAAAAGATAGGGATGATTTATTGCAGTAGTTAAAGAAGCTATTGATCTAAAAAATCTAAAACCTAAAAGTATAAGAAAACACTACCATTAAATGTATGAATTAATCTGTTAAAATCAGATCTCTTAAAATTGTGATCCGGATCAATTCGCTGCTGCCTAAGATTTTTCTAGAGACTTTAGTTTAATCCCTAATAACGTCAGCCACTTTAAAGACGGTTGGCGTATTTCTAAATACTATCTTTACATAAAGTTTTTCTTCTTTACGTTGTTGATGTACCGTCTAATATCTATAATACTCGTAGCATAGCTACACTGTACAATACATGATAAATGATTTATAAATATGCTTGTTATTTCAGTACATTTCTAGGCAATTTATAATATTTTACTAATTATCTAATTGTCCTTTAATCCGATATTATCATTACTACCGTTGTCAATGGAGACGCGTTCATTAATGAGCTTTTTTCTAATCATTAACTACTTTAACGTCTTGTCGTTACTCGATCGGTGTGTGATTATCAACAACAAAAATAACATCAACTGAAATAAAAATTTAGATAATATTATTAACTGTAAAAACTATTTTTTTTCTCAGGTGAACCAGCAATACGATCTAGGTATGCGCGATTGATCGTGCTAGTACCACCGGAGCCTCCGAAAATCAAACCAGGGCCCATACTGCAGGCAGTTGAGGACAGAGAAGTCACCGTTGAATGTTACTCCGTTGGTGGGAAACCTGCTGCGGAAGTAAGTAGCATTACAGCAAGTATATCACATGCAGACATCTTCTACCGTGAAATATCTGGCTCCATAGCCATTATATTACTGATCCGTCAGCGAAAGTGACCATTTAGCATCAGTATTTGTCGTCCCTTTTTTTAAGTAACTATACTTATATTATTCTTATTGTATCTTCAATCACGGTATTACTTAGTAAAAAATATAAATCAGCTTGAAATAGGTGTGCTTATTTAGCCTTTTAATGTACTGGAATATTGTTAGTTTAATGATATCTTTTCTTCAGATCACATGGGTTGACAATGAAGGTGCTGTATTGAGTCAAGGTGTCACTTATACAGTTGAACAAATGCCCGATGGACGCCGATTTACTGCAAAGTAAGATTTATTTATAACAAAATATTAAATTAATGATTCGTACCAACTCTTAATCAATGTGATAAATCTAGTTAAGTTTCACAATATAGAATACCTATTTTTGTAATAGATATAAGTTTTATTTTCAAAGGATGTGCTGAGAAGTTTCTTTACGGCTTTTCTTCTCCTCTATGACAAAGCACCTTTCCGAAAAGCTGGTAGATTAAAAAAATAACGTGCATAAGAGTATCAGTGATACCTACATGAATAAAAGATTATTTCATTTCATTTCAATAAATTTCTACGGTTTACCTGTAGATGCCACTTGTATGTCTTATGCCTTATGCGTGAGGCTATATGCGTGTATGTATGTGTGTTTTAATTTTTGTTTAATGTATTACGTCTAGCACAATAGTTTTTACCCAAAAATATCGTTTCATGAATAAAATCGTTCAAACTTTGTGAATGAATATAGCTTGATATAATTACTTAAAATATAAACGTTACGCAGGTCTGTGCTACATCTCCGTCCAAGAAGACAGCATCACAACCAGACCTTCACTTGCCAAGCTCAGAATACTGCAGACAGAACATACAAGGCTGCTACTGTGAAATTACAAGTAAGTACTTTCCTCCTAATTTCCAACTACATTATGTCTTTATGAATCCTATTAAATGAGAAAGTTTGTAAAGATGTTTGAATGTTTGTTCCTCAATCACGCCACAATTACCGATTTGGCTCTTGGAATAGAGATAGCCTATACTCTGAATTAACACACAGGCTTCTTTTCATCCAGGGTTTCCGCGGGATTAGTAAAAAAACAATTTCCACACGCGCGAAGCCACGGGCATATAAATCTAAATAATTAAAAATTTCGTTTGAAACCACTCTACCGCGGGTAAAGCCACGGGCAAAAGCAAGTGTATATTAAATTATCTGATATACTCGTAAGCTTCTACCTTGTGGTACCATTTATTAGAAGCAAAATAATGTTATCTAATAAAGAGTATGGATCTCTAAATGAAATGAACGAATTCAGCATGAGTTTCGTCAACTAAAAAAGATTATGGAAGGACTAAACCAGCAAATTTAACTTTTAAAGTGAATCCTTATGTATTTAAATGTCTATTTCAGCCTTTGACCGAGTATACCTCCGGATAAACAATTACTTTAACAACCAACAGATCCTGTTTGAGACAAATTGACATTTCAAGTTGTTAGGGCAGAAGTTAGGTGTATAAGTAACACAGATTCAGGTATCAGCTGCTACAGGTGATCAGTTAGAACAGTCGTTAGTCCTAAGTTGGAGCGAACTATCGGACGCTCTATAAATCCATCCACTTAAAGGCTTGACTTACGATTTCCGTTCAACAATCCATTTAGTTGGAAACGGGAAATCAGTTTAAATTATTTCCGATGAAGATTTGATGCTAAATTGATGACTTCTATTCATTTCAATGAAATGCTTTATTGCTTTTTGGATTGCCAAAACGCTGGATGCCAGTTTTTTATAGGTAGATATATAGTTTAAATATCCAGTAAAAGGAAGGCAAAAGAGTAGGGTTTAGGACAGAATTATTATAATCTTACTAAGTTATTTATTTATTTATTTATTTAACACTTTATTGTTTGTACACCATACAATAATATACATAAGAGCACAAGAAAAAAAGAATACAAAACAATGGGCGACCTTATCGCTTTGTAGCGATTTCTTCCAGGCAACCCAGCAGTAGCAAGAAAACAGCAAGAATATAAATTTGGTATAGGCGTACCTACATAAGGTATTACAGTGTGAAAAGGTGAAGTAGAGAGAAGAAAAAAAAAGTATATATATCAAAATGACAAAACATACTAACAATAATAAAAAAAAGCAGTGAATGAAGTTACAACGGTTTATCACTGGGAGAATTTGTAAGATTGTACATGGGGATAACGAAAATAAGAAGGCTCTACTGCCTCCATGGTTTTAACAATGGCTCTCACGAATACGTCACTAGTTAAGATAATCAGGTTTCAGCCGGAGATCTGTTGAATGTTTATTTAAAGTTTGCCGATACACAAGAAGATGCTAATAGCAAAAGCATCACGGACGAGGAGCCGGTCAGCAAAAAGCAGAGTTTTCATTTAGTACTGTATTCTACTAAGGATGGAGTTTTTACATTCCAAAAGAATTCTCTGTTAAGGATGTATTAGTCTACCCACGCTAAGAAGGCTTTAGGTATTCTACGGAACCCAGGCTCAGAACTGGGATAGTTGTAGGTATTATCGTTATAGCCTATACTTCTCAAATTCTATACTTTAAAAAAAGAATCAAAATTTCGTTAGGAGGCACTTCAATAAAGTATTACCAATTTTTTTAAATTTGAGACAAATGTTCTTTGTCTTCAATATAATTTTTTTAAATTTTCTTCTGCAAGAGATACAAATAAGGTAAAACATAATTTCCGTATGAGAAGCTGCGGGCAACAGCTAGTATAATAATATAATTGTGTCCTTTACGATTCACCACTTTCCATAACAGCCGCCGTCGCATTAAAGCGAGATAATTTGATACGGCGATTAAAAGAACGTTTGTTTAAGATTTTATGGCGAAACTTTTCTTGGGTGCCCATTTGCCCTGCATAATTTTTGTATTAAAGATAGCTAGCAGAAAAAATCCTCTATATTATAGCATAGGCTCCGGTCATGACGACAATATGAGTGAAGAGATTTATTATGTACATGTCGATGATTTTGTATTAAATTTCCTAATTTAGTGCAATCGGTGGTTCGAACGTGTGTTTATGGAACTAGTGGTTCAAGTTGTACCTGCATGTATCGGAAATTATCAAATTATTTTTATTTGCTCCAATGCAATTCGGTAGAAACCTGAACGTTTGAAGTATTCAGAATTGCCCTAAAGGATTGCTGGATTTGCTACTATGACGCTATACATACATAATTTATTATTTCTACTAAATGCCATTGTTTTTGGCCTCCCGTCATATACCATACAAGCCTTAGGTATAAGAATTGTAAGAATTTAGATTCTTTTGCGATTATTTGATTCCTTAACAGTCGTGACGGAACTTTCTAGACCAGTTGTGGGACAATAGCTTGTAATGATAAAAACGAGAGTTCAATATTGCTCAAAAAATCAAGTGCACTGCAATGATATTATAAGTAAAAAAGAGGTAGATATGTCACTAGCGCGCCGAAGATAAAGATCGTAAGAGCAGTCAGTTGACCTCGTCTGCTCGTAGTCGCTCTGTCAATACAAGACGATAGGCAGGTTTGTTGTTGTCAGAAGTGCTTGAGATTTGACATATAACGTTAAAATGCCTTCGTGTATTATTGTAGTGTGATTGGTGTAGTAAAACAAAGTACAAACGTGTGTGTGTTGTAGCTCTTTTCGGAACAGCAAGGAACTTCAATTTTGAAACTTATCGCGGATTCCGCTATCGAGTTACAAAACAGAATAGTCTTGAAGATTTTTTGGTTGATTTGGCATGACGTATGTATATTTTTTAAATACCATTGGTGCACTGGACCTTATTTATTTTTAGAAGTAGCAACGGAACAGTACCCTGGTGATTCATAGCTACAACCTCCTGGTTTGCACTACTCTCAAACAAATCCTCGTCTTATTATCCAGTCCTTATTTTGCATCAATCCGTAACTAATGCTTATAAATGGAGACATTGTATCTCAGTCCTCCCAGATTAAGGTACACACAAAGAAAAACCTACACACTCACATACTAGCAGTAGAAACATAAGTAAAGCATAAAAATAAGACCTGAAAACAAACTTTTCAAATATTTCACATGTAAATCTCATTGTCTCACTGTGAATCGAAATCGGATTAAAAGATAAATGAAACTTTTATCCGAAGTTGGGTTTTACAAGGACTTTTTGAAAGTCAAACCTCGTTATTATTTCAACAAAAATCGCTATAACATGGATAGTCCAAGGAGAAGTGGCAAGAAACTCTTAAGAATTTTTCCTACTCCTTTTTCCTTCTCCTCATTACTCCTTTCCTACTCCCCTTTCCTTCTCCTCACTACTAACAAACTAAAGCAGCTTTAAAATATATCACGTTTAATGAACTTTGATCAGTATAACCAGTTCATCATTCAGAATGCCTTTGACACGAATTTTAAAATTCAGATAACGACATTTTCTTGTTATGGGCATGTACAACGGTAAGCCCGTGATGAAAATACAAATAACCAAACATTTTTACATTTACAATATTAGTAGTATGGTAATGATGTGTTAACACTCTACTTAAATGATATATTTCAATATATTTTACGTGCATAATGTTACCTAAAATATACAGTCATAACAATTAAGTAGGTAATACATTGAATCCTTAAAGAGCTCTAAAAGAGAGTACGTTCACTTAATATTTCAAGCTTGTTTATCGTCGACTTAGTTAAAGAGACTAAAAGAAAAAGGTCACACTTGATCTCACTCCCCAAACAAATATAAAAGATATTTGATCTCAATCGCATTACAGTGTGGTCGCAACCTTAGGGATACAATGGTTCATGTTAGCTCGCGAAAGCTGAGAAAATTTCATTATTGTAATTGGGAGAAAATCTGATGTCGTTTAACCGAATTTTCCTAGAAATATTTTGGCAGTTTTTAGGGCTTCGAAGCGGGTAGGAAGCTTCATGTGTGCGCAGTTTTTTTTTACAAAAATAGCCGATAAATTAGTAGATGAGCCATTTAATGGTAAGTGGTCAACATCGCCTATGGACCCTGGTAATAACAAAAGCATCACGAAATAAGATAGAAGAAAGAAATAAAGTATATATCAGTGTCTGCCAGTTAAACCATATATCACATCAGTTGAACAATATAAAAAATCATAAGAAATAGTAAGAGATCTTAATTTCTCTTCACAAGGTAAAAATTATTCCTTAAATATGGCTAAAATGGTTGCAAAAACACTAAGTCGTTAAATACGAAATTATGTTTTTAGTCGCTCCGTCTGAAGTCGTCGCTTTTTGCGATAGCCCACACTGCATATATTTACATTTTGTAAATTATTTTACGTAATCGGCCAATTTGATTCTTATTTTGCTTCAGGAAAATATATTGCTAGGAATATGCTTCAGAATTGTGCCTTTATTTTGCCATTTAGCTTAATACTTAGTAACTTCTGAAATATAACAATAAGTATTGTGTGCCACTCGTGTTAGCATTTCATTTTGATTTTTAATTAACATGTAATTTTTGGTACAAAATCTTCATTATCATGCTGCTACTGGTAGATGTGATGGCAATGCTTATTTTTCAGCAGGTACATAAGCCGACTGTTACTATAAAACTTAAAAAGGGCAAAGTAATGAACATGGAAGATTTATTAAATTAAAAGAATTAACAAACAAAAGTGATTGAAGAGATTTTGAGATTGTACCATAATATAATACATTAGAATTATTAACACAGACACAAAACAAAGAAATATACAATAAGATTTTGACATAAAATAAAACATTGCAAGTCTTCGAAGCGTGGATTAAGGTAATCGACTTACCAACTTGTCTGATTGAAGCGCGGGGACGACAGGCGAGGGAAGATATTAACTTCAGAAACGAATATAACTTTCCTTGAATTGTTACCACATACACGAGTATCAACTAGCTTTATTGCAAATATCTATAACATTGTCCCTATCATTTTCTTATAAGCCATTCTTGATTCTCGAAATAATGTGGAATTTGTTTTGATTACTTTATTAATATTTACTTCTTAGTATTTAAAACCCACAATAATTACTTTCTTTCTTCTCTTTTTTATAACACTTGGTGATACCTTAGGTTTTAGTGATGTCCATGAACTACGTTGACCACGTAAGATGGCTTATCATTTACGTAAAAAATATTCCTTGTACCAATATTTTCATGCTACTTGCTTAAAATATTCTTTATAAGTGTTATATCTTAAGGTATTGCCGTATTTTTTTCATATAAGATACGTCCTCGTACAGTGAAATATGTTTTCTGGACCTTTCTAATAAACCTCAAAAATTTCCACGATTTGATAATCTAAAATTCACTACTAAACCAACGTTGTCTCTGAAGTATAAAGCTTTTCTATCATCATAAGACAGGGGATTTACGTAATGGGTGATTTCAGTGCTCCTTTCCCAGTTCTTATATAACAAAGTCCCACATAGTTAAAGTTTAACAAAGGATAGTTTAAGTCTATTATCAAACCTCAAATTATCTTCAGCCAGAGTTGACTCAAGTTTCGGTAAATCTGTTGAGTTGCTTTACCACGACTAGTATCGAGAGATATTTCAGTTAAATTAAATTTCGAAGTGCTTTTCAGACCAGAAAAGCAATTTCAAGTGTCAACATTGAAATTTATACTGACTATTTGCAAATTTTTAAGAGAGATTATAAGCCAATTGGCTCACGATATAATGAACTTATGTGACGCGTGAAATATTTTCTGTATTTAGATAGGTTGCTTTTATCGTGAATGCTAGCAGATATATATGAGCTGAAAGAATTTGACCATCTCCCAGCTTTCAATAGAAAGATGAAGTCTACTAGCTGTGATTGATTGGTCATTAATTTTAAAGGGCCCGTCCTTGGTAACCAGGTCTACTTATGTAACTTAGCAAGTACGGTGGGAAACTCTTTCACTACATATGTATGTGTGTTACAAAAATCGGCAATCGATACTAATTTTATAAAGATCTTTATTATATGACTTTTTTGCGTGACTGATTCATCATCAATGCAGAGCCGAAACCACCAATGTGAGCTAAGCCGCAAGTAAAAGGTAGTATTCAATAAAAGAGATGTGGTACAGCTTCATCCATTGTTCAGCATGATAGCTAATCAGATAAGAATCAAATTATGCTTCAAATGTAAATAAAAGTACTTATTAAGCTAACCAACTTTAGCTTTAGCGCTAATGGACGCTACGAAACATCAAAATATATACGTTTATATCCGACGTAATAGAATAAAACCTGCCTCCAATTCAGCTTGCACACACATAAATTACACCCTAAAGCCAAGCCACCAATAAACGGATATAAAGAAAGGCGGAACGTAACGAAATAAAGAAACAGAAGCGCGTTGCGGAAAAAAATCCTTACCGCAATTTTTGTCTTCCGAGAAAATTCGTCGAATCGGCTTCTGAAAGTGTCCACTGGTTGCTGGTATATAAGATTACTCGTATAGAAATAATCCTGAAATTAAATACATTTACTGTTTTAATGGTACAATAAAAAGTTATCTATTTTCAAATTATATAATAAATTCTGATAAAATCAAATTATAAAGATGAATGAAAATCACAATTTAAGTCTATTATATCCATTGTCCATGCGAAGACAAAGAAATAAATTGTTTACAAATACGTGTTATTAAAATACATTTCGTAAAATAGATTTTGTCTTTCAAGAACTAAAAGAAGGTATAAAACATCGAAAAGCAGGCTCAAGTAAAATTGGTTGTGGTTTTATTCTAGCAAAGTGAAAATAACAGGGCTAAGTAAGGATCTAATTTCGTGACGCTGCTGCAAGTGTCAGCAGATCCCGTACAAGTAGAAAGAAAAACTTTGAATCTGAGATTCTTTTTGTATTCAGTTTTTTAACAATGTAAGTACTTTAATATCATGAAACTTCATTCACCTATAGTTTACATTCTTTTATCAGTCTGTTAAAACATTTTGTGGAAAGCTAATACGTATTAATGGATAAATATTTATTATGGAAAAGAATATGGAATGTTTTTTATAATAATATAAGTAACTCAATTAGCCTGCTTAGGAAATACTGTTCTTTACATCGACAAAGGAAAACGTTTTTATGAGCCATATTAGAATTGTGGTCAAGCATTAACTTATTTTAAGTAAAAAAAAAGAAATTTCTGTTTTAGCTCTTTAAGGGTTAAAGTTATGCATTATCTCGCTTTACGGGTAAAAAGTTTAAAGTAATGGATGTAAAGTATATTTATTTCAGATTGGAAATTAGCTACATATACATAAACCATAAAAAGTTGCTTTAATGATTAGTCCAAATAGAGTTATAGGGGTTTAGTTACATTTAGCGTTTTGTTATAAACACCTGTAAATCCAAGAGTATGACTATACATAGGTACCGTATACAGTATCTTAGAAAAAATATATTTGAATTGAATATCATTTCACCCGCTTATAAAGATATTTTAGTTTAGAAATAGGTTAGTCCAATTTCTTTTGTTGCTATAAGACCGTCAGAATTTCTTTATCAAAAGTCTCGTCTTTACGCCTTCAACAATGGGGACTTTATAAAGGTTCTATTATCACTTAAAAGAGTAACTTTGTTAAGTTAATTCCTTCTTTTTAAAAGGCTTCGTCTAGACTTAAAGCCTCATTGCATACAGTGTCCATTATTCTGAGCTTAGGCGGGAAGAGGCGTTTAGCTAAGTTAAGACAGCTACAATGTATTATTGATAGTGAGATCTTTTTTATGTTTAGTATTGTACCTAAGTCTATGTGGGAAGTACATCTACGAGTATTAGTTATACAAGAACTATTATTTTTGGTTGATTTTGTAATCCGTAATAATTATATTATTTTAGTACGGCCGCCTTAGGCGCGGGCCACACAGAAAAGACGTAAAACGAAGACGGGGCTCGGACCCGTCGCAGACAGGGCGCCGTTAAAACATATAGAAAAGACAAGGAACGGGCGTGACGGTCGGTGCACACTGGGCTTTTCCCGGCCACAGAGTACTTAATCACTACGTTAAGAGACCTGCTCTCCGCGTCCTTTCCGCTCCCCCGCTGGCGCCTAATAAGCAGGCCCGCGTCCTGTCCTTTCTGTATGTTTTCCAATAGGGCGCCGACGAGAAAGCGTCGTGTCGGCGTCCCGTCTTTTCTGTATGTTTTACGTCGCGACGGCTGCATACATTTTGTATGAAAGTAGATTAAACGGGCGCCGCGACTGCGACGGGTCCGTGTCTTGCGTCTTTTCTGTGTGGCCGGCGCCTTATATAGGTCGTCTTCGTCGGTCGTCCACGGACGTCAATGACACTAAAATTATAACTGACAGTTGCGTGCGTAAGGCGTCGTCTAGATACATGTCTGTGGGCGTCGTCCTAAATGGCAGCGATCGTACGAGCAAACGATGCGTTCATCGTCGTGCGATGAAAATGATTATGATCCTCGTGCGATGACTTGCGAGCTTTAATTAGGACACACTTATTTAGTGTGTGTGTTTAATTTCGTCGTGCGCCTAAATCGCATCGTTTGCTCGTACGATCGCTGCCAGTTAGGACGACGCCTAAGAGTTAGCAGGAATTCCAGTTAATAACAGCTCCCGTCATTACAGCTACAAATTATTACAACATCCTATTTCCTACTAATATTATGAAATATGTGTTTGTTACTATTTTACACAAAAACTACTGAAACGTAGGTAGAATTTTTCCTGAAATAAGATATAGGGTACTTATTATTCCTGGAAACGTGGGCATACGTCAATAACATAACGTCGGTGCGCTTGCCAAAACCCGTATGTGATTTTTGTATTTTTTTTTTATTTGATATTTAGAATCTACATTTAACGGCGCATCTATTGCAAAAACCTTTATGTCAATATCTCTACTGGATCGGGATTTGCCAAAACCATAATGTGTTTTTTCGCTATGAAAAATTAGCTATGTGAATCTCACATCCTAATCCGAACACGTAAAAAGATTTTCAATCGACAAAATTGCACATAGCAGATTTTGCGCGAACACGCACGCACATGCATGACACAATCTGTTACACACTGTGTGCGCCTTTCGGTGGCAACTGGCATTGCTGTTCAACGTAAGGTGAGAAGTTAAATTTCAAAGCGAAATTAAATGAATATTACACAGGTAAGTGTTTCAACGATTATTTTATGCAAACAAGATTACAATAATACGGTCAGTTGACCCCGACGCTTGTGCGCTTTCCATAGCTGATGTGGTACTTCAGGGCATGGAATGTTACATTCCAAACTCTGTGGTACCCGTTGGTGGAAAAACCCAAGCCTGGTTTGACAGAAACTGCTTTAAGGCAATCAGCCTGAAGCAATCTGCTTATCAGGATTGGGTAGAAGCGCGTGAGCTCGGAGGTACCACAGTGAGTCAGCTGAAAAAGAAATTTAACGCGGCCTCGTGGTCCTCAAAAAAGCAAATCGCCAAGGCAAAGTTCAAGCACATACACAGGACTGGCAAGAGACTGCTGCGCTATCCGTGTGGTAGCCGAGCGTTTTGGTCTCTAGCCAAAGCCATTCAAGGCAACTTCTGTGCATCGTCCCTTCCTCCTTTGCGCAGAGCAGATAATACCCTGGCCCATACCGCAAAAGAGAAAGCCGAAATACTGGGCACACTCTTTGCGTCGAATTCGACTGTTGATGACGGGGGTAACACACCGCCTACCATCCCGCAGTGTGGTGAGCTGATGCCTGACGTGCATTTTACTCAGAATGCCGTGCGTCAAGCTCTTTTTTCCCTTGACATCAACAAGTCGAATGGGCCAGATGGTATACCTGCTGTTGTGCTAAAAACGTGCGCTCCGGAGTTGACCCCGGTTTTAACGCGCCTATTCCAACTCTCCTACTCTGCCGGCATCGTGCCGTCTTCATGGAAGGTAGCTTTGGTCCACCCTATTCCCAAAAAAGGAGACCGGTCAAATCCATCCAATTACAGACCAATCGCCATTACATCTCTGCTCTCCAAACTAATGGAGCGTATAATAAACACCCAACTGCTCCGGTATCTAGAAGATCGCCAGCTGATTAGCGACCGTCAATACGGTTTCCGCCACGGCAGATCAGCTGGCGATCTTTTAGTATACCTTACTCATTGCTGGGCAGAAGCAATCGAGAGCAAGGGAGAAGCATTGGCTGTAAGTCTGGATGTTGCAAAGGCCTTCGATAGGGTGTGGCATAAGGCATTACTGTCTAAGCTGCCTTCCTACGGAGTACCCGAGAAATTGTGCAAATGGATTGCCAGTTTTTTATCGGAGCGGAGCATCAAGGTCGTCGTTGACGGAACATGCTCGGATACGAAGCCCATAAATGCTGGACTCCCACAAGGCTCTGTACTTTCACCCACAGTGTTCATCATGCATATCAATGATATGCTGGACATCGGCGATATTCATTGCTATGCTGATGACAGTACCGGTGACGCCCGTTACACAGGCCGAGCAAATCTTTCTCGGGTGCAGATTGAGGAGAAGAGGATAAAACTTGTGTCTGAAATCGAGACATCTCTGGAGCGGGTCTCGGAATGGGGCAGACTAAATTTAGTCCATTTTAACCCCGAGAAGACACAAGTTTGCGCGTTAACCGCTAAAAAAACCCCGTTTGTCATAGCACCACATTTCCAGAACATTCCTCTTAACATCTCTAAAAGCATTGGTATCCTTGGTGTCGACATTTCGAATGAAGTTCAGTTTCGGGACCACTTGGTTAGTAAGGCCAAACTAGCCGCAAAGAAATTGGGAGTGCTCTATAGAGCTAAGCAGTACTTCACGCCTAAGCACAGGTTGATGCTCTATAAGGCGCAAATTCGACCACACATGGAGTACTGCTCCCACCTTTGGGCCGGAGCCCCAGCTGGCCAAGTGGATCCGTTCAATCGAATTCAACGGCGAGCCATTCGTCTTGTCGACGATCCCAAGCTTACAGACGAATTAGAATCGCTTGAGTTGAGGAGAGATGTAGGTTCTCTCTGCGTATTCTACCGTCTGTATAATGGGGAATGTTCTGAAGAACTGTTTGGGTTACTACCTGCAGTTAATTTTCGTCACCGCACAGTACGTACCAGGTTCCATCAACACTATCTGGATACCTGGCGTTCGTCCACAGTCCGGTTCTCACGTCATTTTCTACCTCGCACGTGTAAACTGTGGAACAAACTCCCTGCATCGGTGTTTCCTCTAAGCTATGACATGGGGTCCTTCAAGAAGCGGGTCTATCGTCATCTTCTTGGCCGGCAACGCGTTGGTGATGCCCCTGGTGTTGCTAATGTCCATGGGCGGCGGTAATCACTTACCATCAGGTGACCCGTCTGCTCGTTTGCTTGCTCAAAGCATAAAAAAAAAAAACTAAAACCTAACTACCAACTTGAAAATATTTTGAACTTGTTCGCTTTCATTGAATTTAACGTACCTACCTACGAGTCAAATTTAAGAATAATTATAACCTCTGTCTTGTCAGCTATTTTGCTAGTTTGGTACATAATTTTTTTTTAAACTGATATGTTAAAATCTGATATGTGCACGAAAAATAGAAAAAAAAATATTTTCAGCTTCAAAGAGATATTATTTAATAAAATATTTTTTCGCAGTATGTAAACATTATATTTTGCCATTACTTTGCATTTTTAGATTTTCCCTAAACCTATCAAGTAAAGAATAAAACAGTTTATTTCGCCTCCTGAAAAGTTGCAAAACTTCACATACGGCTTTTGGCAAGCGCACCGACGATAAGCATATTAGGAAGCAATATTATTAAACTCGAACTCAAACTCAAATCATTTCTTTCATGTAGGTATTTTTCAATACACTTATAAACGTCAAATATTTTCAATCTACCACCGTGCCTCATTAAGAGGAGAAGAAACGGCGAAAGAAACTCCTCTGCAGTCTTTTAATTTAAATTAATTTAAATACATTCTTGTTCAAGTACACTGCAAAACTTATGTTAATGTCCTTTTCTAGATAGATATGTGGATTATTATTATAATAAAATTGTAGACTTGTTCGATGTTAAGTCATTGATTATCCCGTACGGAATGATGTGGTCGCTCAGCGACTAAATCCGGCCCGCTAGTGGTAGGGTCCCACGGAGGTATACGTATTAAATTGGTAATATTCATTTTAATTGTTATTTAAAATCATTATTAATATTATTATATACTCCGCCTGGATAACTACCCTCTTGCTAAATCAGCCGTCAAACGACTCGTTGTAACCCCAATAACTCCCAACGAAAAAATATCAACAGAGAGAAATTAGCCTCGACCTTTTTTTAGGAGGATGCAATACAAAATATCTCTCCTGATTTAACTTGGAATTAATAAGGATAGAGTCAATTTCATAAAATGTGTTAATATAATCTATCGAAAGGTCTTTGCATAATTATAGATAGGTAAAACATAAAAACAAGCACAACCCAAACATTTTTCATCTTGCAACAAATATAAAGACTGTTCGTGTTGTCCGTACCTAATAGAAAACTCCAAAGAATATCGGAAATTACCGGAAGAGGAAACATAACATCGAAGAAAGCTCCCTAAGCTTAGCGATGCCTTCGAGTTTCACTTTGCGATGCTTAAATGAATTTGAAGGTTTCAGCTACGTTGCCTTATCAATTTTGACGTTTTTAGGGTATTTTACTTTAAACCAAAACACGAACAGTTCGCTTGGCGATATTATCTTTTGTGACCATCACTTCGAGTTTATTTTATTCTGTCTTGACATTTTTAGGATAGTATGTATGATGTAATATTTACCATTTGTCCCACTGCTGGGCTTGAATCAGGTAATTATATTAATTTGGGTAAAGGTCATAGTCTACCGTTGGCTTATTGCAGATTAGGAGACTTCACAGTACTATGAATAGGTATCTCTATTGTTAATTTGCGCATAAGAATATAACAGAATGAGGTATTCTGTGGTATTGGTTATTCAGGAAAGGAATATTAAACGTCAAAATTGATAAAGCAACGTAGCTGGAACCTTCAAATTCATTTACCTAAGCATCACAAAGTGAAACTCAAAGTATTAATTTGCACCATGATATATTTCCAGTTCTCCTTATGGGGGTCATACACGATCAAGTGTCAAGTTTGTACTTGTCAAGTTTGCAGTTTGATTGGTCATTGACTTGACGCGGCATCCAGTGTGCATGAGATAACTATATGACCAGATATACTGTGCTATACTGTGCTACACTGTACTGTGCTATGCTGTAGCTATACTGTGGTTACACACGATCAAGTTTACTGGATGCCGCCTCAAGTCTTCTGCAAACTTGACAAGTACGAGTATGTACAAGTATGAACGTCAGTTCACATCAATATCCCAAAGTACTTCAACACTACGTGATCAATAATCATTTGTCCTACATTACTGGCATATTCCTCATTCTAAATATTAAGTTTTTCTTCATGACATTTCTTCTGCATCGGCCGAGCGTTGAGATTAGAGATCCGTTCCTGGACCTCGACTAAAGTTTACTACTAAAAAAGAAAATATTACTAGTGTATACTTTGTTGGTGCAATAAATAAAATAAAGTAAATTCATGGCCTCACTAACATAAATAAATAAATCATAAACAACAATCGTTTTCGTTCGCTCATTAGCTCGTTTCTAATCATGTAATAACTTATAGTAACTATATTTTGGTTTTTCGTAACGACCGTATTATTTCTTGTAATGTTTCTATTTATAAACACAATTTCTTTGTATACGATGCATAAAATTCATCGATTGTTGTTTCTCTTCTTCGTTATCGCGATAAATAGTATTGATAAAAAAATAAATTGTTGCGCATATTTCTGTTTATGTCCAAAAAAATGTAATAGAATATTTTTATTAAAGCACAGATTCCGACAATAGTGAACGATCGCTTTTTTCTATAGAAATACCAATCAAGCCGTAGTTGGCTTTTCTGGCACGATTATTAGCGCTGTTTTCCGCAAACGAGAGGACGTTATGAATATTAAGAGGCCATTACACTTTGGGATATCGTTTCAGGGGTGTTTTAATGTTCCTATTTGTTCCTGTTTTTTTTATTAATATTTAGGTGTTATAAACATTTGAAACAAATGACTAAGAAAAAATTGTGAGAATTATTCCGAGAAATATAAAGATTTTGTAAATGTTTTTTCTTACTTTTGTGATGCCGCTGGAAAGCCATGTTGTTTTTGGGAAATACATGAATATTGGTGACAACTTTTACCCCATAGGGCTTTTTTAATATTGTTAATATTGATATAATACTTATTCACTATATGGTTAATTCCTGCGAAAAAAATAAAAAAGGATACACAGAGGAGAACAGATAACTGTTTTGGTTTTGCATTCTTATAATAGGTACATACATTATACAATAGTACGTTTTTATATTTGGTTAACAATCTTGGCATTACCTTTTATTGATATCTTACTGTAAAAGCCCGAACTATGGTAATTCTTAAGATTTTCCAGTAAAATCTAAGATTTACCAACTTATAATGGTAAAAGTTCGAAGTGTGCTGTGATTATTGTTCATGTTATTAAAAACTCATAATAAACATAATTAAATAAAAAATAAACAAACATACAATTCTTTCTAAATATCAACATATCAACAACTAAATATACAATTAACATTACACTTAAACATAAACATTACCTTTTATTGTTTCAGCATAATTATAAACTATACATCACATGCTGACAAGAAACTAAATAAAATCAAGAAAAATAAAACATCTGTGCAATAAAAAAATATCAAAAAATTAAGTTAACATTTACATATATTAAGATTTACCAATATAGATCCGGGCTTTAACAGTAACAGGTATTTGTTTACCAAAGAAGGCTCGCCTCAAAAAGATAAAACGTCCTCAATTGCTTGCTAGGAGCCAACAACATATAAACTTGGTATATTACCATCCATATCACACAGCAAACCATTGGAACCCTATGCATCTGTGGTTGCCAAGCCTATGCATCGATGAGCGAGCCAATCCGTACACGCAATCCACATGTTGAATATTCATAGAATAGCTCAACAGAACTGCATAATCCACAAGCAATGGCCACGAATTGTCTTAGTTTGACTTCGGGATAAGTAGATATCTATTATATAATACTCGTAGCTGTGTATCATTTCGTAATCAACAATCGAAATGATGCTTATTGGCAGCATAACATTTATACTAATTTTATACAATGTGCATTTTTATATATTAGCGGATTGTGAATGTCATGCAAAATATAGTTCATATACGTCCAGACGTTTTAACAATTCAAAATTTGTAATATTATATTATTAATTTTTTTATCGATTTTAAATTTCAAATGATTTACCTATTCTTAATGTTACGCAAACGTAATTAATTATCTTCTTGATGTTTTTAAGTATTTTTTTATTCTATAATGTTATGTGACTGTTATTGTGAAAATGGTCAATTATACCACCCACTCACAGATTAATATGGGCATATATTACCTATGTGTGATCAAATAATTACTGTAATTATCGAACATTAAAATAAAATAATAGTCTTTATAATTTATAATTTAACAACAATTTAATCTATTAACAGGTACAATATGCACCAAGGGTCAAGGTATTCGTCAAATCCGGTACATCTACTGGCAGAATACGTGAAGGGGAAGTACTTGTACTAGGTAAGTTTAAGTAAATTGTTTACTTTATTCCCAGATACTAATTGGACATTTTAGTTTCGTAATTATTTTATAGTGTCTGGCTTCGTGAATATCAAAGTACAATTTATTTCTCTAAACCAATTTTCATTTACCTTATTTTATGATTTGTTATATATTTTTGATGGGTTACTATAATATATTTTTTCTCATTTTACTACAAAACAATAAAAACATACGTGTAAAATATTTAATTATAAATCTTTTTTATACCGCGCACAAGAAATCCTACTTCAATAAAACTATACGTAACCTTCGAAAATGAAGTTTGTTTAATATAGATAGATATTTTTTCTTGTTATTTTTGCAGGTTGTCAAGCAAGTGCTAACCCGAACAATCTAACGTTCAAATGGTTCGTAAATAATGAAGAAATAGTTAACGTCAACTACAACGAACTGGTAAGTTTTTGTAGAATTAATTGGTACAAGAAGTTAGGTTAATTTGTTATTTTAACCTGGAGAATATAGTCAAATTTAATTTTCTTTCCTATACGTAACATTGTTGTTTAAAACAATGTGTTATGGCTCCACAGTGCCTTTAATTTAAAAAACATGCATTTTTATTAAAATGTATGCTGTTACGGAATTAATTTTGGCATTTCGTCTCAAAAATTCCCACCCGAGGGAATTTTCAAATTTGGTCTTGGCACGCGGAACACCTGCAGTATGCATTTTGCATTAGCCCTATGACATGAAACCGTGCTCTTTTTGCTGTTGGTAGTGTTGGTACATTGTGATGATAATATACAGAAAAATAAATGCTTTCATTTCTAAAATTTCTAGGTAAATCCAAATATATTTCACCATGATGCGAATATGTATTTTTTAAAGTGGTATAAAGCTTTCATATACATACATTTAATAAAGAAAAAAAATGTAAATTTCAACCCATTAATGGCCCACTACTGAGCACGGGTCTCTCCTCTTGCGGAGGCCTAGAGCCAATGTCCTTACCTGGCATAGAGGTCTCAGTACCTAATCAATGTGAAATAAACCTTACACAGTGTGAATTACGGTCAAACTCAAATTATGTGTCCTCTTCCCTAAGGTTGCCTGGAAGAAATCGCTTCTTAAGCGATAAGGCCGCCTGTTGTACCATTATATCTATTAATTATATGAAAATGATAATGTATAAGATGTTACTGTATATTGGTGTACAATAAAGAATTGTTGTTGTTGTTGTTATGTATTTACTTCATTTTGTCCTTATAACTTTAATATTTCCCAGGTGTTATCGAATGTGTCTCGCCGGCACAACGAGGCTACAGTGAAATGCGAGGTGCACAACGCTGTCGGCAATAGCGCCGATACCAAGACACTGGAAGTCGCCTGTAAGTCCCGCTCTTTATGATATTTGCCAAGACAGCTTGTTAGCTTGCTGAAGCGGTTTTGAGACGTTACTTTAAGTTAGCTTATTTTACAGTGGGAAAGAGAGAGTGAAAAGGAAAGAAAAAAGAATTAAAAAATACGAAATACCTATGCATTCGTTTTATCTTGCTTTAAGCGAGAAATTTCAAAAATGCCCATTTTCTAACAAAGGAAGGTACCTAGGGGTGTGCCCCTCAGATATTATTTAATACTAGCAATTGCCCTCGCTTCGCTTCGGAAAAAATCTTAGGTGCTTTAGTTAACTTACGTAACATACTCTTAAAGCAGCGTGATCGCTCATTAGAACCAAGTTACTATGAAAGGTCAATACTCGAAATAACGATTCGATATTTTTAGGGTTCATTACCTCAAAAGAAAAAATACGGTTCCCTTAAGATCACTTATTACTCCATTGCCCGTCTGTCTGTTTGTATTTCAAGACCTTTTTTCTCAGGAACGCGTGAAGGTAACAAATTAAAATTAATCCAACACTCAGGTCTGCAATCCCTAGGAGCTGTGAAAACATATAATATTCTGTATCGTTAACGCAATCAAAAAACATTCGGCCAGAAGATAATTATGTCTTAGGTAAAAAATAGGTTGAATAAAAAATTTTAAAAATGTGAATTTGTAAGTATCACAAAAAAAAAGCTATTTGCAGAACTTGGTAATTTGTTCGGGACCCATATATGGGGACAACAGTTTTTCAACGGCAAAGTAAAGTGTTAGGTTTTACTAAATAGTTAAGTTAGGTTCAACAACCCTAGCGCACACTGAGCTGGTTGCTTTTACTTATTATTATTATTTCATCATAGTATTTTCTAAATTTTGTGTTTCCTACTATAGCTACCCTTCCCATTTCCCTTAGTACTTAAATAACATTGAATAAATAAATTGTACGATGACGTTTGCTGATCCATCAGTATTTCACGTTAGGTACCCAGACTTTAAAAAAAGAAGTAGTCTTAATTATATCGTTCTCCAAGGTACAATCTATGTCTATACCAAAACACATCAAGATTGGTTCAGCAATGAGAGAGAGTTAAGGTTAATTCGATGAGTTATGTGATACTTAATGGTAATAAAGGTGCAACACATTTTCGCATTCATTACATTGTAGTTTCGGCAAATCAATAATTCGGCAAAGGGAAGATACTGCTTCACAGAAAATGAGAAAATTCAGCACTCTGCACCCTCAACACGATGTTCCTCAGGACTGCATTATAACAGAACTACAACATCACTACTACGGAAATCTAAAAATTACGGAACACTTAGTTATTTCAAAGAACAATCCTAAGCTTGATTTAACACGCCGCAATACGTTTTGTTTAGTGGAGTTATGTATTTTATTATCTATTATTCAATTTGTTCAATGTCTACTATTTGTGCAACACTAAATTACGATTTTAAACCCCTTCCAGAGTGAAATATAAAAAAATGCTAAATTTACGTTGGAGGTCATAAATACGCAATTAATGATTTAAAAAAGTGAATATAAATATAGATATTTAGTAAAAAATACTTCAGTGCCATATTCTAGCTCCATCTTGCGAAATATAAATAAACTAAGCAATGTATGTATGCCTTATTTTGTGTGAAGAAACGGTTTTTGTAAGTTTAAAACAAATTAAAAACTCGTTTTTCGGTTTTGGTATCGTGCAAGTATCGATTTACAACTTAAAAAATCATTTATCTCGAAATCACAGACAAACTCTTCAATTTTATTAATATGTATAGATTTGAATTATTATAAATTTGTAAAAAATAAGTACTCCAGTGCCACGCTTTGGCTCCACCTTGCAAAATATAAAAAAAAACTAAGAAATGTTTGGACCTATGCCTCAATTTGTGTAAATAAAAGGTTTTTGTATGTTTAATTATGGCTTTGTTATGGAACACTAAAAAATTGCCTATAATTTAAGTTGAAGACTTGATATTGTAGTAAAGTCCTGTTGAAATCCGTTCAGTAGCTTCAGAGATTAATGAAGACAAACAAACAGACAAACAAAAATTAAAAACTGATTTTTCGGTTTTGATATCGTGCTAGTAACGATTTATAACATGAAAAATGCTGTTATTTCGAAATCACAGACAGACATACTAATTATATTATATATTAAAAGTGTATGTATTAAAGGCGTTGGCGTGAATCAACACATACAGAGCCATCTAGTTGCCAAGATAGTAATCGATTATTTATTGGATATCGGTTACTCATACAGACTTAATTTGCGTTTTTCTACCACTTCCCAGATGAAATTTATAAAATGCTGAAATTATATTGGAGTTCATAGATACGCAAACAATATGCTCTTAAAAACAAAATACAAAAATAGATATCCACTCAGTAATAGGGATTTTAATTAATGAAAAAAATAACCTTTAAATGCATTTTATGGCCTTTCCATGCAATATAAGTAAAATCTAAGAAATGCATGTATAACTCTTTTTGTACGGAGAATACGTTTTTAAAAGTTTAAAACAAATCGGCTGAAATTTTTTTATTTTTCCATACAAACTATCCCTAAGGAACCCTTTAGTATGGAACCCTAAACAATTGCTTAGTTGTTAAGTTGAACACTTTGCAATATCCTAGTAAAAGTGTTGTTACAATTCGTTCAGTGGTTTCGGAGATTAGCGGAGACAAACAAACAGACAGACAGACAAAAATTTTAAAAACTCATTTTTCGGTGTTGGTATCGTGCAAGTAACGATTTGCAGCTTGAAAAAATCATTTATCTCGAAATCACAGACAAACTCTTCAATTTTATTAATATGTATAGATTTGAATTATTATAAATTTGTAAAAAATAAGTACTCCAGTGCCACGCTTTGGCTCCACCTTGCAAAATATAAAAAAAAAAACTAAGAAATGTTTGGACCTATGCCTCAATTTGTGTAAATAAAAGGTTTTTGTATGTTTAATTATGGCTTTGTTATGGAACACTAAAAAATTGCCTATAATTTAAGTT
Organism: Thymelicus lineola; assembly: GCA_963932265.1. Taxonomy (NCBI): domain Eukaryota; kingdom Metazoa; phylum Arthropoda; class Insecta; order Lepidoptera; family Hesperiidae; genus Thymelicus; species Thymelicus lineola. The sequence goes on along the minus strand of OZ010698.1, from coordinate 5,367,270 downwards.
GAAGACTTGATATTGTAGTAAAGTCCTGTTGAAATCCGTTCAGTAGCTTCAGAGATTAATGAAGACAAACAAACAGACAAACAAAAATTAAAAACTGATTTTTCGGTTTTGATATCGTGCTAGTAACGATTTATAACATGAAAAATGCTGTTATTTCGAAATCACAGACAGACATACTAATTATATTATATATTAAAAGTGTATGTATTAAAGGCGTTGGCGTGAATCAACACATACAGAGCCATCTAGTTGCCAAGATAGTAATCGATTATTTATTGGATATCGGTTACTCATACAGACTTAATTTGCGTTTTTCTACCACTTCCCAGATGAAATTTATAAAATGCTGAAATTATATTGGAGTTCATAGATACGCAAACAATATGCTCTTAAAAACAAAATACAAAAATAGATATCCACTCAGTAATAGGGATTTTAATTAATGAAAAAAATAACCTTTAAATGCATTTTATGGCCTTTCCATGCAATATAAGTAAAATCTAAGAAATGCATGTATAACTCTTTTTGTACGGAGAATACGTTTTTAAAAGTTTAAAACAAATCGGCTGAAATTTTTTTATTTTTCCATACAAACTATCCCTAAGGAACCCTTTAGTATGGAACCCTAAACAATTGCTTAGTTGTTAAGTTGAACACTTTGCAATATCCTAGTAAAAGTGTTGTTACAATTCGTTCAGTGGTTTCGGAGATTAGCGGAGACAAACAAACAGACAGACAGACAAAAATTTTAAAAACTCATTTTTCGGTGTTGGTATCGTGCAAGTAACGATTTGCAGCTTGAAAAAATCATTTATCTCGAAATCACAGACAAACTCTTCAATTTTATTAATATGTATAGATGTATTAAAATATATTTGGAGATAATAAACTGATGGGAATCATTTAAATGTTAGTAAAAGTAAGGGTCTTATACAAAAAAGTAAGGTTACAAAATCAAAAATGGTTTGACAGATTAATTTTAGGTTAAGCTCAAAACTCAAATGATAACTTTATTTTGTGATACTCAATGTATCAGACATTCATGTGTAGTAACAGCAAACGTTATCATTAAAGAGCGTGACATTAAAGGAGTGACAGTAAAGGCAGATGCACAATGCGGTCGCTGATTACGTGACACTAAAATGGTCCAAATCACTCGTGTGAAGCGTTCTTTATGAGAGTCACTGTGACGGCTTGTTAGCGTAGAATTGAGATAGGTTTAAACCTATCTCTTAAACCTATCTGTTTAAACCTATCTGTTAAGTTAACAAGTGTTGATAACATTTGTTTATTTAACGTGAAAGAAAAAGCGGATTATAAAGTCGTTGAACAAATTGTTCACTGTATAGTGAAATATAGGTGAATTTAAATGCAAAGAAATAAAACAAAAGAATTTAATACCAAGATGCAAGTTCTGCTCGATTTTTACTCAGTAACATTAATAAATATAAAGTATCGAAAGATTTAATTGATTACTCTATAATGGAGAATTGAAATGCCGTTTAAAATATAATAATTAACGTAATGAAATTAGTATATAAATTAAAGGCTACGTAAACTTGGCTGTGACGTCAATGCGAAATTCGAGATGTCGCACTTATTATTTCCTTAGTCATGCAAGAGCCTTTTTAAAAATAAAGTAATAATTTGCCCAGCATTGATATTTTTACTTAAAATAAGTTAATACGTGACCACAATCCCATGCAAGTGGAGAAGTTGACTCGAAAAAGTATAACGGTTAAGAAGTTCGGCCATAAAACATCGAATACTGCTTTCATTAAGTTAATGTAGTTATTTTGTAATTATTTGAAAAATTAATGCTTATTGTCGCATGAAAATCTTCAAAAACGATGCCGTCAGCAAAGTAGAATGCGAGGTCAAGAATAAAATAGGGTAAGAAAATTACGAGACCTTTTATTTAATATTTTCGTCTTAAATATAAATTTGAGAGCTCTCTGTCCTAAGTAAGAACTTAATTGTAATGGCTCTGATACTAGAACAATGAACAGAAATGTGAAAAAAAATTCAAACGTTTACTGAAATTCTTTCTTCAGTTGAAATGTGAACGAAATGGCGAAAATAAAATATGAACTTGAATAATATTTCGAGTCTCTTAACGTGACTTATGTGCAAGATGAAATATTATTAAAAATATTTTTGTGAAGGTTTTTGGCAAATTATGATAGAACATAAAATTTGTATAAATGTGATCTTATTTTAGGCACTGATAATGTCTAGGGATTTTTGCTGTTAATAGGGATGTTGACTAATTTTTGGATTTAATTTTATTTTATAGATATGACCTTAATATTCACGAAAAAAATATTATAAAAATAATAATCTTCAATTTAAAAACAAATATTGATAAATAAAAATCATTATCAAATTTCCCACCAAAAACGTCACGTGACGTCACTAAACGATATTCAATACTATCTGTCTGCTAAGTTTGTTGAATTTCCATATAAAATTGTTCCAATGACGTCATATTCTCAAAATGGCGTTTGAGGTCACGTGACAGTGAGTACAATTTTTAACATTTTAAATTAATGATATTTAATTTATTGTGATTGATTTCAATAAAAGAATCATATTTTAGGCCTTTAAATGTTACCACTAATATTTTAGACATAAATTTATATTAATTTATAATTAGTGTCAACATCCCAATTATTATTTCAGACTAAAATCACATGGTGAACGTCCTTTTATCACTTTTTTTTTGGTTTTCATAAAGAGTCAATCCATAACAACAATTATTGTATGCCTATTTGATTTGCTTACAATATTATGTCTTTAATTTAAAGGATCAAATCAAGGGTTATAGTAAAAAGATCCCTGGTTCGACTCCTGACATGGACACACGTTTACATGACTTGCACATAGAATGCAAAAAAAGCAAAGCACCCACTGCTGGGCTCGGGGTCTCCTCTCACAATGTGAGAGGTGCAGGCCATAGTCTACCACGCTGGCCAAGTGCGGATTGGTAGACTTCACACACCTTTGAGAACATTATGGAGAACTCTCCGGTGTGCAGGTTTCCTCACGATGTTTTCCTTCACCGAAGCAAGTGATAATTAACTTGTAATACGCACATAATATTTGAAAATTAGAGGTATGTGCCAGGATTTGAACCCGGGCCCCCGCGTTCGGGAGAAAAGCGTTCTAACCACTAGGCTATCACTGCTGTTTCTAGCAATACAAAGTCATAATTGTTTCATTGTTATTTATGTAATGTAGTGCAATTACAGCTGTTAATAAATATACGATGTTGAAACAGTATGATTACATCTTTAAAAGTTTTCATTGAAATCAAAACAAGAATAAATAAACATTTTCTCGCTTACCCATTGTTTTCTGAAAAACGTTCCTTTGAATCACTCCGAGTATCCTCTACTTAGTCCTTATTTCACAAAGGATCCTACTGTCATGGATCTGTGAATTAATTCTTAGCTCTTTCTTGAGTAATACACTTTTTCAATTAGGATCATTGCTCAAAGAGTATTTAAGCTTTACTGGGAGCTTATTTAATACGGTTTCTCTAATGGTATCTAACATTACTGCTAGGGAAAAAGTTTAGTTGTTAGATTAGCCAAATTTTGTGATGAAAGAAAAAAGGCATTTGGCGGATTGAGTTTTCAAGTAATGCGGAAGAGCAAGGTAAGCCTTTTAAGTAAGTTTTCACAATATTATAGTAGTTGAGTTGAATGTAGCTAAACGATTCTCTGATTAGACCCTGGATCTTTTAGTGTTACATTTAAATAAAGTATTTTTTTCTTTTGAAACGGGTATCTTTGGTATAAGCTTAAATCATCATTTGATAATAACACTGTGTAAATGACAGGCCTAACATTATCAAACAGGGGTAGATAATGTGGTATAATTTCATAATAAATCTTAATATGTGAAATAAACTGTAAAACTGTTAAAAACTGAGCATTATTCAAAGGTAAGTCAATTTATTCAATTATTTCACATAGTAACCTTTATTGTGAAATTATACCACATTCTCTACCCCTGTTTTATAATGTTAGGCCTGTCATTTACACAGTGTCATATCAAACGATATTTTTAAGCTTCAACCAAAGTAACCCGTTTCGAAAGAAAAACATACTTAATTTAAATGTAAATTTACACTACGTCCCGATTCCATTTTGTAATTCAAATCATAAAATAAATGCGTTGAAATACTCAGAGATACTTGTAGCTCCGAAATTTGTTTAAGGTTAGGATTAATTATTTAAAAATAAAAGCTATAGCTAATAGAACCTAAGGGTTAATTTAAGTTTTACTCGCGCCATTAAAGAAACGAATCTAAAATGGCGGTTGCTTTTTTAGGACCGTCAGCAAAACAGAGTTGCTAGGTGTTGAACTGCACATGCTTTTAAATTTATGTATTAATAAATTAATAAATCAAATAAAATCAATAAATCAATAAATTTACTTACTGATTTAAAAGGAACCACTGAAAACACATATTATAGTATTTCTAGATATTAAATTTATTGTTTGCAGAAGTACTAAGGTCGCCTAAAGTTTGCGGAATGATAGGTACCACAGACATAGATAGTATAGGTACTTAGCTAGCGTAGACATCTTGGGAAATATTCAACCCATTAATGGCCCACTACTGGGCACGGGTCTCTCCTCTGGAGGAGGCCTAGAGCATACTCCACCACGCTGCTCCAGTGCGGATTGGTGGAGGGGTTAGTGGCCAACCCGAGTGTCGGAAGTTTTCAAACCGCCCGAGGGCCTCCGACATGGCTTAACGACTGTTATCATATGATAACAACCAGGACCGACGGCTTTACGTGCCCTCCGAAGCACGGAAACGCTCAAGAATTTTTTTCCACTAGCTTCACCCATCCAACTACCGACTGCGGCCACTGTTGCTTAACTTTACGATACGATATACTTTAATGTAAACAAAATTGCTTTTAACTCTGAAGCAGACATAGAAGATAGTTTCATTCAAATAATACAATACAATGTATGTATAGTATCTATTTACTTACCTGCATTACTCTTGTTCTAATATCTTAGTTTTTACACTTCATCAGATCGCAACAGAAAAACGGCACTCAAGGAGCACAATAATGCTTTATAATCCAATTCACGGTGTGAGGTAGGAAACACGGCATGTTTAGTGTCTCGTTACTCGCTTGCAATCCTCCTTAGCTTAACAGAAGGCAAGACGCTTATCCGCAAAGCGCATTGCTCTTTGTGTTGTAAACATGCTATATTGTAGTCGCTAATTCTCAACGTGTACTGCATAACATAAATATCTTAGTGTACATGAATTTGGGCATATAAAACACTGTACTTACAATACACAGGTCAACTTCAAAAACAGAACGGGATAGCATCGATATCAATCCTCAGAAAGATTCTCCAAGATGGGAATGCTTACGATATATTTCACTTCGATATTTTTTATGAGCTAGCTAGTGAATAAAAGATATAAAAAGTGTTTAGTATAATGAAAATAAATAATACAATAATAAACAACAATGCCGCAAGGCATAATACACTTTTCATTATAAATCTCTTTAAAACTCATTTTAAAAACAGTATATGAGTATAGTTCAAGTTTTAAAGATAATATTATGACGCTATCAATTCTGACTTTACACTGTGTCGATAACAAAGACTCTTACTCGTATATTTCGATATCGAGCCACCTCTTTGTTCCAGATCCTCCTACCTTCAAAAGTAAACCTCAGAACGTGGAAGGCGACCCTGGGACAACAGTTACTCTCAGCTGTCTTGTGCAAGGACACCCAACACCGAAGATAGTATGGTTGCGGTATGAAAATGAGAGGATAATTGTAAGTACTTGCATTACTTAAGGTTTTTTCAAATGGATAGTTGCTGTTGGCCCTAGCGGCCTCTATAGCTTCACACGGAATGATGGGCGAGTCAGGAATGGCTCAGCCCAGAAGTCTTAAGGTGCTTGTAATGTACTTTGTATGACGATTGTATTCCACGAAAGTTATCTTTTATTATACGTATCACTCACCTGAATTTGTAAAAGGAGAACCCCAGTTTCCATAGAAACTCAGGCCTAAGTAGACAAGACTGGAAATTGGCTGTTAATTAGATTATTGCAAAAAGTTCAATTTCTCCAATTTTCACGGCTGCCAGCAATGGCCAACTAAGGAAATCCTAGAATGAATCACCTTAATTATAGGTTATGATTATGCTCGTGTCACAGTGCTATTTAATATGTATGTTACACTTACGTTGGCGGGTGTCTATTATAATATCTACTACTTCAATGGTTTTCACCCAAAACGAATGTCATAAAAAGGTTGTATAATAAAAGCTATTGCATATTTCAAGAGATTTTATTAGTTATCATTATAATATATTAATATTTCGTGTAGTTGTGCAGGAGGCGTTATATTTCGTTAGTACCTTGCCCAATCAAGATACCATAATATACTCATTGTAAGTATGGCCACAGCAACTTCCTGATCTTCTAAAGATGTATAGGGTACGTTATCCAGTGTTCAGGACTTATTCTGAACCTTTGTCAGTCACAAAACAGGCGATTAAGGAGTCCATATTCATATAGTATTGGTTTGCAAGAAATTGTAACGAAACTGCGAAACACATTCACCAAAACACAAGTACGAAAGCGAATACAATAGAAAATTAAAATCACTGTGTACGTGTCGATGAGTTTCAATAGTAAATAGGACTCCAAATACGCTGAAAATATTTGATAGTAAAAATATACAAGAACACGCGTAGAAAGATGAAAGATCGATGACAAATATGACAATACAGTGGTGTTATTTATAAATACTATGGTTACCAAAATGACATTATTAGGGATTACATCATCATTGTTGTCAATCGATTAATCGATGTCAAAATATTCGAAATGTAATTTAATAAAATTACCGTAACGATTGAATGGTAATTATAATATATTACATAGTTTTGATTTATATGGAATACGAAAATATGTAAAAAATAAATTAATATTATAATTATAATCACTAAATAATACATAAAATATATTATTATGTTCCATCAATCGATAATTATCAATCGATTCAATCGATTATAAAATCGTATGTAATGAGGTAAATACTGTGAAAACTTTTTTGCATTATTTTGTTCATTTGGCAAGAGCAGCTAAAGCTAAGATTTAAATATGTTTATCTTATAAATAAGACGAATTTTTTGGTATATAGTTTACTCTTGTCTAGTCCGATGTTCTAACACAGATTACATATGGTTCGGGGCCGAAAATTGGGGATCTCCTTTAACTTCCAGTTTTTAAGAAGTACTTTAAGGATAAGGATCTAAACAAAAATGATCTCAAATAATGGTCCTATATCAAACGTAACGTTAGTCGTTTCATATGACTTTAAATTTTTTATTGTATTTTTTTGTAAGAACCAAACACCCTAACCAAATACACATGGTGAGTACTTTGTCATATACTTCATCTAACGTTAACTTTAGTTATATTCTCAGCAGTATGTTAAGGTCAAATAAAGGTGTCGATATGAACAATAAATCAAACAGGAACAAAGCTTGCTATCTCGAACGTACGTTACAATACACTACGGTTGCAACTGGCTTGCTAAACTAATGGACGGTAAATGTAGCGTGTAGTAATGAAGTTTCCATTAAGGCTTTTCCGTATTTCCAAGTCTCAATGGAAACAAGAATATTATGTGACTTAATTTGATTTGAGTTTCAGAACAAAAATCTTAAACGTCTTTCTAAAGCGCTGTTCCGAATCTGTGAATAAAAGGAAAGCACCCAGATTAAGGTCAATTTTGTTTTTTGTTCTAAAAGGGATTTTGTCTCTGAGGGACCACAACATCCCGTAAATAAGCCAAATTTTTGCATATTAAATGATCATTATGTCAAAATAACAGTAATCAGAAATTTTCGGTTTAATTAATAACTGGTTACGTTAGGTTAGATTGAAAAGGAACGTTTATTTATTTATTTATTTAAAAATTTATGTACACGAGTAAACTTAAATTAAAACGTCATTTAAATCTATAGTACATAGGCACTGCTTATTTCAAAATGAAATTTCTTCCAGCAGACCTGGTAGTTGAAATTTTATACGAGAGGCTTTAGCGTGCACATAAAAAAAATGGAATAAAGTATTCTACATATACTTAAATATATTCAAATACATATATAACATAATACAACGTTTCGTTTTTTTTTTAATTATTACAAATAGTTCATGTTATTATCAGTGTTAAATCATACCTTACTTAGCTATTTAACATTGATAATAACATAAACATTCTGCAATTTTAAACGTAACGGAACGTTTTTGTATTCCACTCTGAATATCGTAACTCTTTTGCCTTGTGTACATGACTAGAATGTCTAGCTAATGTTAGTATTATGAAACGGTAATCTGAACATTTGCTTTTAGAGAGTTGGTAAGTCCAGCAACTTGTCGGTGACAGTCACTAAACAATCTTCTGGTCAGTACTGGTGCCGAGCTAGTGCAGATGGGTTCAAGGACATAGAATCTCTGGCCATGGTTTATGTTAAAGGTAAGTTATTTTGAATTACTAATATGTAACAATATCAATCACAATGACATTATAAATATCTATTCGCTTTATTGTTTATTTTAAAGGTCATCTATTATATATAATAGATGTTTCACTATGATTTGAGAATTATATCAAGTATCGCCTTTGGTACACATGTGCCATTAATTATATTGTGTACAATAAAATGTATTTTTATGCCTTTAAGTAAATTTTATTGCAAAATACGATGAAAATAAATAACTTTTTAATTATTCATCCCTTGCAATTTGATTCAATATTTGAACTTATAAAACCTTATAAGTCATAAATTGATTCCGATTATAATATCGATTTATTTCGTAATGTAAATTCACAAATACTTATTTTAGAATTTCTCTTTTTCTAAATTGTGAATTAACCTGATATTTAATATTTAAAAAAAGAAAAATATATGACCGTTATTTTAAACTCTCATTTTGCCTGTTTCGCTCGGTAGCCCAAAAGTCTCCGTCTCCTTTATTTTCACTTCATATTTTGTTTCGTTAAAAATATTTGTGGATACTTCGGAACTTCAATATGACGCAATATCAAGAAAATTTCCCCTAATACACTCGAAATCGTCGAGTCATCGACGTTTCTTCGCTAAAGTTTCCTCAGCGGGTAAACTTGCTTGCAAGTGGTGACGCGTGCAGCGCTATTCTCGTAACCAACATTTTCTCAACTATACGTTCTTTCGGCGAACTTTGAAGTAATGGTTGTTGCACCACATTACGGCGACGGTCGCCTGTTCCTACATTTTAGCTAAAATAATATTGGATATTATTACACTGCAAAGTTAGTTGAGAAACAGTGTCAGATATTTGTTAGATATTGTCGCTTGTTCTCATCTATGAGGCAAAGTGCCTACGTAATTATATTTAATTAGCTGTTGCCCGCAGCTTCGTGGCGGAATTTATGCTTAGCAGTGCTTATCATATTCATCCCCTATTTAACCCCCCCCCCTTCCCCTTTTTAGTCTGTAAGGTATTTATGTTATGGGCCTCGATGCCTGAAATAAAGATTTATTATTATTATTAACCCTTTTGGGGGTTGAATTTTGAAAAATCTTCCCTAGTGGATGCGTAAGTCATAAAAAGAATACGTGTACAAAATTTTAAGTTTCTAGCCCTACGGGTTTGGCCCGTACGTTGATACATCACTCAATCACTTTTGCCTTTTATATAATTATATGCAAAAGATTAAACCTCATAGTTCAATTGGTGGCTACTCTATATTCCTATTCGATTTTCGATTAAAACTGATGAGAAGTGAGAACAATCCTTTTATAAAGCGTGACACACATGAGAGTTTTGATCTTACAATGCTCTAAAGAACAATAAGTAGTATTTTTCACACTATGCGAGGAATAATCACTCAAGTTTCGTTTAGCACCCTAGCTACGCTTGGGTGCTAACTTAATAGTAGATAACTAAAGTCACACAATCTTGCACGGTGTAAAGAAAAACTACTTTTGTTACGAAAAAGCTTGTCTTTTAAATGATGGTTTATGTCACACGAACTATGAAATAGTACACGATACTCCTGACTTAAGTTTCTCTATTAATATACAGCTTAAAGTTAAGGCCTGAACGTAGCAAGGGAATAATAGATAACTTAAGGCACACGTATCAAAAAATACCTAAATATTGATTTTGGTATAGTTAGTCACACAGACTGAAAAGGATTCCCAGTGGATATAAATTGAATTGAAATTGCGCTATATAACTTTAAATTCTTGCAACAAAAAATATTTTCTGTAAAGTTCTAAGTACTTTGGTACCTACTATACATGTTAAAACAGTCCCCAAGAAAATTCGCGTACATTCTCATGAAAGTTCAAACAAATTCGAACAAATTTTCACATAACTGAGAGAAACCGTTGAAAATCCGACGTTTCTACAAAATTTCAAATTTCTTCCATCTGGTACAACATAGTTTGCAAGTGGTGACGTTTGCACGGCCATTTTGGGGCAACTTCTTGCGAACTACACAAGACCTTTCAGGCAACGCGATTCAGGTTAGCGTAAAGATGATGCCAATACTTTGAGCTACGTATTTGTAAGAATTTTGCGTTGCTAGGCCAAGTTGCAAGTGTAAAGTATTGAAAGCCAAAATAAATTATTACTACATATTTTACAATTTTAGGTGTCACTTAGTACGGAGATCATTTTGTTAATCTTTATATATTGTATTTAATAATAGAAAACTGGAAATACGGAAACTGTTTAAATCGCATATTTACTTTTAGGACCTCCCAAAATAATATCGAACCAAACTCAACATGGTATAGAAGGAGATTCCGTGAGGGTTGAATGCATATCTTTCTCTGTACCTAAACCTGAATACGTATCTTGGACTTTCGACGGCAAGGAAATTAATACTTTTCATGACCAGGTAAGTCTACTTATTCAGATTTGTCATTAGTTCTCAAATGTTATTGCGAGCTGATTTTAATGAGCCATTTTTTGTAGGAATATGCCTTTTTAGAAGAAACTCTTCCTGACAAACTGACAAAATCAACGTTGCTAATACGTGAAAGCCAGGCCAGGCATTTCGGGATATACAACTGCACAGTAACAAACGCATATGGAAGTGACAGTTTGGAAATAAACTTGATGCCAGACAGTAAGTTATTATTATCTTTATATTATAAATTTACTCATAACAAATTTACTTACAAGATATTTATTGATATAGATAGTGCCTAAAAAACTACATAGTTACACACAATTTGGAATTCAAGAGGTGGTGGAGGTAATTCTACTTTTAAGTTTAAGACTTTATTTAAGAATCCTCTATTACAGTCGTAGTAAATCGTTAATACTCACGAAGCGAGGAGGTTTTGTCATTACAATCACCGCCACAGCCACTTGCTGTTTGAATCAAACGCTGATCTTCAACATTATATCACTTGTATTTCACATTTATTTTAATTTTGTACAGAATCATTACCGCTCATCGTAGTCGTGGCTTCGGGTGCCTCCACAGCAATTTTCTTCATCATTGCCGTGTTCATTGCCATGCTCTGCTACCGAAAGTCTAATAAGTCCGATGTGAAGAAGCCAGATATTACTGATGTTGGCAAGACGTGTGTCGATCAATTCAAGGACAGTGACAGAAGTTCCAATATCAGTGATTTGAAACTAGAGTTGCGGCAGGTGGAAGGTAGTTGTGATATGGTAAGTTATTTAAAGCACATAATTATTAATCAGAAATTAAATAATATCTGAGTTAAAAAAAATCTCATCATAACTAAACACAAGATGTACAAAAATGCACAAGTCTCGCAACACAGGAGTAATCTCATCTTTGAATATGCCTAGAATGCTACACATACATACATATTATTGTGTGCTATATAATCTATATAATCTATAATTCAAGTAATCAAAAACATGAAATCAAATCAAAAATACAGTGAAAACAGACACAAAATTATGAAGACTATATTAAAATCACTCGAGTAGAAGTACTCGTAATATTTATACTTAGAATAACCCAATTTGCAACAATAATCAAAGATTTTCCTGTTATAATTCCTGACACTTTTAGGAAAAGTAAATCAATCAAAAAATCAAAACAAATCAACCTGATAATAATATAGCCAACGCAAACAAAAACAGCGTAGGTACGTAAACGATTAATTTTGATGATGGATGTCTAGACGATGCCAGTCAGCGTTCGAGTGACGAGCAAACAGATTTAAGTGGAGATAGTAATGATACTTAGCATTTTGGTAAATAGGGTTGATTTATTTGCTCACTCGTGAACCCTCGATAATATCATCGATAATCTATTTCATGAGTCAGACGAATTATATTTTAAAAAATTAACGGGACATTCTTAACTCGGTATATTTTTCAATATCATTTAGTCTATGATTTTTCTACAATTGATACATTCTTATTCATTACTGATTTTCGGGATGGACTACATCAATTGGTACTTTAAGTCTTTCCAGTAATTAATTTATAAATCAACCAATAGCAAATTATTAACCAATTTCATAAATATATTAACTTCACAAAGATAATATAGGTTATATTATAGGTTTCAAATTTCTGCTCCACAATCATGTTGTAAATTCATGTTTGAATCATATTTTGTTATAATGGGCCATTATAAATACACAATCATAATTATATTATTATGAAATTGTCTATCGTATCAAGTATTCTATAATCTTATATTCAATACTCACACATTGCTTTAAGGATTAAACGCAAATGGTGTTGTTAGTTTGCGATTAATTTAGCTGATGGGTGTCTAGACGGGTTCAGTGAGTAAACTGAGATTTAATATTTTTAAAGATTGTAATATTATTTGCCATCTTGCTAAATTGAAGTTGATGTTGAAAATGGAGTAAAATATTTTACTGTTATTGTTGAATAATAAAAGATACATGAGATAACTCTCATGTTATATAATAACAATGATATTGTATGTAAAAAAGGGAGTTAGAAGAAGCATTGAAATACTAAGGGACTACAAATAGCGAATGTACTTAGTATTTCTAGCTAAGACATAGATATTAAAATCATATTATTATTTGAATAAAAAAAAACTTTTTTTGGTATTGGATTATATTCTGTCAAACAGAATTATTAAACGGTTGTTGAAATAAAGTAAACAGTTTTTGTGGCCGCATTTTGTGGATGGTTTGTCTTGAAATTTTTAAATATGACTTGAATACAAAGGTGCTTTTATTTGATACTGTTTATTCCGAAATTCCCTCAGAAAAGTTAAACTAAACTACCTACATATAGCTTATTATTTATAGGAAAAAATTAAGACCATTATTAAGACAGTATTATATAATATTAAGACCAGTGTATTATAATTAAAAAAAAAATCTGCTAAGCTCTAGACATTAATAATACATAATATGTAACATTTCGGAAGAGTGTAGTTACCCACAACACAGGGTATCCTAGTGTGGGAACTACGTGTCTTGTAAAAAATGTTTTTGTACTTCTTTTTATGCAAATAAAAATTTATTATTATTAAATTTCAAGCGTTTTAAATTATTTTATAACTTTGAGAAGTTGCTACATTCGTTTCTATGGTAAATGTTGCTGCGGTAATTTTGAGCGAAACGTGGAACGTTGGATACGTAAAATTAGCATGTCCATTTTCTTTTCAATGTTGTTGACGCCTTTGGTCTTATGGACGTCCATACAAATTATACAGAAATCAAAATACATTACCATCACATGCATTGTCTATCCGTTTTCTTTTAATATAAAATAGTTGTTCTCGTCGTTGCTATGTTAACTGTTACTGTGGTAATTTAGAGTGAGGCTATGGCGTCTAATTCTATAGGTGAAAAATCGTAATGCGTGTTAAGCCTTACAGCAATGCATAGCTGGTTTAGCTAATACTGAAGTACGAAATTTTGTTCAGGACCTATCAAACCCTGGTTCGGAATCAGAGCTGCGTTCAACTCTTCACCTTACAACTAACCTTGGCCTGCCTCTTGCTGGACCAGTGCCCCTACCCGAGTCAGGGTATGACAATGAGCTAATGAAGCAGTATCAGCGATACAGTGGAGATTTCAACCAACCTATAAACAATCTTCATTTGAAGGTACGTCACAATTTTCGTTTTTTGTAAATTTACAAATGCTTTTACAGTTGTGTCTTATACTGAACGCACATGTGTCCACCGCATATGCGAACGCATATGTCATCCGCGTTAGGTTCTTGTATGATCATACCACGGAACCGTGTTTCATACAAATGCGGTGCGTTCGGCGCGTACGGTGTGGATATATGTGCGTTTACCATTAAGCTGATCGCATATAATGTATGTCAGCATTGTACGCGCCGAACGAGTCGCATTTAGAATTCGTTGTATGAAATCATATGAGAGCCCAGTGCGGATGACATATGCGGCTGCATCAGTGTGATCAGCTTTAAAGATCGTGATCACAGATCTTTTTTATTATTCATTTCTACCAGTCATGAATTTTATATACGAGTACCTGTGACATATTTGAAAACAGAATTTCATTTTGAAATTATTCGAATATTTCTTGTTAATTTAATATTATAATCAAATCCTTTTGATGGGACTACGATAATAATATGTAATTATTAGGAGAAAGATATCTAATAAGATCTGAAATCAAATAATTATAATATTATTTTCTGTTACCTGGATATCTATCTATTTTATAGTAAGGTACTATTACAAAACTTTAAATTAAAAGGCAATGTTAAATAAGGTAACTTGTAAATTTACTCTCAGAGAAATAATTCGAAACGTGACTTGGAATTATGATGGAGTTTAATCCGATACCACTGAATCTTCTAAAGTAGGAGTAAATTTAATGTTAATTTTTAATAAAACTTTTACTATTCCAACTGCCTCTCGAGATCTCCCAATTTAATCATTCTCATAAAGAACTTTGTAATCTTAGTTATTTTTTTAATTCACGATGGATAAAATCAATGTTGAAATGAAATATTATTTAAATAAAACAATGTAGTTAATATGTTTAAAATCTTTTCAACTTCCTTATTTATATCTGTTAAGATAATATTATTTAAGATTGTATGTCTTGTCAAATTTAACACTGACAAATCAATATCATTGACAGAACCAAGGACAAAACGGTTATGTACCATACGTTGACTATTCAAGAGACTACGCCCCACCCCAATCCACTGATGCGCTAACAGGCTCGCTATCTAGAAGCACTGACATTTCTAGTTACCCAAGTCACTATGGTTCATTGCATAGACAAACTAGTTGCGGGCGACTGGGCGGCATGATTGGACCTGATGGTGAGAAACATTTTCCGATTTGAATGAATTGAACTATAAATCTTTTGAATCTTAATTTTATCTTGTTGGAACAGGTTTTTTTAATATTGTAATATTATCTTTTTATTGAAAGTAAATAACTAAAATCCTAATAATAATAATAAACCGATGGAAATACTTGTATTTGATGCCTATTTATCGACCTCCTTTATTGCTTAAAATAAATCGTGTAGGTACTTATTAATTTTTGTAATAATTTTAATTCATTTTTATATTTGTACGAATTATTAAATTTATTTCTGTAGTCATTCCCATGGCCAATCCTGGAGTCATGTTTACCGGTGGTGTAGATGTGAGATACGCTGCAACTTATGGAAATCCATATTTACGAGGCAGTGGTCCTCTGCGTAAGTATAATAATCGTAAAGCTAAAGTACTTTTTATATTTTGTAATTTTTATAATGCTTCTTTATCCTTGTTTGTGAGTACCAGAGCCAAAATGGCAAAAAGTTAGTTTTTTTAATAATGATCATCAGTATGAATTATTTAGGTTATCTAATTACTAAATGAATTGGTAGTGCATTTATTCAAGATATTATTGCAGCATATGGCACACAAAACGTTGCCCATCAAAACCCGCCATCGAAACCAGCACCGCCTCCTTATTATTCTGTTAGAAACAGCAATATTCCACCGTGTAAGTTTATCTGTACTAATATTATAAAGAGGAAAGATTTGATTGTTTGTTTGCATTGAATAGGCTCCAAAACTACCGAACCTATTCCAATTCTTCATACCAATTCTTTCACTGTTGGGAAGCTACACTATTATTTATAAGTTACTACTATTTATAAGTTATCACTAAAATTAAATGATTAAAGATAAATCAATATAATTGTATAATAAATAATACTATTATTGGTGATAATGCAATAATGATATTTCATTAAAAATTAAAAAATTATATTTAATTTTTTAACTTTTGATTGTTGAAGAACATTTTCTTCAATATTTACAGTTGTATTATTGACAGAATAGACATTGACTATTTCTTTGTTTTTAGTGACGTCAATAATGTCATCATCTACCTCCTCTTTATCACGACCAGTGACCAGTCCATTGGGCTCCTCTTCGACAAATAGTGGGGCTCAACCACAAGTAAGTTAATATTCAACCTTTATTTAGATACTATTTTGAGTTTTTGTATTTATCTCTAGTAAGTATTGGTCTGTTTTTCTTTACGGATTTCTATAGTGATGTGTATGAGTGCGATATGTATGAGTGAGATATATATGAGTGTGATTTTGGAAATTTTTATATATTGTTCTTTCTTTCTATCTCTTTTTTCTTGATCGGAAATGTGATGCCTTTGGTGTTACAGTACTGATGTCCATGGGGGAAGGCCTTATATCATCAGATAGATCGTCACCTCGATTGTCGGCTAGATACAAAAATATTTTTACCTAAATACGTATCTGAGTTTTAAACAATAATATCACAACAAGTATATTTGTAAAGTGGCCAATTAATCTAGGTTAGATATATATTAAGTCAGTTATGTTTAACAGTTAAAAAGTAAAAAAAACTAATATATGTAAATAAAATTAAGAGTAAGAGTGAGAAGAATACTTAGAACCCTACCGATTTAAAATGTATTATCCTCAGGTACCTAACCCGCCACAGAATCCAGGAGCACTCTATATTCTGCCCCCGTCCAGTCAAGGATATTCTTTAGCAACTCAAATTACTGCCAAAGGTAATCCAAAAGTAAATTATTTTATCGTATTTTTCCATGATCACCTGTAATAGGGATGTTGACTAATTTTAGGATTAAATTTTATTGTATAGATAGAGCATTAATATTCACGAAAAAATATTATAAAAATAATAATCTTCAATTCAAAAACAAAAACAAAAATTGATAAATAAATAATATCGTTATCAAATTTCCTACCACGTGACGTCACTAACCGATATTCAATAGTAGCAGGCTATTGAAGTTTGTTGAACTTGCTTATAAAATACGAACAATGAGGTTACAAACTCAAAATGGCGTTTGAGGTCACGTGTCCGTGAATACTCTTTTTAACATTTTATTTTTTCAACAAAACAATAGTATTTTAGGTGTTTAATGTTAACATGAATACTTTAAACATAAATTTATATTAATTTACAGTTAGTATCAACATCCCTATTCTCAAATTTAGTCATTTACTCTAGTATGTTTTAGTCGTCATTGTCTTAACCTATAGGTAAGTTGTTTTTCAAAATTGGTAGGAAATTTATTATGTTAATCTTTAAATTAGCGTTGATCAGTAATACAAGTTTTTATTATTGTAATTCTCAGTTATCATTTTTACTTGATTACATTTCTGTATTTGTTTCAGGTAACGGGTCAGTATTAAAAGCTGGTACCCACGTATAGTAAGTAGTGGAATATTCTTTTGTGGATTATCAATTTAATGATTACTACAATTATTAGAATTTTAACAAAGTCTAATTTACTTGTCAAATTAATCCGCCCGTGTAAACGAATGTCAGTTTTTATTATATCGTTTCTTAAAACTATTGTAATATTACATGGTACAAAGTGTGTTGATTTTCATTGTCATAGGCGTTATAGAAGTATCTTAAATTTTTGAAAGGGTAAGAATGATAAAAATATTATCTTGAAAGAAAAAAATAACTTAACCTAACTTGTTATGTTTTACTTCATAGGTTTGTTGCCTTTTTCGGGTAATAATGCAGCAAATATTTCATACCATTACACAGAATATCCGTCCTTAGACTTCTGTTTTGGTATTTGAAATTATTATCAAGAACATTGTCTCTAAATTATATTTTTTGATAGTTTCCTTTAAAATTTTAAAACGAGAAACTATGAGTTGGAGTTTTTGAGAGAGGGAGAGAGATGATTTTGAAAGATGTTTTCTTTCTACAGATTTTGATACATCAATTTGACTTTTCTGCATTTTTCTCTTTGTAAAATAAGGTAGTAAATATACCGTCTTTATACGTATCTTACATTGATACACTTGTGATTTTTCTTATAATGTTCCTCTCAAATATATAATTCTGTAAGTTTACAGGGCTTAGGAAAGAAACATACAGATGTTAAACTTTTTATTCTTCGTTTTTCGTTTTGTGAAAATTCATGTAATAGTTTAACATCTGCAGAGTATCTTAATAAAAAAATCTATTAGATAAAAAGTTTTACAGCTAAAATATCGCGAGGCTGGAAAACAAACTGTCCGTGTAAGCCTAAAATTTTAAAGCTTTAAATATAATGTCAAATGTCAAAGAAATTAGTTTGTAGTTTAGGCTAAGTTTTTGATAAAACGAAGACGTATCTTAGTTGTAGTTGTTTATTTAGTGTAAATGTTAAATGAGTAACTTAGATATTTTCAAATGTTAGGTTTACTTGTAAATGTTCATTTACTTTCTGTTAGTTTCATTTGTAACGTTAATAAGGAGTAATTATTATCGTATAAATTAGTCCACGTGTATTTTTGAAACATCAGACGGTGTTTGACGTTGAAGTATTATTACTAGCATATAGAACCGACACCGCGAACACAATGTGTATCCGTCAATGCATTGGCGCCACGTGGCTTCAATCTTCAATGGATTCGTTTGATTTTGAAAGGAGAACGGGGGCTCAATTTTGAAAATTGAACCTCCTGGGTGGGACACACATTTTGTTCGAGATGTCTGTTCTATGACATTATACTTCAATGATGTTTGACTGATTTTTTGAAAAAAAACACACGCAATTTAATTGCAATAAAATTACTTTATAACTATATGGTAAAATGATTTTACCTTTTATTAAAATTCTTCGAAGACGGGAAATCAAAAAGTAGGACTAGGCATTTTAGAAACAATGACATATCAATCACAGATTTTAATGAAATTGGCAATTCAGTTTTAACAATTAATTATGTATAAATTGTAATTCAATTTTGACGTTCGTTTTAAATGAAACAAATGAACATTTATGATAAAAGTATTATAGCTTTGACTGAGACTGATGATTTTAATGAACTTAGTGTAGGTCAAGATAATAGTCAATTTACTTTCAATTATGATAGTTTACGTTAAGAAAGGCATTATTAAGTACGCTATCCAATACGGATTGTTATTAATAAAACTTTTCTAACTTTGATAAGTTTTCTAAAACGAATTATATCTAACGATGTGGCTGATGATATTTCAACTATGTATGTCTAATAAAAATGTACTTTTAAATTTTATGCCTCCAATCAAATCGATAAACTTTTATAGTAAAAATAGTTCCTGAATCGAAAAATCTGTCGTAAAATAAGCTTCGTGCGTTAAAAATTTTACTTGTTTATGACAGTGTTTTCTTAAAATTTCACCAACACTACCTGGATACCTGGCGTTCGTCCACAGTCCGGTTATCACGTCATTTTCTACCTCGCACGTGTAAACTGTGGAACAAGCTACCTGCATCGGTGTTCCCTCTAGGCTATGACATGGGGTCCATCAAGAAGCAGGTCTATCGTCATCTTCTTGGCCGGCAACGCGTTGATGACGCCATCAGGTCACCCGTCGCCATTACCATCAGGTGACCCGTCTGCTCGTTTGCCTGCTCAAAGCATTAAAAAAATTTTTGTACAAAACTTCCGTCAAAGGAATGTTGATAATACTGTATAATTTTTGTATTGATATTGTGAGTGATTTTTGCGTTATGTGTCTACAGCTTTATGGTTCTGAGTTTAAATTTAAGATGAATATAGTATGAGAATAAATGATTTTGCAATGAATTGTAGCTTTTTTATTATTTAATTTTTACCTTACCTCTAAGCCAACTCCTCTCCTCATAACTGAAATGTTTAGGGTTATTCAAATAGGTATACACTATACAGTAACAATAAAAAAGTCAAAAGTCACAACCCATATTTGCCTCACGGCTGAGCTCGGGTTTCATTGCCTCTCAAATGTGAGGGGTAGGTAATAGGCCATAGGCACACTGGTCAAGTACGGATTGGTAAACTTTTACCTTCGAGAACTTAATGGAGAACAGGTTTGCAGGTTTCCTCACGATGTTTTTCTTCACCGAAGCAGGCCTGGCGCACTCCGCACTTTAGCTATGAAGTTACAAGTACATGCCGCGTTCGACGTGTCGGGCTAATTAAAAAAATACATAAGGGCTGTCACACATTCATAATCTATGACACATGACGTCATCACACATGTCATACGCTATAGTTCGGTATAACGCGCAGCGTCACGCAATACGATGTTAACTAAAATCAATGCAAAAGCATATTGCATAGCATTCCCCTGCCTAAACAATAACAATGATCTGAATCTCACGTTGATCACGTTTTCGTAAAGTATATTTTATACCGCTAGAAGTAGCTGTAGGGTGTCCCTATGAAGTTTTTTGACAAGATTTTGTTTTATATTTTTTTAATTTATTTTTTTATTTTTTTCCATCCTACCCTATGTCAATTTAAAACATGTTGCAGAACAACGTCTGCCTGGATATATACAACCTCATTGAACCATCTCCGTGTTTTTAATTCTGTTAAAAATACTACATATTATGTATTTACCTAATAGCACGTAAATCATATTGTCCTAAACTTAACATGATATAAAACTTAGAACACATTACGAAACTTTTCATTCTATTCAATGGAGAACATGATTGAGATTTTTATGTACAGCATAAAAATCTCATTGAAGATTTAATAGTGCCTCGCAAAAGACTCGTACAAGGCAGACTCGAGTTATCTTAAGGGGCGGCACTTGACTTCAATCGGCTTCACGCGTTGGTCCCTCCTTCAGAACGGTTTTGTTCACGGTTCAAGTAAATGGTATTTCAAAGAATCCTATTTTATTGACAGGAAAACACAATGTTGACTTATTATATGGTAATACAGTAAGATACAAGTTACTAAAGGACAACATACATACAGGGATACATTACAAATTTTGCTTCTGCTTATTAGCGGCTTCTACAGAGTTTATAGCTTCACGCGGATTGAGAAAAAGCTTGAAAAGGCTCAGACGAGACCTACTCGTATTAGCGTGCATAGGGCTAGTGGTTAACCCAAACATTGAGGGCCTAAAGGTCTTCGATTTAACTAGTACCAATACAATACATTATATTAAAAACTATTATTATATTAAAACTTGTCAACTATTACGAAACCAACTTTGTTTTGGCTTGAGATACAGTTATTATTTTCTTTTTCTTTTTTTTCTTGGCAATGCATCAGTGATCCCTTTGGTGTCGCCGATGCCCAAAGGCAACGATAGCCACTTACCATCAGGATGATCGTCTTATTATGTATATAGGTCTTCAACACCGCTTATTAACAACATAATAATTAGCATTAAGTCAACCGTCAAATAAGCTATCTCAAGCACGAAACGAGTACCTAGGAGCTAGGTCATTACCAGTCAGCCTAACGTAAATACACTCGGAATGCTAAGAGCAATTTCTAATTGGATAGTTAGCTCTAATAGCTTAAGGGGTTGTGTTGACTGGTAACTTAAATTTTTTATAGCTACTCGTAGTGAAATTGAAATATTCAGTTTTTTGTAGACAATTTTATGTAGATATAATTGTATAATCCATGGGGCCGAAAAGTTCTCGAATAGTGGCCACGCATCGGTAAAAGCAGCACAACCTTATTCATTCTCCTCATTCACCTCTTTATTCACCTTATTCATTCTCGACCCGGTGGATTAATGACTTAAAGAAGACACAGGGAAGGTGCTGGATTCTGAGGGCCCAGGACCGGTCGAAGTAGCGCCGATTAGAAAATTAGGGTACATACATAGGGTAAGGTTGCTCAAGTCGTACTACCGCCTAAGTCGTACCCCAGTGATATTCCAGCTGTTGCGTATAAAAATTGTCATCTAGTGACGTCGATCTGAACTTAATAGTCAGGCGAGCACGTGAAAACAATTGGAAGGCTTGGCCGTCTTGCGGAGCAAAAATAATCAAAAAGTAAGTTTTTTCAATTAAATTTTTAGCTCGTTGGTAAGTTTTTTATAAATAGAGTGTAATTTACAGCTTATTTTTTTGCTCATATCTATTTCTAATGATAATCTGGCAGTCATTTAGGCACACTCAAACGTAGATTTTTTTTTAGTTTATAACAGTAATTTTGTTTTGAAATTTATAATACCTGTCTACTTATGTCGTACCTGTGGGGAATTCTTTACTCGTACCGGTACGACTTAGGTATTCAGAAAATTTTATGTTTAATTTACTTAACTTTTTTACCAGGAAATAAATATGGAAAAGATAAAGTATAGTTGGAAGCAGGAAGATATGAACGAAGTTTTAGAGGAACATCGGAATGGTGAAATTGGATTTAATGAAGCTTGTAGAAGATATAATATGCCACAGCCTTCATTTCGATGACATTTGAGAGGATTGAATAAGATAACAAAATTTGGAAGACCTAATGATATTGTCATCAGATATGGAAGAGATATTGGCACAGCATTTGATACATTTAGAGTCTTGTTTTTTCGGGTTAACTAAGACTGTATTTAGAAAACTTTCCTTCGAGCTTGCCGAAAAATTTCTATTCTAATGGCACTAGCCACTAGACTGATTTTGTGACAATTAACCAAAGAAATGAAGCGCTCATAGCCCTGCAGCTTGTGTCGATCCTAAGAGATCGACAAAGTTAAGCAACAGCGGGCGCGATCGGTAGTTGACTGGGTGACCGCTAGTGGCAAAAATTCTTGAGCGTTTAGTGCTACGTAGGACACGTAAAGCCGTCGGTCCCGGTTGTTATCATAAGATAACAGTCGTTAAGCCATGTCGGAGGCCCTCGGGCTGTTATAAAAGCTTCCGACACTCGAGTTGGCCACTAACCCCTCCACCAATCACCAGTGGTGGAGTATGCTCTAGGCCTCCTCAAAGAGCCTCGTGCTCACTAGTGCGCCATTAATGTGTTCAAGCCAACCAAAGAAAGACATTTTAAGTTGATCTTAGAGATTCAGAGTGAATTCTTTGTAATTTTTGTTTATTTCAATGTGATTTCTTGTTATTACCTAAGTATTTTTCTATATCGCTTATATCTTCACGAAGGTCTTATTCTAAGTACGACTTAGGCTAGACGTGGTACGAATTAAGCGACTAGGTGCCTTAATCGTACCGAAGGTACATTTGTGCAAATCGTTAAAATACCTATGTTGATAAGATATATTTAAATTTCTATGAATGTTGATTAAAAGGTAACTAAATAAAGATTCTATTCATGCAAAAGATTTTGTTTTATTTGAATGGAATTAAATATTACAGCATTATTTCCTTAAGGGGTACGACTTGAGCAACCTTACCCTAATTTAAGGCCTATTTGTATTTTAGTAGCTTATGCCAATCATTAAAAGGGTAATACTTAATGCCTAATGGTCCATTGTCCATCAGTCAACCCTGAGTGAATTTAGGAAAGGTATAGGTAGTTATGATATATGCCAATAGTGAATTTCAAGAGGCCGAAAATAACCGATAAATTGTTTTATTTCGGTGGTGCACCTACAACGTTCTTGGACCTGTACACATGATGAATTTATAAGGGTTCCGTTCTGAGTACAGAACCCTAAAAATGGACATACAGTCTGAAAAAGCCTTTACTTGTCAATATTGGCTTGAAAATGTCAACTAAGAGTTCGTTCTAATTTTCTTTTTAAGGCTTCTTCACAATAAAATTAGAGTACAACCGATTGGCAGACGAGTTCTGGCCTTAATTTCTTATTACTATCCAAGAAGGTCGAAATAACTGGGACAAGACTTGTAGCTAATTTAATTCTAACATAATCCATGTAAATATAATGACGCAACAAACTGATAGCCCCACGTGTGGGGCCCTCACACTAGGATTCCCTGTTTTGTGGGTGCCATGGATAACACACAAGACAAGAACACATACACCCAGAACGAGAACAAAAATTCAAACACATTCAAGTTTCCGCTTCGCTAGAATTCGCATCCAGGAATCGACACAGCGATTAGGTATTTATTTATTTATTTATTTATTTAATAGGTAATCCAACAGCGTTTACAAAGTCAATTATTGCTAATCTAATTACTCAAATACTATGGCCAAAAACGGATTACACAAAAAGTAATAGTTAAAAAAAATATATACGAACAGTTATGCTTAAAAGTAACTAGTGTGTGTGTGTGTGTGTGTGGCGTGCGTGTGTGTGTGTGTGTGTGTGTGTGTGTGATATGCTACATATATTACATATATTATTAGCTACTTATGGATATGCTACATATATTATTAGCTTATTTGGAGGTGCAATTTTTTTATTTCTTTTTTAAGTTGGTAGGATTTTAAATTAAAGATATCTAAGCTTGAGTAATGCTTATTGTAGTTGCGAGCTAAACGACAGATAACCGAATTTTTAGCGTACTTGGTATTTACATGAGGGACATGGAGCAAAGGTGTGTGTCTAGTACGGTAGGATGGGGCTTCTAAATCAATACAGGCCAGGAGTTCGCTACAGTCTATGTTTCCAGATAGTAAGTCATGGAGTATGGTAACCATTATGCCATAATTACATTAACTTTACATTAACTTTAACTCTTTGTGTGAATTTTACTCGCTCACAGACCCATACTCCTGCATTAGGATTACCTAAGTCATTGGTGTCTTGGACAACACTAATATTGCTAATATACACAACGTGAAAAAAAAACATGTATCTGTTACATAAATTTCTGTCCCAGCCAGGAATCAAGCCCGAGAGCCTTCGCTAAGCAAGCAGGATCACTACCAATTAGGCTTTGTCGTTAAATGGTACAAGCTGGCTAGTAAATTGATAGACCACTTGATGGTTAGCATCACCAACTACGTACATCAGGTATTGCTTTCCAAGACGAAAATTTAATTCGGACATGACCTTCGAAGCAAGAAGATAATTATGGTTTTTATATGGAAATAGCTGACAAACGAGCTGACGATCCACCTGATGGTAAGTGGTTGTCATCGTAATAATGATTAATATAAACTGACTTACTAACATCGCAACTCAGCGTCACTAACGGTTACTTTAATCGCTCCTCAGTAAAGAATCACCCACGGACGTGAAAATAACCCGGACGTCACCTTGTCTTATCGAGAGTGACGCCGCCCGCTTACCATGTGTGCGTAATAGTAAAGCGGTCCAACACGGTAATGGCGGCCGATTAATAACAGCATGGTGTCAATGTGTGCGTGTGATACTTGTACGAATAGAGGAGTTGGTATCACTATGGGTGCCTCACTGAATTTGTTGCTGAGAATCCGTCTGGATCTTTGTTAAGCCTGTGAGAATCACCATACAAATTCTGTATTAAGTGACTGTTAGTTAGGACTCTGAGTTGGGGAGTAAGACTTGCAATCAATACTTTACCATTACAGAGCTCTTATGAACCCTTTTTCATACAAAAACATTCTTACATGTGCAGGTAAGTTCAGCAAAACAGTTGATATTCCGGTACAGTATAACAGCTTTGATACGGTGCCAAATGTTTACGTTCAATCTCGGACCTGGCGCGGCTATAACCATCGGACTAGGATTAATGATGCTGTTTGATTACTAGCGACAAACTAAGAACGAGGAACCAAAAGGTTTGTAGATGTAAGCGCTGTTTTGTTGCTGAAATACCATGTACCATACAATTTTTAGGGTTCCATAGTCAAATCGGAACAAAATATATATCATGAGTACCTACTCCAATGAAAGTCAAATGTATTCAGTCCACGATGAGGTATGTTTAAGATTGTGTAAGACTTTTTTACTACTGATATAAGCTCTTTTTGGCAAAGGAAGATCTCCCGCCAGACGAGGTGGTATTGCCTAGGGAGCGGTCTAGCCCCAACTGATGTTGTCGGAGCATTTGTACCATATACATACATAAACTAGCGGCCTTTGAAAACTTCGAATTAATTTACATGTGGCAAATGTGACTGGTTGGTGCTGGTTCGGGAAATAATAACAACAGTGGGCGTTTACATCACTTTAGTGAGAAACTCATTTTAACACAGGTTTTACACTGGTTATAATTAAATACGCGATTAGGACTGAATGTCTTCAACTTGTTCCACTCCAAGCATCCGCATAGGTTGAAGGCTGTTTCCGAAGTGTCCGTTCGTCGCTGGTAAGTCAATAGCTTTCCTCGGTTCTCCCGCCACCGCGTGTACAAATGACAGTAGACAATTCGCATAGTGTTGACATCTTCAAAATCCGAATACACCTAAGCCTGGCCCGGCTTGACGTTCCATTTTATGAACTCCGACATATATTTTTCTTTATTGTCTTGCTCTTTAAACTCGCTTTTAGTTTATCTGTGGTGGTGCATTTCATTTACCTGAGCATCCAATCGAGTAGTAGGCACGC
This sequence comes from Thymelicus lineola, assembly GCA_963932265.1. Lineage (NCBI taxonomy): Eukaryota > Metazoa > Arthropoda > Insecta > Lepidoptera > Hesperiidae > Thymelicus > Thymelicus lineola. The sequence goes on along the minus strand of OZ010698.1, from coordinate 5,340,551 downwards.
ATTATCGGGATGGGAACAGAGCGGTTGGATGAATACAGCGTCTAAGACTATTACCATCAAGTGATCACTGATCTACCTTTGAAATTTACCCGTTGTTGTTACCTATATTGCTTGTTGTTACCTGTATTGCTTGTTACTTAAAAAGCCTCTCACAATTAGTAGATTATTGAGGTAATTATCAGGATTTTAAAAATAAATACAAAATCGGATAAAACGCTCACACACCCGAAACTATACGTAAAAATGGCCAAAAAAACACAGAGGCATCACAAATGCATCTACGTCCATAAAAGAAATAGGGGATTTTTTGACTGACTCAACATAACGCAGAAAAGTTAATGATTTACGGTAGATTTTAGAAGCAGGTATTTAGATTATTATTATATATTAAAAAGTTGGACTAAAACATAATCAACATGCTTAATTACTCGTAACCTGATTTAACTGAGTGGTAAGAACATAACTTAGACAAAGAAAAATACCTTCCTTAGGGTCCAGGAACTATCTGCTGTTCAATATAATGCATCACTAGCTGGTAGATTCTTGATGATGGATGTTCTTGTAACCAATACATAATATTATTAGAAAAAATAGTTAATGTTACGAGGAGGTTGAAAGGGATTAGCTTTTTCAATATGTTTAGAAGAGCCAGTAATTGATGAATGGTCATCATTGCCCATTTATTAGAAATCAGCACTAAAGGCGTCATGGATACGTTGGCGTCTTAATGACTCTGCGACTGCGGCTGAAAAATCTTGAAAAAAAAACTGTTACCTATCTTAATCTAAAGTCAATTTAAAAAACATGGTTGATAGTAGGTGGGTACCATCGCCATTTTAGATAGTACTAGGAAGTTGATACAGAACTACCGGATTAAGTAGGCTAGTACATACATATAATTATAATTGGATATTTCTGCTAAGACGATTATTACCTGTCTTCGTAGACAGGATAAGGAGCTTAGACCATCCAATAACCATGGAGAAGTTTGAACGTCAATATTTTCCTCACTGGCTTCATAGAAGATCGAGGATGAAACGATTTTTAATTTAGATAAATTTATTGAAGTTAAAGGAGAAAAATTTTTCTTCTTCCGGGAATTCCTTCAAGAAGGTTTTATTATCGGGTAGATAGTGACTTAAATTTACTTCTATTGCACAATAAGGTAGTAAAAATTGAACCAGATTTTTCTTTCTTTCTTTTCTGCCGGGGCATTGCGACTTTGACGCCTTTGATGTGACTAATTTCCATGAAAAAGGTACTTAGTGTAGTTAATAGATATCGTCTACTTTAAAAATGTGCGTGCTATGTTATTGTTCAAACCTGTAAGTGGAAATATTAATTTCTATTTATTTACACTAAAGTGGAAATGTTTATTTATTTATTAAAAAACGTTTCGTAAATTTACTTACACGTTCATTTTCTTTACCTCGCTTTAAGTCCCCGTCTGATAGAATATGCATTTTTCTTCCAAACATAATAAACATTTCCTTTGGTTGTACTTAGTTACACTCGCATTACATTAAGTCAAGCCAATGCATAATTCGATAATTCTCTGCACCTACGTGGGTACGCACATTTCAGCAATTTTCAATAATGATCATTTATTACGCTCATTAAATTACAGTAAAGTATTTCCGAGTAATTAACCCTGCCCTGTTTCGGCCATTCTATGCCACGCCGCAAACAGTGCGTCCGGCTGCGGGATTCCGCTAGTAGCACTTCCGTTTCCGGTTCACAGATTAAATTCAGTTACAATTTGTCTGTTTTGGGGGCTTTTTGATATATTTCATGTCGACATAAGTTGTCGGTTGAATCGCTCGTAATATTGATGATGAATAATAATAATACTCATTCAATGATTTTAGAAGGATGTTCAGAACCCATCGGAAAGTATCACGCAAATGTATTAGCTGTGCCAGCAATAGTTAAATAACTATGGTTGGCTTCAATTTATTTAGGGTCCACTAAATCATAGATCTTTCTTCTTGAGGAAGGCTTGAGTATACTCCATCATCATCATCCAATGCGAACTGGTAGAGTTGTTGGTGCCCAACCCAAGTATCACCCGTAGCCCCCTGACGTGATGTAACGACGGTCACGGTAACAACCGGACCGGTTTTCGCTTTTTATTACTTGAGTTTTGAATGCTTTCTCATTCAGAATTCAGACTTTTTTTAAATTTATTATGCTTATTACAAACAATGATAATATTATTATGTATGTACTTTTTAATATCCTAAAGCGAAACGTAGGCGGCTAACTTCGTTCTTAGTAAACTATTAAATTTATTATTTAACAAATTTGGAATTGTTGCAGTTATTCCGTGAAAACGGCCATTGTCTGAACTGTCTAGCGGACTCTAGCGGACACTAGCGGATGTTGACGCAAACAGCCCTTCCGGTCGTGCAACTGCATGGATGGCACTTCCGCTTCCTGTAGCCATTAAGTGTACTTACTGGATTTCTGTACACTAAGTAAGTCAGCATTGAAGCATTGTGTACAATTGAAATCTAAAGTTTACGAAAATTTGAGTTGCATAAGTTTTGTGAAAGAATATTAGGGTTAAATTTTATCTGCCTTAGGGTTGAATCCCATAGCGGGAGAACAATATTCCATAAGAGGCGATATAAGGCGGCCGGCGTGGTGATAGGGATATAAGGATAGAAAGAGATTATGATTATGTATTATCAACGTTGCTATTAATTCATTAATATTGTTGCTGTACTACATATTTTCTTTCGTTAAACCTGCTTGACTAGCTACCTCCCTTGCTTGAGTTAACCGTTAAAAGTGTCGTATTCTGGCTAGGGGCTTCGGAGTCAGTTCTTTCTTTCTTTCCTTCTTATTTTTATTCTTGGCTGGGATATCCGTTTTGCCGGAGGTGATGTTTACGGGCAACAATGACTAGTTACCATCAGAGTCACCCGATTTGCTAGTTTGTCGATTGCCATTTATCAGCATAAATTATATATTATTATATAATCTAGGTATACATATAGAATAAATAAATAAATACATTCCTTCCATTTCCATCATAAATGATTTACGCGTTCTATAAAATCTGGCATGGATAGCGGTTGGCGAGTTTTTATAATCTAACATTTTAACAAAAAATTAACCGACTTCAAATGAAGTACATTGTACTTTTGACATGGATGCCATTGATCTCGTTCAAATTTATGTGAAACCACACGACAAGCACCAGCTTTCGATTAAAATAAAAATCATCTAAATCGGTTCACCCAGTCCAAAGTTCTGAGGTAACAAACATAAAAAAAATACAGTCGAATTGAGAACCTCCTCCTTTTTTTGAAGTCGGTTAAAAAGACTACTTCTTTTCAACCATAATATCATATTTTCGAAACATATAGTGACGTTCAGCGTTTCTACTGCATTGTGCAACGGATACCGTCGCAAACAGTGATTCCGGTTGCGGCATCGCACTGTTAGCACATCCCTTTCCGGCCATCCAATACGAGTGGACATTGTTATCATAGGACTTACACTAACATACCAGCGTTCCATTTCAGTCCCTCACATAGTTACATTTGGGCAAATTGAGTTAGTGTTAGAGATATTTGTTTTATGTTAATAGCTGACAAATATCATCGATCGTCGGTGATCGATCATATCACCGATGCGTAGAAACTTTAATATTTGCCTGCTATTTTAACAACAGTACGTAATTAATTAATTATCCACTACATGGCAGACGTGACTCCTCATTACTGAGGACCATTACTGAGCCTTTTACGCTGCTCCAAACTGGATTGACTGAAAGACCAAATCCCAAATTTCGGGTTTCAAGTAGTGGTCACTAATCCAACAGCTATTGCTTAACTCTTGTCTATCACTTTGGAACGAAAAGCTGCCAGGATTTGATGTATTGGTAATTGAAGTATGTAATTGCGAAAAAGGGGACTACACTGTAAATCAGCAGCCGTGGATCCTAGCCGGTCCATGGCACAGGCTGAGGGTAGTTTTTCGTTAGGTGACATGGTACCCAATCACCCACTAAATGTTTTATGTCACTCAATAATTTAGTAAGGTTACATTGTTAGTACTTCTTCTTACACCTTTGTTATAACCTTGTATGTACCATGTTATTTTCCATGACGAAATAAATGTTTCTATCTTTCTTTCTTTTTCTTTCTTTAATTAACAAACAAATTGTTATTGTGTAATTATATTGTTTGTTAAAATGTTACATATTCCACTTGGACGCGTTAAAGCGTCGAGATAAATTACAAAACAGAATTTTTGTCATCGTCGTAAAGTTTGATCCATAAAAATCTGCTTGTTTCGCAAAACATCATTGTTTCCATCCAACTTCAAAATGAAATTCCTATAACCGTAAATTATTTTTCCGAACCGCATTCCCACGGGAAGCGTGCGATCTACTTTGTAACACAATAGAGGAATATTGGGGAATATTCCTCACTCGCAGTTTGACACTTGCGATATTTATGTGTAAATGCATTTAAATTTCGAAAAAATGCTTGTGGATTTTGGTTTAATATTGTTGAATAGGGAGCACGTAAATTGCTTTAATCGCACTTTAATGGTCTGTTTGATGTATTCATTACTGTAAAAATGTTTATACCTAATAAGTTATACGGAACGGAATTATACACAATAAACAACTGTGTATAATTCCGTTCCGAACATACCAGGAGATGGCCAATCAGCATACGGGCTTGCAGCATATTTGGGGGTATCGTTGGCACTTGGCAATGTTGTTGGACTTGGGGTTGACATAATAATATAATATGGCCAATTCTTGTGATCCACTGATGCTAATAACACTGTAAATACCGTTTTGTATCAATTATAAGTTACGTCATGTAGATATAGCAAGATCAATTTATTTATCCATAAAATACGTATACTTTCTCTTAATACTTAGAACATAGAACCAAGCTGAGATAGAAACAGTACGAGTTGTAACAATATTAACGGTGAAGGAACTTGCTCACATTCGATAATTAAATGTCGCAGTATATGACGCTTTAAAGCGTTGGTAATCATGTTTCGTAATAATTAATGGCGTGTTTTAGGGAATTCCGAGTATTTCATTTAACACGTTTTGTACATTGTGAACGAGTCCTTTGTGCCATTAGGCAAATTTGGCTAATGTCTGTATCATTGTGACAATAATGTTGTAATTTTTGGATTGTAATTTAGTATTAAAGCTGCGAAATTCTCGTTTCATATTATTGCAGTGTTGTATTATATTGATAAAACAAAACTATTTTGTTTGAAATATTTATTAAATACTTTATTCACGTCTACATTGTAAAACTGTATGACAGCATCCTACATTAAAATGTTTGCTTCATCTCAGCTACACTATTTCATTTCAATAAATAATTAAAGTAAATTCAAAGAAAAGAAAACAATTTAGGGTTCTGAAGTAGTAAGTTTATCGACTATTACCATCGAGCACATACCATTAACTACTTATGCTAACATAGCCATGATAGTTTTCCTTGTATTCATCATATAACCTATTGTTATGTTTTTACTAGGCCAACTCTAAACGGATTCCTCATTGTTAGAAGACCTATAAAATTTTTGAAACACCTTTTCAACGATATCCCACATTAAGGGTACGCGACGAATAAAAAATGCATCCTCAAGTTACTTGTAGGGGAGCTACTGAAAAAAAAATGTTTTTCAATATTTTATCCATGAGTCTGGAGTTTTAATAAATATGTATATCCATGCCAAAATAGCTATCTAGCACTTTAGGGTCTCGGCGCTTTGCTTCGGACAGACGGACGGACGGACATGACGAAACTATAAGGATTCCGATTTTACTTTGGAACCCGAAAATACGCTGATAGCGCAACTAATTCAGCTATAATTCAGATGGAAACCTAAAGAACCCCGCAAAATCTCTATGGGAATTGGCTCTCGGCTAAATTAGCTGAAATTTTGCACAGAGGTAGCTTTCATCATGCTGATCAAAAGTCTCAATGGGCGCAACCCCCCAAAATCAAACCCAGACCCACCACTCCCCTCCAAATCTCAAAATACTCCCCAAAGCACATTGGATGAAAATCAATGCATAAGGGATATATTCATATGAAACTTCGCATAGAGGTAGCTTTCATCATGCTGATCAAAAGTCTCAATGGGTGCAACCACCCAAAATCAAACCCAGACCCACCACTCCCCTCCAAATCTCAAAATACTCCCCAAAGCACATTGGATGAAAATCAATGCATAAGGGATATATTCATATGAAACTTCACACAGAGGTAGTTTTCATCATGCTGATCAAAAGTCTGAATGGGCGCAACCCTCCAAAATCAAACCCAGACCCACCACTCACCCCCCCCCCAAATCTCAAAATACTCCCCAAAGCACATTACGATGGAATGCATAAGGGACATTTTTTTATGGAAATAGCCGGCAAACGAGCTGACGATCCACCTGATGGTAAGTGGCTATCGCCGCCCATGAACATCAGCAGCACCAAAAGCATCACTGATGCGTTTGCCGGCCAAGAAAGAAAGAAGAAAAAGAAAGAAAGAACTGACTCTCAAGCCCCCAGCCGGGACACGACGAGTCGTCTGACTCACGCTCGAGCGTGGTAGCTATCCAGGCGAACCCCTGGAGAAATAATAATAGTAATAATGGTATTAATTAACAATTAAAATAAATACTACCAATATAATCCCTCCGAGGGCCCTACCACTAGCGGGCCGGATTTAGTCGCCTCTTACGACACCCTTCCGGCGTGGGTTTGGGGTTAGTATTCTAAGCCGCCTCAATACGGCTAAAATATAATAAAATATACGGCTAATATATGCATATAAGGCAAGGTGTTGGGTGATACCCGACCTGTTTACGCCAGGTGGTGTTTGGGGGAGTGGTGGGTCTAGGTTTGATTTTGGGGGGTTGCACCCATTGAGACTTTTGATCAGCATGATGAAAGCTACCTCTATGCGAAGTTTCATATGAATATATCCCTTTTGCATTGATTTTCATCCAATGTGCTTTGGGGAGTATTTTGAGATTTGGGGGGGAGTGGTGGGTCTGGGTTTGATTTTGGGGGGTTGCGCCCATTGAGACTTTTGATCAGCATGATGAAAGCTACCTCTGTGCAAAATTTCAGCTAATTTAGCCGAGAGCCAATTCCCATAGAGATTTTGCGGGGTCCTTTCTCATTCAAAAGAATAACTATGATCTAGTTGCATTTCAACAATGTAGTAGTAACATAATTCTGTGTAATAAAAGTTCATACTCATTTCATTATTCATTCATTAACTCAACTCCCCCAAAACATAAAACTGCGCCTTAAACATTACTTTCCTAAAACAAAAAAACTGGTTTCTTAAAATAAAACCATAGGATTTCAGCAACACCCTCGCTTGTTTATTTAGGAAACACCCCTCTGCAGCCAAATTTTTAAAACTTCCACTTATTGCACCCCTTAGTAAGGGGATCTTTAAATAGCATCCCCTGACGACTACACTCATATTTGTCTGAAATAGCATAAGACAACGGGTTTGTATAGAAAACGTGCGAGACTGTATAGCCACCCTGATTTGTATCATTAAATAAAATTGAAGTGTCCGTCTGTGTAATAGAATTATATGGATAATAGCGCTGGTATACTTAGTATTTTTAGGTTTCAATACCTACTGATACTAAAATAAATCTATCTATGAGTATCCTATCCGATTAATACCACTTATTACTTTAAACTACATATAACTTTTGAACACAACAAAACTTTTCAACACTTTTATGACATCTAAAAACGATTCAACACTAATCACATTCATTTATTAAGTGCATGCAAAAACTGGTATTCAGTAAATCGATTTAATCGCTTGTAAATCGGAATAAACTGAGCCAGATCGTAAATAAACCAGTGTCGGGAGCATAAATAACGACGTTTGTCGAATTGATTCGCAATTTGCAATCCCATTGCGATTCCCAAACTAATTTGCGGGGGATTACTTAGATAGTGCAATTTACAATTTAGGGTACGTATTCCTATACTTCAATGTGTCAGAACTGTAACATTGCTGACAATGACGGGATTGTACCGCAAGCTGAAGGCATAAGACTGATTTGGCTTAAACTAGGCTGAAAAACAACACATTCCTTATTGTAAGAATGAACGTACGTAGAACGTATTGACGTTCTTACCCGTAAATGCGATGTCCACCTTCCTATACGTTTCATATAACTAAGGCAATTATTATTACTAATTAATCAATACATTTAATAAAATAGTCATCGATCGACGTCGATCGGTATATCGATTTCTAAAATATCGTTCAAGTATAGACGTCTGTACTTGAACGATATTTTAGAAAAACTACCAGTAGCAGTATTTATTTACGCAATGGGGGATCTATTAACAATGCTTAATATTAGAATTACTGCTTGGCTTTGCTTTCTAATTGTAACTATGATGCCACGGTAATATTCACGATATTTATTTTCTATGCTGATATTTCGTACCAGTTGCACTGATCGTGGTCACGGTTAAACTGACTGACCGATTGGCTAAATGAATGCACTCAGTTTATGATAAGTTAAGTTTAAAATCATGCATTTTTATTTTGTGTTCAAGGTAAACAGCAAAGTGTAACATCTATTTGTATGACAATAATTATACGAGAAAGCTACTGAGTCCAACATCACAATTTCTACTGTATTATGGTTATCGGAGTACTAAGTTTTATTTTATACCTTCCTTTCAGCTATAATGTTCAAATTATTTGCGCCGCGCCGGAAGGATAGTGTAATAACTAACAATATATGCCCTGACGGAAACACAGCGTAGTTTTATAATATGCACTGCGGTGCTATAATGCGAATGGACTACTCTGAAAATCCTCTTACAGTAAAGTAATGTTAATAGTCTGTGGAAAGGAGAAAATCATGGTTATTTAAATCTCAAAAAATCACTGATTGTTTCTGGGGACAATTTAAGTACGTTGTGTATATTTTTGTGTACAGTGCATTCAAGTATAATTTCATAAAACAGACATCTCAAACAAAATGTGTGTCCCGCCCGGGAGGTTTGATTTTTAAAATTGAGCCCTGGTACTCCTTTCAAAATCGAAAGAATTGAAGATTGAAGCCACGTGGCGCCAATGCATTGGGACATACATGGTGTTCGCGGAGTCGGTTCTATACGCTAGTAATAATACTTCAATGGAACAGTGTAATTTTTTCTGCATTTGATCAACTTCCCCCATTTATTTATTATCTCCTTCCAGCATCGAAATAAAAAGCAATGTGATTTAATTTTCCGTCAATCTTCTCAATTTATACAAAAAAGTCAAAACATTATTTCTTTTTACGTTACACTACTATTCTTCACCAACTTGGCTAGTTACCGTCCTTAAAAAGTATGAATTATTTTTTTGTATTTTGATTGTTGGAGAGCTAAAAAAATTCATTGATTCCTAATGGTTTGGCGATGCATCAATATATCTGGCTGAAATGTCAATGAATGACAACGACTATCATATCATCACATCTTTTACCATAGTTTACCATCAAAGTCTTAGTGGATACCCGGCGTGTGCTACTACGCTAAAATAAAGAAATAAATTTCAATTCAGTAAAATTTTGTATGGGAACAGTCGAAAATTGACTTTATGAATATCATCTTCATCTTCACATTGCCTTCCAAATGAAACCAGTTTGGGACACATCAGTTGGATGGTTTCAGAGTCTATAAATGACATCCGTATAAACATTTTTGTATTATGTACCTATATATAATGAATCGCCTTATTTGGTCTTATTAGAGCAGGATAAAAGATATCGTGAGCCTCGCTTTCAATTACTCTTTGTACTTCAGTCTACCGGTACGGAACGGACTTCCGATTGGTTTCGAATAAAAATTATTTTCGTCTTCAGGTGAGATTAAAATTTACTGTTAAGTTGGTTTTTTATTCATCTAAAGTAAGCCGATGCCCCATGCATTATGCCCATGCTTATGGAACTTATGGATTTTGGTTACTGTCCTAAAAATATACAACAACTTTTCCCATGCTTATTGAATAATAAACAATACTCAAATCCTCTCTTTGTATTAGTGGGAATGTCTAAGCTATCTACAGCTCTTATGTATGTATTTCATGGCATGGAATTGACCGTAACTCTGTGCGCAATTTTTTACTACGTCACAGCCGTTCTAATCCTACTAATCCTACTAATATTATAAATGTGAAAGTTTGGATGTTTGGATGTTTGGATGTTTGGATGTTTGTCATGCAATCACGCCAAAACGGCTAATCGGATATAGATGAAATTTGGCACACAGATATTTTAATACCTAGAATAAAATATAGGATACTTTTTATCCCGAGATATTGATCTGTTCCCGAGGGAGGAGAAGTAAAATTTATAGGAGTAGGAAAACAGTTTTGAAGTTTGTCATCACAGTGACACTCGAAAAGTCAAAATAGCTGATTGAGTTACTAAGTTATAAAATTGTTCATTGTTTTTATTTAATTTCTTTAATCTGAGGTTTTTAATACATAAGTTTATTAAGTAACATATAAAAAATTTGCGGTCAGGCACATTGTGATAATTTTTATCATACAATGAAAGCTTTAGTATGCATCGATCTTGTATAAAAATCAAATAAATCAACAAAGCATTTTTTGACGCAAAATTAAGGCTTCTTACACACCAGCGTTTCTCGAGCGTTCCTCGCGCCCAGCACTTGATCGATAAGCTATGTAAAAAATAATGATTTTACGTTGAAGAAATACTCGTAGCTTATCAAATTTCTTTTCTAGCTCTGAATATGAGGTGCGATTGAAGTATTTTAATATGTCGTATCAGGTTTAATTAATTGCAAAATATCATGAAATTTTGTTTTTAACATTAGTAAATATCTATCTATATATTTTTAAATTTACTTTGTAGCATGAAATATAAATTTTGTTAACCTATTAAGCAAATCATTATTCAAGTGTGTCGGATGAACGCGTAAACTTATAAAGTCCTAGTGTGTCGTCAGCCTACTGTCAAAGTTGCTTTATTTTTTTGTTATTGTGCGTGCGTTTGTGCCAGTGTTTTTAGCCGATCACTACAAACCTACAAAAAGAGATTTTTATGAATAAGATCGTTGGATTGCAATATCACTGAAAAAAAGTCACTGATTTTAGTTGTATGGTTGTTTATAATTATTTTTTAATTGTATACTTAAATATAGTGAGTATATGAGGATCGAGATAAAGAGTGAGCTTCTCAGTCGTAGGGAATAATTGAATCGTGTTTATATACCCGTATATTAGCTGTTGTTATCGTTAACATTGTCATTGTCGTTAACATTATCAATCTTTGTGTTTTAGAGACGAAATATCCTCAACGGAATAATTGAAATAACTGAACAATTTTTAAAAATATTTATTGTTCGTAATATTAACACTAAAATCTGACGCACAGACAAATATACATTTTTTTTATCATGCCACCTGAGTTTGGCGACGTAGTGGCGATGTAGTCTTGGTGATCTATTGTGAACATAATTTGGTACTACCCTTGGAAAGGGAATTGGCTCCAAAACCAACATGAAAACTCGAGATTTAAATTGATACAAACTCGAAGGATTTCGTTTGTACCGGATTGTACCGGCATAAAAACTTGAAAAATGATGAAAAAAATTTTTTTCACATTTTTTTTCATAAAGTAAAATGGCTGAGTGGGCTGAAAACTACAGGTCTGACCGGTTTTTCTCGCACAAAAATGGGTACCCCACAAACGAAATATCTAACAATACAAAAAAGTTCATACAATGTATTTTGCAATAACAGTGGGTACCAACGGGTACAAACAATAGAAGACCAACACCAAATCGTGGAAGTCTTTCATAGAGTAAAATGGCCGTTAAGGTCGAAAACTACAAGTCAGATCGGTTTTTCTCGCACAAAAATGGGGGTACAAACGAAATTTTCAACGGTACAAACAAGAGCACGTACTGTTCTTCACATTACAAGTAGATACCACCGGGTACAAACGATGGGAAACCAACACAGACTCATGGAAATCTTTTATAGAGAGAAATGGTTGTGAGGGTCGAAAAATAAAGGTCTGATCGAATTTTCTCGCACAACAATGAGTGTAAAAAACGAAATTTTCAGCGGTACAAACAACACTACATACAATTCTTTGGCAAACAAGTGGGTACTAACGGGTACAAACGATGGGGAACCAACAGCGACACGTGCAATTCCTTCATAGTGTAAAATGGCTGTTAGGGCCGAAAACTACAGGTGTGATAGGTTTTTGTCAAACAAAAATGGGGCTACAAACGAAATTTTCAGCGGTACAAACAAGACCACATACTGTTCTTCACAATAAAAGTAGGTACCACTGGGTACAAACGATCGGAAACCAACACAGACTCATGGAAATCATTTATAGAGAAAAATGTTTGTGAGGGTCGAAAAATATAGGTCTGATGAGTTTTTCTCGCACAACAATGAGGGTACAAACGAAATTTTCAGCGGTACAAACAACACCACATACAGTTCTTCGGCAAACAAGTGGGTACTAACGGGTACAAACGATGGGGTACCAACAACGACACGTGCAATTCCTTCATAGTGTAAAATGGCTGTTAGGGCCGAAAACTACAGGTGTGATAGGTTTTTCTCGAACAAAAATGGGGGTACAAGCAAAATTTTCAGCGGTACAAACAAGAGCACATACAGGTTTTCGGAAAACAAGTCGGTACTAACGGGTACTAATAATGGTAATAATTGGATGAAATAAAAAATATTAACTAACAACCTCCAAGGGGCCCTACCACCAGTGGGCCGGATTTAGTCGCCTCTTACGACACAAATCCGGCATGGAATTGGGATTACTATTCTTAGCCGGCCCAATACGGCTCTTCTATATCAACTTTTTTGTGCCAGGAAGTACGTTCAACCTCGTACTTGATTGAAAAACATGCGTTAACAGTACTGCATTAAACGTTGCTGACCATGTACGAGTATAATAATATACATGCGGCCCGCTGCGTGTCAATCCTTTCGCTTTCATTCTTTTTCTACGTTTCTGCTCTACGGTGTGGTCTTTTATTTCCTGCGCATCGCAAAAAAGGCTTTATTAATTTTGTCCCTTTTTAGATGTCTGTGGCTATTGAGACTCGCGAATTGGAACTCGCATCATACTCTAGCAACAACCCGTCTCCGTGATTCTGTTTCATCTATAGTCTTAGCAGCTCGCTGGGACATCAAATAATGAGCATGTTGCTAGCGTCGTTTACCTGACTGTTCCGGCGTTACAGCAGCTCTCAAACTGGCCTGCCAATAAACTTATTCCTCATGACGTTCACTATTTTTTATGACCCCTTAGCAGTTCACTGGGATGCCAAATAATGAGCATATTGCTGGTGTCGATGATGTGCCTATTTAGGCAGCCCTTAAAGAAGCCTGCCACTTAACTTATTTCTCGCGACATGCTTATTTCTCACTGATTTTTTTTAATCATTAGCAACTTGCTAGGACGCAAAATAATAAACATGTTGTCGACATCAACGGTGTCCATTTTTGTGATGAAAAGCAGAATGGTAAGTTTATATGTGTGCCAAATTTCATTTATTTCCATTCTGCCATTATTGCGTGATAAATTCACAAACATCCTAACATCTAAAACATTTTAGAATGATTCAATTCTAAATTCTCGCGGACGAAGTCGCGGGTAAAAGCTAGTAGTAGAATACATACTTAACATGAAGGATCTCTTCTGTTTGTTTAAAGCTGTACATAAATCTGTTCTAACTCAACAATACTTAACGTCAATTTATCAGCGAACTATCTTAGTTACGAGTAAGTTCATTCCAAAAACTATTGTTCCCGTTTCTGTATACATGAATAAAAATAAGAATTGTATTCTAAAAAGCAAGCAAAAGCATATTGAAATAAAATTGCCCGTCGCATTGTACGGCTCACTGCTCGGGATTTGATTCCTGGTACTCGTAAATATTTGTACATATGAAGAGTTAAATGTAAAGAGTTAATTGCAAAACTTTTTATGATAATGATTCCGGTATAAGGGACAATATATTTTATTCATATAAAGTCGTAGCTAACCAATTATTCTTATTGAAGTTTATAAAAATAAAAATAAATCGAAATTTACAATATGTTATAGTGATAGTCATTTCACACAATTAGTTGATTACGTAATATTTATTGTTATAACTGAACCAACTACAATATGAGTTGAAGCATGATGATTTTCTGGACAAGGTTTTTAACCGTGACAATACCGCAATATCTAGACGATTTCAGCTTTTCTTTCACTATAGAATATTGTGAGTTTTAGATGTACAAAAAGTATCCCGCAATTATTTATTCGGATCAACTAAGAATGAGACCAGCTCACCCATGGTAAGTATAGGTTGTATCTACTATTCAATAGGCCAACATTTCTACCACAAACAAGTGCCAAGTTGGCCACCAATTAACTTGGTCCTTCGCACGCACGACTCCAATGCCCAACCTATAGAGAGACATCGGCATAGCAAATATTAATTGGATAACGTACGTTAACGAAAACATCATACCCATGGGAGTTCCCGATCCTTTTCCATTACACCAATATGAAATTTTGTACCATTCAAACGATAGCCAGAAGTTTGGCAATTTAATTATAGTTTTGGGTTTCAAATTCAGATATTTAACCGTGCCTGAATCCACTAATTACTGATAGCGAGCATTTATACTTCCTGGAATGGGAGATTCATGAAACGTTTTCCAGGTACATTAGCTAAATGCGAATACGTTAGTAGGATACATAATGTTTTCGGGAAAATCAATTTTATTCATTTGTTAACCCCAGATGTATAAAGAGGGGTGTTATAAGTTTGAAGTGTCTATGCCTGACTTGTTAAAGCTAGGAAAATTAATGAGTACTGTGATTATCTATCATTAAGTCCAAGCCAATCATGCTTGCTTACTTCAATCTGAGCAACAAATTGATTAATTTGGCTTCTGGTTCAATAGGAGGACTTTAAATTCTATGCTACTTGACTTAACGTGCGTAAATATCGCTCTCTGCCTACTTAATAAACATCTAGAATCAATGGTAAATATTTTATCGTATTTCTTTTCCACAATTGAAGAACTTCCTGACAAAGAAAGCAGGGGAACTGCCTTCTTAGTTAAGCGGTCCTGATTTCATTACATCATTACATCAGTCATTTTATAAAGTTATTCAACATTTTAATTCTGATAAAAACTGGCCAAGTCAAAGCTAACCTACTTTAAGATCTCACTTTTTTAAATAACAGCAATTGTTATAGGTATCCAACAAAGCAAAAAAATAGAGTTTAATACTTGTTCATAGTGTTATTTTGTTCCTATATTTTGATTTTGCATAGAACTTGGCACTCATTTAGATCCCCATTCTTTTTGCAGCGAAGCCCACAGCCAAGCATATTTTTTGTATTGAACTTGGCTCTCCTTTTTTACATTTATGTTTTTGGTGGGATGCAAACCTTCTCTTTCTGTCTCATTCTCTTGCTATTTTCTTCTTTTGTTTTGCTCTATGAATTAACTCGTTTCTACTTACACCTAAAAATTCCAGAATTATTGGAGTCACTCTTTTAGAATTTATTTTACACACAAGCATATAGTCCGTGAAAAGAGATACATGACAGTAGTATCGATATATCTCTAGCATTCGTAGTTTCAAAGATAGCCAGTCGAAGAAAATAGTAATTGACATATGACGAAAAGTTCCAGCAATATTATAGACGTAAAGCGAATTACGTCTCATATGTTCGTTGTTGAGTGTGGAAGTAACATCTCTTACAACTTTTTGACGGGCATCACAACAAACGTATCGAAACCGTAACTTAAGATGCTGCTTAGCTGCTTAGCTGTACTGAGCAACCGGCTAATATTTGTACGATTTGTGTGTATTTAGCAAAAAAACATATTATGAGCTTCGTGTCTTAATTAAAATTTGTGGTTATTAGGGTTTCATAGTCAAGAAGGAACCCTTGTTGTTTCGTCATGTACGTACGTCTGTCCGTCTGTTCGCAGCATAGCGCAGAGACCTTTAGTGTTAGAAATCTGTTATTTGGCATGAATATAATATATTTACTAAAACTTCAAATTCACAGAATCAAATTTTTTAAAAACAGGCAACGTGGTAATGTTTTTTTCTTGTCTATCCCATACTGTGAAAAGCACATTAAAAAATGTTATGGATCTGGACAGACTGACTGGACGGATTGAATTAATTCAGGAGCCCGTTTGCAACATATTCGGCTTTGAAGTGCGTGTGAAGTAAAATAACTACATACAACCAAATACGTAACTATCAAAGACATTATCACACAAACAGTTATATAACATAGGATTGCTCAATCCACCCAACAATATAGACATGAAATAGAAAAACAGTTTAAATAAAGTGTTTACTTTTAAAATAATAAACGCTTTTTCAAACGAGATAGAATCATCGGCATAGCTATTAATTGCATTATGCTACATAGACGTATTTGTATACCTAGCAGAAACACACGTAGCGTTTGTTTGCATGAATATGATTCGTGAACTGAGGAAGATATTCTGTTTTATGTTTTCTAGTATAAAGATTAAATACTAAATAAAGACTAAATACTTTGGATGCTAGGGGCTGCTGTGGCTGGCTTAATCATTTTCGTTTCATCGAATTTCAAATCGTAACGATGCTATTAACTTTCACTTTCACTTGGAAGTTTCACTTCCAAAAAGATTTACTGTGCATTACTTTGACGCACTTTTGGAGAGTTCGAAAGACAATTATGAAACTAAATTTTCGCTTTATTCTTGGTCACTTGCTAGCTTCATTCTTGTCAAATCATCTATGACGCCCCTTGAGGTACGAATATGTATAGGCCCACTTACCATACTGAAGGTTGTCTGCTGTTTTGCTAGCTGTTGTGTTAGCCTATTGAATTGGTTATTTTAAACTAATGATATTAACCTTTTTTTTTCAGCGTTATTAATTGCATTTTCACATTTTACTTTTTTATGACACTTATACTATTGGATACCAACTGAAACTCAGAGGCGCTCTTATATTCAAAAAAGGACTCCACAGAACTCTTTCATTCCATCGTTTAGCCGATGCATTCTTATGAGCTTCCTTAAGATGGAATAAGTTGTCTAACGCTCCTACTCAGAGTCACTAACGGTTACCTAAATCGCTTCTTAGTACAGAATTTTTATGGTGATTCTTTACTATGAAACAATTAAAGTAACAGTTAGTGTCTCTGAGTTGGGGCGTTGGACTCGTCTCCGTTATGGCAGTCTTTTCACTGACATGAGTGCTACTAACTCAAACAGTCTCACCTAGGTCTTTGACTTTTACATGAATTAGTGTTTTGGTAGCTGATGGTACCCATGGCCCATAGATTTCAGTCACACCAAAGGCAACAATACGTTGCCGATCAAGCTCACAGCCGGTTAGAACGTGTTGTTTGATTCAAGCAAGAAACTTTAAATTAATATGCTACAGATTACACAATAATAGATATGCGATACATAATATTTCAATAACAAAGACACACATAAAATAGAACATCTGTGTAGAATAATTTCAATTAGGGCAAAATTAAATACATTATAATGCTGCATATTTGTACTGAAAATGAAAATAATGAAGTGTTTCTCTTTTGCATAATGCGCGCACTATTCAAACAACAGAGAGGCATCGACACAACAAATATTAATCGCATTGCGCTACATAAACATGCACGCGCGAATACCAGCGAGCTGAGCCTTTTGCAATGAAATTGCTCGCATTCTGTTTGTTTACAGTTTGGGAATGAAATGCCAATTGGTGCTATGCGCTTGTTGTGTTTACTGTATACAGTTTCTCATGGGAGAAAAGAAAGGATCGAGTTAGTAATTATAGGCGATGGAAATAAAAGACCGAAGAAAATTTTCAGTAGCGCGACCGAGCGCCTTGACGTTTTGTGGCGAATTATAAAAACAATTGAATTTAAAATATATGTAATTATTGCATCAACTGCCAGTACCTTGTTTAAGAAATAGGTCCCTCGGACGCGCTCTATTTTATTTAACTGCCAAATTATATTATACAAAAAAACACAACATGCATAACTTTATTATTATTTACAAAATATTAAAGTGCGTCGCCTACAGTAATTGTATGCAGTTGATCATCCCATGGACATAAGTAATATCAAAGGTGTCACCGACGCATTGCTGACTAAAAGAGGTAAGTGAAGAATTTACGTTTGAAGTCACCAGCTTAATAATGATTATAATTATAATGACAAACATAAAATTCATTCAAGATAAGAAGGTTAGATGAAATTTGTTTTGAAGTAATAATAATAAACGCTTACACACTCATACCCCAGCAGTAAGTTTTTACCTGTTTCGTGGGTGCTATTTGTAAAATAACGTGTTTGTTTACTTGATTTGTGAAAGAGGAATTGATTATTTGACGACCCGCGTAGCGCAATAGTTACCATGCAGGAAGGCCACGCCAAGGGTCCGATTCCCAGCGAGGCGGAAATTTGAATGAAGAGTTTCTGTTCTCGGTCTGGGTGTAAGTGTCCTTATCTTGTGTGTTGTCCATCATGGCACCTACGACACAGGGAATCCTAGTTTGGGACTATGAGTGTAAAGCTTTATTTATTCATTTATTTATTTATTCGATGTTATAACATTCAAAAAGTCATATCATCTACGAAAACTGCAAAACATAATATTTTGAGCATCGTGAAGCGATGAAAAAATATTGGCTGGATTCCAGCACGAGTACGCACATAACACCAACTTCACTACGACTCTACTTATAGAAACACATTGGAGTTTAAGCTTTATTAATGTTGGTTACGGTTGAATTTTAAACTTTGATTTACTCAAATGAAGCACGCTTCTTTCCAGTAACATTCAATTGGAGAGACTTTTGCTTAGTTTACTTAATGGTAAGGTAAGAATTAACCAGAGAGGAGTAAAGTAAAATCCTGACCAAATTAGCTAAAGTAAACTCGGCAATGATGACAAGTATTTTAGGTTGAAAATTACTTGTCTCTTCATGTGGGCTGTAATAGGTTGAAGAAAGGGTTCTTCTGTCCAAATTAATCGCGATTATATTTCTGTATGGGATGTTATATCACTGATAAATTATCAGCCTGGATTTACTTCATCCATCCATCCTCACAAACTTTCATATTTACAGTATTAGTAGGAGTAGAATTGTAGAAATTTTTAAAAATAATGACGGTGAAACTTCTGGCGCTGCTGTTATCTATACCTAGACATCTAGTACTTAGACGAGTGGCTAAGTAGCTTCATTCACAGCATTAAATATATTAACTTTATATAGTCAAAAACCTAATGATGCAGTTTTACTCGTAGTTTTCATCAAAATCGGCCCCGAGACTCCTTTGACCATTTTTCGATATTCCTCATAGTTTAGAATTTAGCCATTCACGCACACTTGAAAAAAATCACCCTGTTTATGCGACAGCTGACTCCGACTGTCCTACAACATCTATTTTATGTTACTATGTGTCGAGTCAGAGGAAGATGTCGAGGTCGATGAGGGAATGTCTTTAAAGTTTTGATGTCACAAAAAATACGAATGGAACGTCAGTTATCAAACTTAGTAATGATACAAGTACCTTTATAAAATTTTCTGCGTGCTTACGTTCAATCAATCAATGAAACATTTTACTGTGGATAGTCTATTGATAGATTAATGATACAAATTGAAGCGTTACTGAAGCTATTTGTTCGGATACTCAATGTTATTGCTGCTAATACCGTATTACCTTGCTTGATAGTGGCAACCAACGAGGCTTCTCTAAGCTAAAGCTTAAATCCTAATGTGCTATGACGGGATGCGCTCCCGAACACGTTGCAGACTGCATTAAACAATATTATGCTCCATTATGCTCATATGTATTGCATGTAAACTTTAACTGCATATCATTTTCGTCACTTGTCAGTATTATATGTACCCAATTTTTAACGGAGAAGAAATCCTTACATTCAGCGTATTGTTTACTCAAACTCATATTGTACTCATATCGTATTGTTTACTCATTTGTTTACTTAATCCAAACCATATTACAGATTATTTTGTTTTTATTTTTTTTCAATTTAAAATCAAACGTCTTCCTTGCATACTCGTACATATTCATTTATTCAATCATATTATAGCAAGCGTATTGATATTGTGTCTTTACATAAATCATATTTGAAATATACACTAAATTGCGTTGCTGACATGACGCGGATTAAGCTTGCTTGTCGTGGTACGGGCCTCAGTACATCACTGGGCTAGATACGATATTTCTGATGGTTTACTACTTACTTAAAGCCATGCTGTGATACGTGATATTGTTAGTAGTAATAAAAATAACACAGTCGCCCCACAATGACATACCCATAGCCCCACATTAGGATTCCCTGTGTCGTGGGTACCCCACAACCTACAAGAAAAGAACACATACGCCCAGACCGCTAACAGAAATTCAAACTCATCATTCAAAATTCCACCTCACTGGGAATTGATCCAAGAATCCTTGGCACGGCGCGATCCGGTACGGTAACCGCTATGCTAAATACATGGGTCACCACATATTTGATATTTTTTAGTGCGTAATATTCCAATACGCGTGTTTTAGTTTTAGACCTAGCTTTTTTTAAAGGTTATCATATTTTTAACTAAGATGGTTTATGACTATAGTTTTGTTTATCCTTTACGACATCGGTCTATGTTCTGTAGTAGGTACAAACTACAACCTCAAAGTCTACCGAAAAGCTGACCGACCCAGTTCATTCTTAATGTATCAGAATAAGCCTAACTAAGCCCACTTTGCTTAACGAGCGCTGAGCTATTACTGCGAACGATATCCATAACATGTACACACTAGAGCATGAAGCATCAAAGGGTTTAGCTGCAGATAATAATAAACTTATAGACAAATTCTGTCACTTACGCCCCAACTCAAGAGTCACTAGGGATTAAATTATTATTATTTTTTTTACTTAAAATAAGTTAATGCTTGACCACAATCCCACCTGATGGTAAGTGCAGAGTGCAGATGTGGTCCAGGATGGTGAGCGCACTAACTTAATAGAAGCCTATTCACTCTTTTTTTGAAGTCATCCACGTCAAAGGTGGGCGGGAACGCAGACGCAGGCAATCTGTTCCAATCCTTAGCGGTGCGCATAATGAATGACGATGCAAACCGCGACGTCCGTACCGGCGGTATATCAACGACGTAAGGGTGGATACCCGCCGTGCGTCGTGTCGTTCGATGGTGAAACGGGGAGGGGGGAATCAATTCAAATAATAATAATTGCTCCTTAGTAAAGAATCACCATACAAATTCTATACTAAGGAGCGATTTAAGTAACCGTTAGTGACTCGGAGTTAGTGACTCTGTTAGATCACAAAAAGATTACTGTGAATGTACCTACAGTTTATTGGTTAATTGTGAAGACGTCATGTCAAATTTTATTTTAATAAACTCTTAAAATCAGGTAGAAAAACACTCCTAAATTATCTTTAGCAGAGTAAGGTGGGGCACAATCTAGACATGCAGCAGCGTGTCCAGCCAAAATTCATAAAAGGGAACTGGTAACGCAGTACCAATGTACTATTATTTCTTCTTACTTTCTTCTTACTTTCTTAATGTAGTATTACAGTAGCAGTGATAGCCTAGTGGTTAGAACGTTGGTCTCCCGAACGCGGGGGCCCGGGTTCAAATCCTGGCACGCACCTCTAATTTTCAATTATGTGCATATTACAAGTTAATTATCACTTGCTTCGGTGAAGGAAAACATCGTGAGGAAACCTGCACACCTGAGAGTTCTCCATAATGTTCTCAAAGGTGTGTGAAGTATAGCAATCCGCACTTGGCCAGCATGGTAGACTATGGCCTGTACCGCTCACATTGTGAGAGGAGACCCCGAGCCCAGCAGTGGGACAATTATGGGTTGTTGCTTTGCTTTTTTTTACACGAACCATTTTGAGCTACTTTTGATCAATGAATTCAAAATTTTATAAACACTCGTATATTATATTATAGCTTAAACAGTTATTGATATATAAATTTTTAAAAACCCGCATTTTGGTGAATGACTCACTGAAATAGGATCAAAAACTAACTTACTTGCAGATGACCTAGAAACTTGATATTTGGCATCAAGATAGACTATTAGGCGTATACAAAAGAAAAAGCTAAAGACTGAAAATTATTGATGTTTAGTAATAATTATTAATTAGATTTAGTAATAAATTAGAATAAATTACTAATTTTCAATAAATGCTAATAAAATATTATATTTTCTACACAAAAAGTAATGACATCTCATCAAAAACATTGATGTGAAATGAGAGCGAAGTTCAAAAAAGAATTGAGATATAAAAAGGTGCCAAGTTCTGTGTAGAAAATCCTAAAATTTTACTCACAAGTTCAGATAAAAGTGTTACCATATCTGATTTTTTAATATTTATTAAAATTAAACACTTCAATGCTACCAACATAGTAGCTTAAGTAAAACGTAAGTTGTTAAAGTTTAAAATCCTGTTGCTGCACTAACGATCAGTTCTAAGCATGCTGTAACTAATCTCATGTACGTGAGCAGTATCTGTTCCGTAACCGAGTTATAGGATCATCCAGTGACAACAGCTCCAGGACACGCAAGTTACTGTGTAATCCTTGAAAACGTTCGGCGTCAGTTCAATGCTCGTTAAGCTGTGTGGATTAACGTTCCGACAGTTACGCTGCAGAAACTAGTTGTTTTGAAACTCAATGACAATGGGTTTTGGTTACTTGTGATTTCTAAACTACTCTATAATATGACGATGTGTAACATTAAAGTTTAGTACCTGTTTTTTATGTGTACAAAGTGTACAACGTACTATCAGCTTAAAGAAAATCGAGGACACACTTCCCCAACTTTTAAATTGATAGTTCAACTTGTTTCCAAAACATAAAAAATCTACGTTGAACCTTTTTTCCTAAAATCACCTCGAAAATAATCAAAAGCAATTTTAACCTTTGACAGATTTACAAAAAGTACTTACCTTTTGATAATAATTCTTGAAATAACTTTTTATCGCAAAGACTTCACAAGTTTCTCTTGAATTTAAGACAAACTTACAAAGGTTGATAATATTGCCATTGTGGTCTAAGTTGAGGAAATTTAATAATATTTTTTCAACATAGATTACTTATATTTTTGTCATATTCTATTAAAATTCAATTTATTTTACAGTTTTTCATCAAATGTTGTAAATAATTTTATATGGTACAGAAAAAAACATTTTTGCGGTATAATTTTCATAGAATTCACATACACACATAAATATAAACATGGAAAATATAGACCTAGTATTACCCCTAACGTTTTTTCATCGCCTTTGGTTGGCTGGAAGAAAATGCTGTATAAGCATTAAGCCCGCTCGCCCACTGTGCCTTTTTTAAATGCATTCAAATGTTTTAATTTAATTTAATGTTTTGTTTATCAGTTGATCCTCTTTTTTACATTGGGGTGAAACGCTGAATAAAACAACCAAAATAGCCGTCATCTCTTCACTTAGACCACAAGTTGTCGGAAATAGTACAACGCGAGAAAAGAAACACTTGACTCTAGCTGAAACTTTGCCGTTCCACTCACAACGTTCCCTTTACCATTTTACTTGTTCCAATCAGATTTATTTTATTTATCGAACAATCTGCGTTACGCAACGCTGTTTTATAGTGACCTAATTAAATTTTGTTCGCAAAAGTACAAACTAGGAAAATATCAATTAATTTATTGATATACCTACTAATACGAGACTTTTACAAGTGGATTCATCGCTCTCTTAGCTCCCTAGGTAAGTAGTTTAGTGATGCCTTTGGTATTCTGTGTCACACTTTTCCATAGAATGACTTTTGCTGGCTGTTTAAAAAGTTTACTTTGGATGAATACTATGAATACTATTATAATATAAAAACTTTCCATGATTAGTCACTCTAAAAATATTATTTAACATGTTTTTCTTACAAGTTCATCTTGTTGTCATTATCTTGTTAATTTTAGTAAACATGTAAATATTATGTTATCATATTCTATTAAACTGGGGTTTAACTAATCTCAAGTTTTTTATATTCGATAAGCAATCGGATTCGTGCATTGAAAAGAGAAAATATGTATAGCATAGTGAGTTTTTATCGGGATTTTCCTCGCAGCCGACGATAAAATAATAATGAGTTTTTCACGATTCTCCAATCATTAACTCCGTTACTGTGATTAAATTGTAGTTATTTTAAGTAACCTTTTGCAATAATAATGTAGCATATTACTTTAAAACAATCTATACTATGGCAGTTGCAACAGTTAACCCGTGGATAATATTTCCTTTTGAACTAACCCTTTATCTATAATTTTACCTTGGTAAAATGGAAGGTCTAAAATCCGATAATCGTTTATTAAATTAAATAAGAGTCAAATAACCACACCTCCAAAATCATCTTAAACCCTCATGATCACAACCTCAAGTTTTACTAGATCCATCAGAACGTTAGCCTCACATTGCTATGAATTTTTTCAAACGAAGCCTTAATTTGTTGAGTTCTTGAGGCTTTTTGTATAAACTCGGGGGAGACCCGATAAGTTACCTTCGGAACTTTGTTGTCTTTAGTTAGTAACTTGAATAATTGCAGCTCGCTCGCTTTGCCCGCGGCGACATTATCGTGCACATCAAGCGCCAACTTTGTATAATAAAAAAGATAATTAGAAACTCAGTTTGTTTCATTTGATGTATTTTATATTTATTCTTATATTTTGTGTT
Organism: Thymelicus lineola; assembly: GCA_963932265.1. Taxonomy (NCBI): domain Eukaryota; kingdom Metazoa; phylum Arthropoda; class Insecta; order Lepidoptera; family Hesperiidae; genus Thymelicus; species Thymelicus lineola. The sequence continues at coordinate 5,315,723 of OZ010698.1, read as the reverse complement.
TTCCTTTGTATTGAAGTGCTCATAGCCCGAGGTCGTTGAGTGATCGACTGAGATAAACAAACGACACGATCGGTTTTTGTTTGAGTATTGATTGTGATTGGCCATTGAACTATTATTACTTATTATAAGTACTATTATTTCTTCTGTGCTATTATTACTAGCATATAGAATCAACACCGCGAACCCAATGTTTACGCAATGAACTGTAGCCAATTGGCTACAGTTTTCATTGGATTCAGTCGATTTTGAAAAGAGAACAGAGGCTCGACTTTGAAAATACAACCACCCGGCGAGACACATTTTGTTTTTGCCATGTCTGTTCTCGTAGTAACTAGGTACATTATACTTCAATGCTCGTGGCAAACATTTTTTAAACGTTAGATATTACGCTTCTGATATCTTCGGTATCGATTATTATCACAAAACCGTCGTAAAGTTTTGTAAAAAGCCTTCAATATTCATAAGAACTATCAACCTTCAGGATTAAATAGATAAAAATCAAAGCACTAATAATATAGTGGGTAGGTTGTTGTAACTGTTAAGTTTTTGTATTACAATTTTTCATGTATAAATAGTATAGTCATTTCAATGTTACCTCTCAGCTATGTCTTCCAAATCTATAGGTACTTATAATAAAATCGATTCTGTACATGTGCAGATATTTAAGATGAAATAATATGAGGAGTCTTTAAAGGAGCAATAGAAGCCAAAACCACCGTCAGAACTGTTTGTTTATATGTTTGACAGAGCTTAGAGGTCTGACTGAAAATTTAATCCATGTTTTATCTTGATAGGTCATTTAGAGTGTTTTAATGGAAATAGCCGGAAAACGATCTAACAATCCAGCTGATGGTAAGTGGCTATCGTCGCCCATGAATACCAAATAAATCACTGATGCGTTGCCGGCCAAGAAGCAGAGAAGAAAAAGAAAGAAAGATGTTTAGATGCCTAGATATCAATAAATTCATATTCCACGTGCATGAAATTTCGAGCAAAAGCTAGTTTGAAATATGAATAGACGTTGCTCATTCCTAAAAGAATATTCGTAGAATACACTTGCATATTATAACGCATTATAAATGTAGTATGAATTATATTTAAGCTAAATTTGTTGCTAGCGATTGTACTTTTAACCCTGGTTTAAACTTACCTTGTTCTAAGTGGCTACGGGTGTTGACCTTCCAAAAATTCAACGGCACCTTAATTCAAAGAACGAAGATTTAATTTATAAGTTTTAACAGCTTCATTCCAAGATTACATGTCATATTAGAATTGTAAACCCTTTTATTTTTTGTCTCCATCTTCCCTAGTAGATTTGTGTCTTTTTTCTTTTCAATACATGAATCTGATTGGTTATTTATCGTTAGTTAAAAACCCAATGTAATAAAATAATATATATAATTTTTCACTAAAATTAACATGATAGAGCCAACAAGATGAGCTTGTAAGAAAAACATGTTAAATAATATTTTTTAATGTGACACGCCATCGAAAGTTCGCGAAACTTTAAGACATTTTTTTTCTGCTTTGTTTTGGAATTAAACTGCGGATTCTATGTTTGTTAACTTTATGTCATTATCTAAACGAATCTTATACAAAAAGAAAAGTTTAGATTTTTGTTTGTTTATTTGTTTGTGTGTAATGTATAAGTTCAAAAAGTACTGAACCGATATCTTGATAAAATTATCTCACCAATAGGATGCTCTTTGGTCTCTGAGGGTTATATCTATACTGATATTATAAAGAGGAAAGATTTGATTGTTTGTTTGCATTGAATAGGCTCCGAAACTACCGAACCGATTTGAAAAATTATTTCACTGTTGGGAAGCTACATAATCCCCGGGGGACATAGGCTATTATTATATTTTTTTTACTATTTTTCCCGAAGCGAAGCGAGGGCGATTTCCTAGTTATTAAATAAAAAATGGGGTTTGTAGCGTAGCTATAGTGAGTATTTAATGTATTGTTGCTATCGGACTGCTCCAATTATTTTAAGAAGGGAATAAAGTTGCCAAGGTAATTTATCAGGTCTCTCTCGAGTTCACATGGAACGGTTTGGGAATTAGACAAAATAACTTTTGTTTCAAAAATTCTCCGACTCTTACAAATTGAAAAGTAACTTTGACTTTAGGATAATGACTAAAGCTAATGAAAGATAAATTAGGTACCTACTTATTATGAGTTCTAATGATGTGACGAAAAAACTTCTGAAAACGCATCGGTGGTATTTTTAATTGTTAATATTTTACGCGTAATATAAACACGATTTACTTTAGATTTTTAGTATATTGCCACCCGAAGATATACGTGGTTAAATAAATAACTAAATATACCTATAGTAAAATAGTAAATTTACAAACAATCAAAAGTATTTAATATTATTTTTCTTACTTTGTATTTTACCCAAGGAAAGACTACATTAATTGTGTCAGTTTATAATAAAGAAAGTTTTCAAAGCAATTTATTGGGTCTCCCTCGAACTGAGAATAAAAAGGGTCGGGAATTCAACAAATGAAATTCCTTAAGGGTAATCTCAAGTAAATTTTAATTTGTTAATAAGATGCAGAGATTGGACTTGAGTTACTTTCAAGAAACAAAGAAAAATAATGAAAAAGATATTATAATATTTCTTCTAAAATTACCTTTTAATATAAACATGTATAACATATAGTATGTTTCAGCCAAATAGATTAAGTTAACCAAATATAAAGTGGTCGTCAGAAAATTATGAAAAATATCAAGAGCAAAATATTATAAAGTACCCAAGTTAATTTTATTTATATATTCACTACTTAGTATAAAAATAATACCCCCACTGGGTCAATTTCGTTCCCGTAACGCAAGATCTCAGAAACTACGAGTAGATTTTGGCTTGATTTTTTCTTTTTAATTTATTTTACACCGTCGGTTTTTTTAATATTTTTTTATATACTTAATATGTTCTGCCCGTGCGAAGCTGGGGCGGGTTGCTAGTCTTCTTATAATAGTTTGTTTACTACTACGCTTTTTGTAGATTAGGCTCCCCCTGAGTCTTTAGTATTAATAAACTTTTTAAGTAATGAAAATTATTCATTTATTGATTGGCTTAGACATAGTCTAACTTCATTTTATAATTATGTATGTTGAGGTTTTCATCGATTCCATTCCTCATAACGTTGCCAAACTTTGGCAATAAATATTATATCGAGTCAATTCTAAATCTGGAGCTATTCCCTAGCTAAATTGAAAACTTGTGGCTACAAGTACTGTACGTATTATAGCAAATTAAGTACTAAATCATTGTATCAATGATGATCAGTTTGTTCATAAGGTACTTTAAGACATGCAAGAAATGATCCCGAGCCCACGAAAGCCGTCGCAACGCTGGAACTCGTAATGATCTTTGAAGAGCATGAAGATCAACTTCATGCAACCTCCTTCGCATGGTTTGGTCGCTTACTGCAGTATATGGCCATATAGAAAGAAGAAGAAAATGTATTTGTAATATGTCAACCAGATTGTCATTCTATTAATAAAGCTGAAAAGTTAAATACGCTTTTCTATTTATATCCCGAAATAAACCCTAAACTAGGAACATTACACTTACCAGCAGCTGGTGGTCCTCCTGGAGCCTTTGCACTAGTTGCGTCGCTGTGATATTGAATTGTGTTGAGGCGGTCATTTGAAGATATCGCTCGTGTTGTTATTCGATACCTACCCGTGTGCCATTCTGCCACGTCGTCAGTAGTGAGATAACGTGACCACAACCTCCATTTTACGTTTTGGCTGGTGTATAGGGTCTCTGCAACGACGCGTTGAATAGCACCATTTTCTAACATGCTCACTGCGCGTAACATGTCGTCTCGACTCAAATGACAATTTGACGTAACGCTAAAAAACTCACACGGCCAGTTGATTAAAAAAGTTAAACAATTTAGCTTTCTTTCATTAATTAAATTCAATAAAATAATAAATTTTCCTGCTCGCAACCAAGTACTAAGAAAGCCGCCGTATTTTGTTTTTTCTTTATTTTTTTATTTGTGTTTTAAATTTTGAAAATAGAATTCGATAAAAAAAGAGGTAAAAGAGGTTTCAATCGGTATATACACTTTTTAAGGAAACTAAAAAGGTTTTGATCTATAAAGCCGTGACTAATTTCAGAATATTTTAATATTCTGAAATTAAATTTCTATTCCGTTGATGTATGTAACATTAATTAATATTTCATATTCTTCCTGATGCACAGATAGTTTCTTTTTCTTTCAGATTGCTTGGAGAAGCCCTTCGAGTTGGGAAATTAAACTAAGTAATTTGTACTAGGGTTTTTACGCATTATCCAACTTGATTTGACATCATTTTTTCATACCTTAATATCCGATATTTCGTAGATGATAATAATATGTAAAACACAATATTTTTGCAACCGGTTATGGAAATGAAATAAAACTGGAAATGAACTGAAAATTTGTGAAATAAATATCTTATTAAAATTATGTTTTAAATATAAACTTGTACAGTAAAGGTACGTCATACATGTTCGATCTAGCATATTCGACTCTACAGTATTTATCGAGCAATATTGCTGAATCAAAGCACGCACTACATAAACTATTCGACTCAAGTTGATCGGCAAAGTCCGTTCGGCTTTATGAATATGCAGTCGTCTTTATGTATTAAGTCGTCTCGGCACAATTTTGTTTCCGTTCGGGGCTTTCACACATGTTATTAGATATTTCCACACGGCTTCGCCGAGTCGAATAAGTATGTAGCATGCTTAAGACGTAAGGATCGAAGTTCTATTACTGAAGCACAAAAACGGATCACTTGTGTGAAATAAAAAACTCAGGTGTATTGGATGATGCATAAGATCCTTAGGTTTTCAGAAACGCAAGAAACGCTCAATTTGCAAGTTTCCTTTTTTAAATCTCAGGAAGAAACTCTGCGCTTAGCGCCCTCCTTCGAACGAAATTAATGTTTGTTTTGCGAAATTAAAAACGAAGGCGTGTACGTTACATCGGCCCTGAAACTATGTGACTGTTCAGGATCTTTTCCACGCCATTTGCTTCTTAGTAAGGTAAAGAATAGGAGTCATATTCGTCTATACTGTTATTTAAAATTGATGCAATCTGTGTGAGTTTGCGTACTTGCAATATGTTATGAGACTTTATAACTTTTATAGAGGATGATTTTTGTTTACATAATGAAATTGAATTTATCATTTGAAAATTGAATTTCAACGACAAAACACATGATTGAATATATTCAATAGTGTTTGATAAATTTGCAAAAAATTGTTTTATTTATTTATTATTTATTTCATTCAAGTTATATTAAGAAAAACAAAGGGCTCAAACGCATTCACTATCAGTCAATAAATTCAAAAAGAATTAAAGACAGGACACAGAAAAATCTATATAAAACAATATACGACTATATACAAAACAATATAAAATCTAAGGAAATTAATTAGGCAAATAACTAATTATATTGTAAAATCAGTTATGTTGAATAGTAAGGAACACAGTGATATTTCAATGAGATTTAAACCATTTATCATGCTAAATTTCAATTCAGTCTGCGAATAGCCGGCGGCTGTGTCTGGAGCTAAATCAATAGTCTTGCTTCAAGTTTCACAAACACACTCGAAAACTATATTCATATACTAGCCAGCTTCACCTAGTTTGTAGTTTGTTAGAGAAACCTGTATCTATTAATAATTTTATTGTAACGGGATCGAGTTAAATAATATTAAAGTTTTGTTGTAGATTTATACTACAGATAGTATTTAGTCAATTTAGTTTTAGCTTGTCTTGTGGATCCGTTTCTTACTTCATCATGTTATAGCCAAGGTACAATCGAAAACAAAATTAAAATGTATCTTAGGTATATAACTTGGAAATTGACTTTTTTTAACAGCAAATTACTTTAATCACAGGTTTATTTGTACCAAAGTAGGCAGGTTATTTCTCCGTTTCTTTCTTATTTAAAATACTTTATCTCCCTTGCCATTGTGTCCTACTCTGTAAGGTCTATATTCTCTGTATATAAATAATAAAATCTCCACTGTCAAATATAAAAGAAATCATTTTCGATTGTCTGCAATGTATTCGCATATGATAGCTGTCAACGAAAAAAGCAAAATCAATGTTGTTCGTATGTAACAAGAATTAGTTAATCTTGCGTCGTCAACGCTACACATATTCTTCCACCTGTAGCTAACAGGCTATTCCAGCCGCCATTACCGTAAAACAGAAATCCCGCTCAAATCTCTACACCCAAATTGTTAGAAAGTGAACTTAGGTACCGTGAAATCACCCATTACTTCCAAAAACATCCAAATTCAAATTGGAACTCACAAAAAACTCCAAGGAAGCACCAGTCATTGTTATTCTAAATCTACATAATCGGTCTATTTTACGATTTTGCGGAGAAGTAGAAAATTTTCCGCCCTTTAATAAGAGGAAAAATTGTCGCCCGTTCGGATTTCCATTATTAAAAAGTGGGGTGTCGGTAAGTGACAGAAAGCATGAATTGTAACGCTCAATTATAGTAATTGGGAAATCGGATTTATTTGCAAGGTTCGCACTAGGGTTGTCGGCAACCCTGTCAATTAAGATACAGTTGCGATTTCTGAATCAACGTTTAAATATACTTTGCAAAATAAGCTGCTTCGTAAAGATAATTCGCGTTTCTACTAAATCCCTTCTGTACGCATATTAAAAAAATTAACAACAATATTTCTATTAAAAGTTTTGATTGTTGAGAAGTTTAAACATTACATTGAGATTTGTTTTACATGAATGAATTTACATGAATTTTTTTCACATATTATATTATAGAAAATTAACTTTGTTATTTATAAAATATATATGGCAGCCCTAAGTCTCTCGGTTTGGTTTTGATTTAAGTTCGTTTTTGCAGCAGTTTAGATGATTTAAGTTCCAAAATGTTTTGGGCCTGATATTAAAATTTAGGATTATGTTCCAATTTGAATTCTTATGGCTTATGTTCGTCATTCATTCATTACGTTCATTGCTTACGATTCTATAATTGTTTACATTTTGTTGTTTGCTAATTTAAAGAATTATTGATATTGTGAGAAAAACTCTTTACTCTGTGGCAATATGGCGACTGATAATGAAACTCAAACCATTTTTGTTTTTTTATTTTATGTTGGTATTAGTTCATACACTTATGCACATCAAATATTTTTATTTTCCACCGTTTTGGAAAGGCGCATCATTAAAGAGGGGAATAAACGACGATAGAAACTCCTCAGAATATGTTACCAAGCCATAAGTAGGATAAATGCAATAATTTAGTTACTTTAAGCAGAGAACAGATTTTCATGTAATGCCTTGAAACTTGAGTCTTGAAACTCGAGCGTTCCATTATTCTGCAAACATAATGGCGTCCGTCATTATGTTGCTTCTTACTTCTGTTTTTACATGACGGTGTTGCCATACGACTATGTTAGATTAGAAGAACGAATAAATAATCGTTAGGAGAAGGGTGCGCAAAGCCGGCACTTTAAGGGAAAGTTGAAAAAAAAGTTGTTTAATGGTCGTAGCGCACATATCAACTCGGAAAGGTATCGTCACCGGATCGCCTCGCCGTCAACCTAACGTAAGCGCGTTACCAACCGACCAACAGCTCCAAATCGACTCGGCTACGGCTAGGCGACGCCGCGCTTACGGCTCGAATGACAGCAGTTCGCCGACGCGGCGCGGGGCGTGCACGAGGAAACGGAAAGTCGAAGGATAGCGTACGGTGAGACGTAAACGCGGGTACGGCAAGTCGTCCACGCACCGTACCGCGGTTCGTGAGCTTGTCTCGAGGCGAGGCGATTACGTTACGAATCCGATAAGTGTGCTTTACAGTAGGGAGTTTCATACAAAGAATACTGACATGCAAGAGTTGATACGTTTACGTTCCGTTTACGAGTTGATATGTGTGCTACGACCAAAACTAAGCTATATTATTTTTTTTTACCACAAACAGAGTACACATGAGACACACTTTGCAATATTTTTCAAAAACCCGTCTAAAACATTTTTTGACACAACTCGTAATAATGTAATCGTAGGTGACCTGGAAGAATGACGACAGGTGTGTGGATCTTAGGTACTACGGTCACCTTATCAGGGTTCGAGTTTTTTAAAATACGGAAATATTATTAAAAGTACCCTCTTTAGGCACGGTGCCCGCTTTGGGCACTCTTCTCCTAACGATTATATTATTTTATAGGCAAATTAGATTGCACCCACGGCTTTGCTCGTGTAAGAGTGGTTTCACAATCATAGAAACGTCTTAATCACCTCATGAGAACGTATAAATAGGGTAAAATCTATCCTACCAAACATTCAGCCATCTTCACAAACTTTTAGTAGAATTATAAGACAAGTGCGATTAGGGACGTGTGCCTGATATTGACCAAGAAACTTGAAAGAGCCTAGCGAAGTAAAAGACGTAAAGATCCTATGATTTGGACTTAAAAAATGAATACCAAAATAAATAATTAAAAGATTAGATTTCATGTAAGTAATCTTTCAAATCTGTTATTTGATGTTATGCTCAGATGTCATGTTTAACATTTTCAGTTTAATAGCAAAGTTAAATAATATTAAATGGACCGAATACGATAACTCACTTATTTTCTTACAGTGCACTGAGAATTTCCCTCACAAAGTGTCAAGTGCCCTCGGGCCTCTTGAACATCCTATTGTTCTGCAGCATAATGGTTGCCGCCATTTTGGTGTGCTTTTCTTGCTTAGCTTTTATATGACAGTGTCACGACACGGTTTAATAGGTTACATTTTCGTGGACGTTTTAGAAGTTATTTCGTAAGCATTCAGGTGTTTTTTTAAATGAAACTTCTGTGTAGATGGGGTATTAGGATTTTTCTGTCATGAAAAAGCGTTACTGCCGCGTGGAGGGGATAGATGATATATTTATAATGTAATATTGTATCATATTATATTAAAATAAATAAGCATAATTAATTTAATAAATAATAATATATATATTTTTAATATTTTTTTGAATTTTTTATTTTTATTTTATTTGTTGAATTTTTTTTTATTATTTTGTTTTTTGAAATACATATTTCTTTTTGAAAGTTTCACTTCTAATATGTGTCCCAGCAGCACACATTTCCATTTTTCTAGTACTTGCTGACGGCTTCAACACATTAAGGCCACTACTAAGCATGGATCTGCTATTTAGGAGTCCTAAAGTATGCTTCACCACGCTACTCCAGTGCAGATTGGTGAAAACTTAGTGGAGTGGCTAACACAAGAGTCGGAAATTTTTATGCCGCTAGAAGGTCCTCTGAAGCACTGAAACCCTCATATATTATTGATAGGTACTTCTATTAGCCATTAATCCCTCCAATCTGCACTGGAATAATAAGATTTACCACTGAAAGATTCAACCAGGAGCCAGTTCAACCAAGCCATCATCAATAAACTAATAGTTTGAAATCAATCAGTTACCCGTCAGGTACATAAAACACGGCCTTAACCCGAAAGGAAAATCTTAGAAAATTTTCCGTGCTACCCTCACAGCGCACCGAAAGCCCTCAAGCCCCACTCGAGCACTCTATTGTTCTGTAACATAATAGCGGTCGCCATTTTGAGTCGCCTTTACGCCATCACGCGTTCTTACGACACGTTTTTATGAGCCAGTTTAATTATGGCACGGGTTTGCTACCACAGGCCTATTGGGAATTGTATTGCCTTGTGCTGACATTTTTTCTGCTTAAATTTTGCAAAGTTATCTTTATGGAATGGCCGTTAAAGCCATTTTGTGTTGATAGATGTTCATGAGGAACCGTGTATTACTTATAATGATAAAAGCAACAACCCATAATTGTGCCACTGTTGGGCTCGGGGTCTCCACTCACAATGTGACGGGTACAGGCTGTAGCCACACTGGCCAAGTGCGGTAACTTCATACACCTTTGGGAACTTTATGGAGAACTCTCAGGTGTGCAAGTTTCCTCACGATGTTTTCCTTCACCGAAGCAAGTGATAATTAACTTGTAATACGCCAGTAATATGCACATAATGTTTGAAAATGAGAGGTGCGTGCCAGAATTTGAACTCGTGCCTCCGCGTTCGGGAGACCAAAGTTCTAACCGCTAGGCTATCACTGCTGCTTATAATGATAATGTGGAAGTCTTTGACAGAGGTAAGTGTGGCAATATTGCAATTTGCACTGTAAGCCATATAATATTACGCCCAACTTGAATCACACTATGGAAGTTTATGTTATTATACAAGTTCTGATATATATAAGACGAAGCTCGGACGCTTTCCAGGCATCGCCTCGCGAGCAGGAAATCATGCTTTACTAAAAACAATTTTGAAATACTTATACTAATATTTTGAGCCATTGCAAATTTTTTGATCATCTTATATTAACGTAGCTACTTCATCGCTACTTTATCTTGCGGTGAAAAAATAAATATTTCATATTGATAAATTGAACTTTTTCAATTTATGTCATTATCATATTGTACAATGTACAGTCAATTAGACTAAAAGTATTTTTTTTATTTCATTCGAAAAATAAGGATAGGCTGGTTGGAATATTTCACACAACTTAGATGTATTACGTAACCTAGCTATTACTTCTCTCTTCTATAAAACTTTATAAAACCGATCAATTAAGCTATAGTTTTACGAATAATCTTTTCAGTACAAGAATGACAAAAGTTGTTACTTGAATGGGTTATAGAATAAAAACATAAGCTGGATATTATTTAAACCGTGTTATTCGATCCCTGTTACTTTCATAATAAAAACAAATACCATCACCGCTCTCGATTTAGCACGGCTGCAATTTCATTTGAGATTTAATTTCGTGAATGTCACGCTCGTATCTGTTCCGCTAGTGCGAACAACTGATTTATACGTCGAGCATTCAAACGGAGCAAATGCATTCGGAAAACAATTGCTTCGTATCTCAACTAAAAGCAACTTAATATGTACTGTGTGTGCCTTGGAAATTTGCGAGAAAACATAATTTCTCTTTTATACATACTGAGTCTTATAAACTAGAATTGGTATTATATTTTGGTTTACACCAACTTAAGTTGAAAAACTTCCAAACTACAGAAAATCAACAGCATCTACGTCTCTACGTTTCGGCTACGGTGTGGCTACGCGCCATGTTTATCCGTTACGGCTAGTTTCCACTACGTCCGTCGTTGCAAAGGTTTCACAATTTAATTTAATAAAGAATTTTCTATATGGTTACAGTTTAATATTTTTTTTAATTTAAATAATAAGTTAAATAGTTAATAAAAATAGTTAGTTATTTAAACAAAAAAATATGTAGGTAAAGGAGATGTAAAAAATACATACAGGCCCGTCTACGTGTGAATAGCATATTTAGAATGTACCTAATGTGCCACTGTTAAAATAATACGTCTTGTATATTAGCACTTTTCAGAGATCCGCCATGCCTAGTGGAATACGTATATAACGTCGTCGAAAACGATTCATTTTGCCCGCGGCTTTGCCTGCGTTTTCCGGAACAATAAGTGTCTTATTTCAGATCAAGATTTACCTGTATACGTGTGCTATTATAAAATTCGTGAAAATCCATTCAGTATTTTTTGCGTGAACGAGTAAAAACATACATACAAACTTTCACATTTACAATATTAACTATTATTATGTACATGACCCCGTCTTCTCCAAATTAAATAATACTATTAATTTGCTCCAAGCGATGGTTCCCTGATTTAATTTTAATTTTATTTTATTGTAAATAATGCCTAATTTTAACCCATAATTTTTCCCTATTTCTTTATACACTGAGTCTAGGGAATACTTGCATTCGAATGCTACGGCGCGTGAAATGGAGAGAGAAATCTCTATTGTCTGTCTAGAACCTTAGATTTAGGTCTTAACAATTTAGTACTCAGCAGCCTTTGAATGACAAATTACTTTACATTTTATTTCACAATGCTTTCGCCTTTCGAAATCGGAACCGTTTTCTACTGGAAGTTAACTTGATTTGAGTGCGTCAAAAGTATATTTTTAGAACACGTAAAAATTTGGTAGTTGGTTGTTGTTGTAGTGTAAAGACTCACAGCATCTGATTTTTATATAGAAAAATAAAAATATCAATTGTAAAAATATTCTATAACAACTATTCTGTTAATTAGTGTAACTAATATTTTCTGTTTAAATATCTTTATGAATAGAAACGCGAGACTGTAATGCACGTTATATCTATAGACAAAAAGACTGGGAGCGACAAGAGTCTATAGATTTAGACGGCACCACGCCTAAGAGCTCTTCAGCATAGACTAGCATAATCTTGTTCAGAGAAACAAAAACCTTTTGTTTCTTTTATAAGCAATACTTACGAAGCTAGACAACTTGTGAAAGATCCTTTATAATGCCTAATCCCGGTACTTGTGCCGGTATCTAGGTAATATCTCTTCTAGGATATACCTACTGTATTTTGTAACTTATTTAGGTTTACTTAGGTCAACTTATATAAGTTAATATTTAAGTAAATATAACTAATGGTAGGTGATGATGAAGTCCAGGATGGTAAGAATAGTGGATTAGTTGAAGCCTATAGTCTGTTATCTTCAAGGCTTACAATTGAAGCTATTCTATATTGCCATAAGCATACTGAAAATTTATTGCCGTATTGGCCCTAGAATACTGACTCCAATCTAATGTCGCTAAACTGTTGTAAATGATAATTTGTTGTAAGTTGTTCTTGGAAAATTATTAATTCATTTTTATTTATTTATTTATTTAACAATTTTTGTACACAAATACAATATGTGAGACTTAATAATAGAAAATTTGTACAAAGGTACTGCTTATTTCTATCAGAAATCTCTTCCAGCAGACCTAGGAATGGAGAGGTGATGTAGAACTTGATTAGCGTGCACATTGTTTTTAACATACTAAAAATTATAATATAAACATACACATATTTACATAAATACTTAGCAAATATATATATATATATATATAATACAAATACATAGCAATTATAAATGTATATATATAAATAAATTAACAAATATAGATATTAACAATACAGTAATAGTGACAAACTGTAATTATGTTAAGGAAAGGTAGTGTTCTTTGACTTGTCTTTTAAAAGAGTGAAGCGACTGAGAATCACGTATTTTTGGCGGAAGTGAGTTCCACAGCCTAACAGCATGAACAGAAAAGGAGTGGGAATATGATGAAGTCTTGTGAAAAGGGATGTGTAGCAAGGACTTAATGTGCGTTCTACAAGGTGCAATAGATGGACGGGCATGGGTAAAACGTTTTCGGAGATAGGAAGGGGAAGATGGGTTTTTAAGGATACTGAACAGTAAACAAAGGATACGAGTGTTCCTGCGAAAGCGGATTGGGAGCCACTTGAGATCCTTGCGAAACTGTGACACACGGTCAAATTTCCGTAACCCAAAAATAAATCTGATACATAAGTTTTGCAAGCGCTCAAGCTTATTTAAAAGCTCCTCTGTGGCATCTAAGTAGCAAACATCTGCGTAATCTAAAATCGGCAAACAAGAGAGTGACATAAGGATATTTTAGTTTTAAATGGCAGAAAACTTTGAAAGCATCGTAGCGAGTGCAAAGCGTGAAATACCTTACGGCTCACCTCCCCAACGTGCGGCCGCCAAGATAAATTTACATCTAGAGTTAAGCCAAGGTTCTTAACAGTGTTGGTATATTGTATAGGTGTGTTATCTAGATGTAATAATGGTAACTTGGAGAAATCCAATGAATTTCGACTATGTTTCGATCCAATAATAATTGCTTGTGATTTTTTTGGATTAACAAGCAGCCCAAATGATCTAGCCCACTCATTAATGCGACAGAGATCGCTGTTCATATCACTGATAGCCATATCGATATCAGCAGCAGCAAAATGACGATAAAGTTGCAAATCATCTGCATAGAGATGGAAGTTGGAACCAATAAGGTTGGTAACAGAGTTGATGAAAACAGAGAAAAGTAACGGAGAGAGAACGCCACCCTGAGGCACGCCAGCGTCAAGATTAGCCCAGTCAGAGACTAGCTCTTTGTGGTAAATACGCTGTGAACGCCCCCGAAGATAGGAGTTAAACCAAGTAATGGCAGAAGGTGAGACATTAATGGAACTTAAAATCCCGATAAGGATATCGAAGTCTATTGAAGTGAAGGCACTGCTGAAATCTAATAAGACCAATAGAGTGAGTTGCTTATTCTCTATAGCTAATCGAATGTCATCAGTGATATTCAGCAGTGCAGTCACAGTGCTATGACCGGGTCGGAAACCGGACTGGAATGGATTAAGGAGGGAATTCGAAAGGAGGAAAGTGGAAAATTGTTTGTGAACTATGTGTTCCAGAGCTTTGGAGATGTATGGTAAGATGGAAATGGGACGGAAATCTGAAAGGGAACAGGGATTAGTAACTTTGGGTAAAGGAATAACGTGAGCGCATTTCCAAGAAGAAGGAAACATACCCGAGGATAAAGAAAAATTTAGGATATGAGTAAGAATAGGAATAATGTTAGGAAGTATTAATAAAATCATTTGGGAACAAAGTCCGTCATTTCCAACCGCAGTCGAAGTAATAGATTTGATAGTTTTCATTACGTCTTCCTCGTTAACTACCGCAAGGCTGAATGGCTGACATTGTGGTTTCGGCATGTCCATAAGGGTTCGCAACGTACTGTTTTTGGTTAGATAGTCCAACGAAATAGGTGATTTAGAGAAAAATTTGTTTAAGTCATTGGGATCTACCACACCATCAACAGATACCGGTGATTTCCCTATCCCCATGGACTTAAGGAATCGCCAAGCCTCAGCGGTACTACGATTGATGAGAGAATCGTGGAAATAGCGTCTCTTAGCATCCCTACACAAACGATTGCAACGATTACGAAGGAGTTTGAAATGGGCTAGGTTTTTGTCCGTGGGAGAGCGTTTAAACTTCCTCTTGGCTCTATCCCTGCGACCCATCAGTTCTTTTATTAGCGGAGTAAGCCAGGGTGCTGGCATGTGTTTAACTTTTACACGTTTGACCGGAGCATGTTTATTAAACAAATTAAGGACAGCCTCGTTGAGGATACACACCTTGTCATCGATACTGACGCTATGCACTGCTTTCATCCAATCAATAGCGTCAGCATCGCGCCTTAATGCTTCCAAATCAATGCCCTTAAAACTGCGAAGAGAAAGGAGGGGTACGTTACGTTTCGGTGTCCGAATGCGATAGGATAGATAAATTAGATCATGATAGGAAAAGGAAGATGTGAGCTGCCCATGAGTATCAACATTACCAGGTGACGAGACGAACATAAGGTCAATTAGAGAGGGGTTACAATTGGGGAAGTGGTGGGTGGGACAAAGAGGAAGTACATGTAAATTAAAAGAAGCTACAAGGGAATTCAATTTAGTAGATCGAGAATCGTTTTTAAGCAGGCAGGTATTAAAATCACCCATAATAATCACATGATCATAAATGGGGCACATATCCGATAATAGTTCGTCAAATTTTTCAAAATAGTCAATATTCAAATTAGGACTATAAAAAACACCTAGCAATACTTTACGGTTGCTAATGAAAATTTCGATGAACAGGTATTCAGCAGATTCCGAGTAAAGCGAAGGAGAGGTACTGACCACCTTATAAGTTAAGTCAGCTCGCAAGTAAATACAAACACCTCCGCCGCCTTTACCTGTTCTATCGTTACGGACAAGTACATATCCTGGTAATGAGAACTGGGTAGAAAGAAGAGAAGGTTTAAGAAAGGATTCCGAAATTAGTAACGCATCAAGATGTGCTGGATTAAAAGAAGCCAGAAGATCTGAATAATGAGCAGGAACACTCTGAGCATTGATGTGGGCAACATTGAAATTGCCACGGTAATCAGAAAATATGGAAGAGATCAGGTCATGCAAAAGTATAGGTTGTGGTAAGTCACTAACCGCACTGTCAAAGCTGCAAGTAGAAGAAGAGCATGAGAAAAAACTGTCCTCAAGAATATTATCCATATTTATCAATATTAAATATAATATATAAATAAAAACAAATAAGAATATCAAAATAAATAAATATTCAATAAGTAATCAGAATATCTGTTAATAAAACAAAAGCGCAATCAAATCGTAAAGCCCACGACACTAACCACTGCCTAGTGCTGGAGAGTAAAGAGGAAAAAAAAAATCACCATAAAAAGTTACATTAAATAAAAAGAAAAGAAAATATTAATAAAAGACAAGATTACACATCCAACACAAAAAAGTTAACATACCTAAGAAGAAAAGTAAAGAATACAAACCAAAATTAATTTTATAAAATAAACTAGGTTTTCGCGTGGGGCGCGCGCTGCTAAAGCAGCGCGCGTGCCTTTCTCTTTCGCAAAAGACAAAATAAATAAATAGTTTTATTTTTCAAAAATATTGGTCTTTGAAATTTATTTTTCGATTCAGGGGTATGTTTGCGACATATTCGGCTTCAAAGTACTTTGTCTTTTTTGTGGCAACACTGAAATATTTTTTCACCAAAATTTACAAATTGTCGGTACCTATAAAAACGCCCCATGGCAATGAGCAAATATTCGATTAAAAATAAATTTGTATGAAAGACATTATTTTTTGTATAGCAACACTAAAATATTTTTCACCATGATTTACAAACTATTGTTGCCTACAATCTCATTTGCAATGACGTCAAAAGGCGACAACAGCCTGAAATATTCCACAGAAAAATATGCTTGTGTAAAAATTATTATTTTTTGTATATCAACACTGAATTTTTTTTCGCCAAAATTTACAAAATTTCAAAAAACCTTCAAACGCCCTACACATTACATTATCGAAATATTCGATCCAAAAATAAATTTGTATGAAAATTATTGTTTATTGTATGGCAACACTGAAATTTTATAGTTTTTCCAAAACAAATGTTCTAATCCCGAAATTATCATACCCCTGATCTATAGTTTTGACTCAAATAGGTACTCGAAAAGTGAGAAAAATTTTGACTCCAATGTTGCCAGTTAATTGAGATGGAAATGGTCAAATATTACTACGACAATGTGAGAGCTGTGCAATCCCTTAAGTTGTGAATAAAAATCAAGCTTTTAAAAGTCAATACAATCATAAAACACTATGCTGTACATTATTTTTTTAGTTATTTCGACACACGCAAGGTAATCAAAACCTTTCCCCTAAAGACTTAAGTTTAGGTTCCCGTTGATTAAGAAAAATGCAGTTTAAAAGACACACAAGTAAAGGGAATAATTTGAAGACTGTTTTGTAGTAACATTACATTACAATTTTACAATCAATATAAAACTTCCGTTACTGAGTGACTATCTGACAGCCAACGCACAGCCGAAGCTACTGGACGTAAGAAGCTGAAGGCATGTATATTCTTTGGGGAGTGAACGGGAACAGAGAGGATTTTTGTAGTCCGTAGAACGTCGCTTCGTTTCTTCGCGGGAAAAAGGGCTTAAGCGCCGTGTAGATCGCGTCACTTAGGCGTTCGTTACAACTTGCATCTACACTCAAGATCGTTTTAACAATTTTTAAGTTTAATTTAAACTGATTAAATAAGGTTTTTTCACTTTGTTTACACAAAAACTAATATTGTAATTAGTTCCTTTGTAAATTAAAAATAAACTCTTCGTTTATAAACTTTATTAGAGAAAAATACAGATTAACTGTTGCCGTCGACACCGTACATAAAAAGTTCATTTGTATGAAAACTTTAATTTTTTGTATGGCAACCCTAAAATATTTTTTCACCATCATTTATAGACTATTAGAACCTACAATCGCCCCATACATTATAAGGTCATCGAATGAAGACAACCGCCTCAAATATTTGAAAAAAGAAAACATTTGTATGAAAATTATTATTTTTTGTATGGCAACACTGAATTTTTTTTTCACCAAAATTCACAAAATATCAGTACCTACAAATGCCCCATACATTATAGTAGCGAAATATTCAATCCAAAAATAAATTTGTATGAAAACTATAATTTTTTGTATGGCAACACTAAAATTTTATTATTTTCCCAAAACGAAGGATTTAATTAAGAAATATCTCCCATACATTTCTTATACTCCTGATCTATAGTTTAGGCTCAACTACTCGAATAGTGAAAAAAATTCTGGACTCCAGTGTTGCCAGTTAATTAAGATGAAAATGGTCAAATGTCATTACGACTACCACAAGAAATCTCCTTGTTTGATTTTTTTATCAAAAATATTTTTCCTTCTACTTTTCATATTTTTGAATGGAAAGTCCAAAAAATTGTATGAACGAAGAAAAGAAAAACTAAACATGGCAACACTTTCGGTCAAGTTACACAACCGCCTCATACAAAGTTACCCCCTCAAGTGTTGCCAACCTACTAATTTTTTCCTTCAAAAAATGCAATTTTTCGTACATTTTACAAAATGGCAGCCATGGGTTCCGCCATCTTGTTGAAAAAAAAATTATCCCCAAAATATCAAAATTGAGGACACTTTCAAGGGAAAATAAAAAGAATATTACAAAAAAGTTGAAAAACCACCCCGATGCGACTCCACAAAGTCACCTCTAAAATTACAAAATTTTAAAGTAAAATATCTCGGCGGCCATCTTGTTTTTTAAATTTTTTCTAATTTCATCGTATTAGTCGTCCCATAATTATTCGAAAATGACACCAATATTGGGTAGGTGCTCACATAAATAAAAAAGTTGACAATCGCCGAGCGGCCGCCATCTTGAATTTTCGAACGGTCGGATTTTTCCCATAGTAACCATAGATAGTCAAGCAACTTTTCCATACATCATTATAACCCCCCACTAATACTTTCGGCTGGGCTACTCGAAATGTGAAAAAACGGGAAAAAAAAATCTAGCTCCCAGTGTTGCCAGTTAATTTTGATGAAAATGGTCAAATGTCATTACGACCACCACTAAAAATTTTTTGGTGAAATTTTTTGATTAAAAATGTTTCTCCTTCTACTTTTCATATTTTTGAATAGAAAGTTCACAAAAATGTATGAATGAAAAAAAAATCAACGTACCCTGGCAACACTTCAGACCAAGTCCCACAACCGCCCCATACAAAGTGACCCCCTCAAATGTTGCCAACCTAAAAATTTTTTCCTTCAAAAAATGCAATTTTTCGTACATTTTATAAAATGGCCACCACGGGGTCCGCCATCTTGGCGAAAAAAAAATATACCCCAAACGTCAAAATTGGGGATAGATGCAAGGCAACAAAGCAAAAAAATCGCAAAAAAGTTTAAAACCCAACGCAATCCGACCCCGCAAAGTCACCTCGAAAATTGAAAAATTTTAAATCAAAATATCTCGGCGGCCATCTTGTTTTTTCAAATTTTTCTAAATTCTTCGTATTTCTTTTCCCAACATTAGCCGAAAACGACACCAATCTCGGGTAGCTGCATAATAAAAAAAAAAGTTGATCATTTCACATCGGCCGCCATCTTGGATTTTTGAAAAGTTGGAGTTTTCCCATAGATCCGGAGGTGAACCAAAAATTCCCCCATACAAAGTACTCACCCTCCTCCACTCCTTCTGGGAGATCAATTCGGGTTTTCATAAAACGAAAAAAAAATTCCAGCAGTCAGTGTTGCCAGTCGACATCGACGAAAATGGTCAAATGTCATAGCGACAACAGCGACACGGTTTCCTGTGTGACATTTATATAAAAAATATTGCTCCTTCTACTTTTCATGTTTTTGAATAGAAAGTCCAAAAAAATGTGTGAACGAAGATAAAAAAAATAAAACCTGGCAACACTTTGGGTCAAGTTACACAACCGCCCGCAACAAAGGGACCCGCTCAAATGTTGCCAACCAGAAGAAAAATGCACCCAAGAAATGCCATTTTTCATACATTTTTCAAAATGGCCGCCACCGCGTCCGCCATCTTGTCGAAAAAATAAATATCCCCAAAATATCAAAATTAAGGATACTTCCAAGCGAATGCAAAAAAAATATTGCAAAAAAGTTGAATAACCTCCCCGATGCGACCCCTCAAAGTCACCTCTAAAATCGAAAAAATTCAAACCAAAATAACTCGGCGGCCATCTTGTTTTTTCAATTTTTTCTCATTTTTTCGTAACTTCCTCCCTAAACTTTACGAATACCACCAAAAAAATTTTGCAAAACGCCATAAACAAAAAAGTTGACAATCGCCGCGCAGCCGCCATCTTGAAAATGGGAAATGTCAGATTTTTCCCGAGGTGTCGAGAGGAGATGGAGAACTTTCGCCATAGACAACAAAATCCCATCTCTACTCCTTCTGGGAGAACAATTATATAGTTCACTCCCCGTAAGTCTAGGATTATATATTATAATATTCTTAATTCGACAGACTACACAACTCGAAATACTCTGATTTTCTCAGAAACATTGATGTTTTTAATGGTGTTATGAAAATGTGCATACAAATTTTATGATATTTTAATCCTAAATTAAACCTAACCTTATATAAGTAAATGTCTTAACAAAATATAATGTCAGTTTTTATGCATAAAGAAGGTTATTTTTTTATTTATATTAGAAGTAGGTACAAATTCACTAATTGAACAACAGCAATATTATACAACATAAAATAATTATACTTTAGTCCGTTAAATTATGGACTCAATCTATATTTATGCCGTAAGTACTCTGTGTAGAACATTGTTTGAGCAGTAACAAAGTAAAATATTTTTGATGCGGAAGCAAAACGGAACGTACGTGACTTGACATTACTTTTTAATAAGTCAACGTCAACCGGTAAATGTGTTGAATGAATAATTGTAATGTCAAAGTCAATGGACTCAGAGCACTATCAGCTGAATTGGACTTAAAAATAACAATTCGTAATTTTAAAGTTGAGTGCAGTGTGACGTCACGAATAAGTTCCTGACATACCGACATTTAAAAATTACAACAAGTACTACAATACGACAAATTTAAGGAGACATACCAAACTAGAGTCCACTTTGTAAACAGCGAGCAAAACAACACAATTAACGGCGACGTGCCTTCCGAGGTGCATTCCCGACCTTCGATGCACCTGATTTTGGAGAACGTCCCTCCTGTTGGCAACAATCAACCGCAACATCAGAAGAAACCAACGGATGATCAGATATCAACATCTCAAGATCACTCATGCTGTCGATCTTTCGTCTTGTATTGTTCGGGAGAAGTATTACCACTTTGCCATCTGTTGTCCAGGACTGCTTAGTGCCGAAATGTTTCCTAGCAGCAGTAAAAACTCTATGCCTGGTCTGAGTGAGGAACTCCGTAACTGTGATCCCGCTACCCTTGAGTCTGGATTTATGTTCCCACACCTCCTGACGATGTTCCAAGTCGTAGAACCTAACGAGAATAGGCCGAGTTTTACCGCTGGATGAGCCTAAGCGATGGCAAACCTGCAAGCTGTTAATGTTTACATCGGACAATTTCAATTGGTTGGATATAATTGATGAAACCGTTTCATGCAATTTCTCATTCTGTTTCTCTGGGACACCGTGGAATAACAAGACCTTTCTTCTCATAAAGGTCTCATGCTTGTCTAGACCACGTGAGATGAGTTCCACCTGAGACTTCAGTGTCTTAAGAGTTTCCCAGACAAAAGCTTTGAACTCGTTGAATTCACAAGATAGCGAAGAGACATCTTGGTGGGTGGTGCTAGAACCGGCGATGTGCTTCTGCAGCTTGTCTTCATAGGAGTTCATACGAGACACAAATATCTTCTCCAGCTGGTCCAAGTTGTTGGCAAGTTGTGAATCCATTGTGACAGTTGGTGCAATAATAAACAGAGTGAGTGAAGTGGATGAGAAAGGCAGTTAGTGCTGGTGGGCCTCACAGGTAATTAACACATATATATGTAAAGAATTGTTAACTTATTAAATATTAAATTATTCCATTCATTAAATAGCTCTAGGATTAAAAAAAACGTTCTGACTTATCGAGTCAGATAATCTCAGCTCACAATAATTTCATAATAATTACATCAAATTAAACACAGAAGCTAAATTATATACCCTGTTTTTTCACGATGCCTAATTTGCAAACAACCTCTCATCTTACTTTACAAAGGTTTACCTGGCTAAGTTAGTATTCTACTCGTTATTATTCAATGGTTTTATATATCCACGTTGAAGGACCTAAATTCGCTTGGGCCGGACAAAAGGCGACGAAAAATAGTAACTTTCTCACGCGATATTCACGACATGAAAACTCACTCGACTTAAAAAAACGTCTTTGAAATAGTTACGCCACCTGCGAGAGAGGGTAGCGAGTTATTGGGAAATAAAGATATTTGTGGGGCATTTGTATCGATTTATGCCATAAGTGAGTCGATTTAATCCCAGCGGTACTTATACATCGTGATAGGGTATTTTACATGACTACTTAGTTACTATTAAGAAATTTATAGATACATATCGAGGGCAAGCTACGAGGAGGTAGCCGAAGACGAATTAAGTGACATCGGATCATTGAAGTATAATGTATGATATGATAGCCCCTTACCATCAGATGGATCGTCAGCTCGTTTGCCGGCTATTTCCATAAAAATAAAAATAAAAAAATATATTAAACTACCTTATTAAAAGTACCTACTATTATTTCTTCTGCAAAGTCGTTAAAGCGGTGTTGTTATTCTCTATAGTTATTATGTCTATCATGTAACATTAGTAACAAAAAGAAAAAAGATTCTCTTTGTCTCTCTCTCTTTGTCTCTATTATATGACTATTAGTTCCATCGATTGCGGTATTTTGTAAACGAAATGTGACAATATTATTATTTGGGTGTGATTTGAAATAACATTCACATGTTATGTCAATAAATTATTATAATATCATTTGATCGTTATGCTAAAAAAAGGTATATCAAGTGGCATTAGCTCAAATGATCGTTAGTACTTATGTTATTCTATCAACTTTTGGGCACCTATATTAATCTCCTAAATATAATAATATTCCACGATAGATTTTAAAAGGAGAGTGCTAATCAAGAAGTTTATACGAGTATATGCAGGGCAATCTTCGAAGAGGTATAGGCCGATTAGCATTAGTTGGCATGTACAACATAAAGACAAATTACGTTTGTGTACTCCCTTAAATAAAAGAAATTAGTGACGTCATTCACTAGAAAATTGCAAAGACATTACAAAAATCCAATATTTGTCTCCCTTGCACTTGACTATCATCGCCCATGGACATCAGCAACACCAAAGGCATCACTGATGCGTTGCCGCCAAGAAAGGGTGAAGAAAAAGAAGAAAGAACTGGCTCTCAAGCCCCCAGCCGGAACACGACGAGTCGTTTGGCGGCTGACTCATGCTCAAGGGTGGTAGCTATCCAGGCGAACCCCATGGAGAAATAATAATAATTATAATGATATTAATTATCAATTAAAATCAATATTACCAATATAATCCCTCCGAGGGCCCTACCACCAGCGTGCCGGATTTAGTCACCTCTTACAACACCCATCCGGCGTGGGATTGGGGTTAGTATTCTTAGCCACCCCAATACAGCTACTTTATATAACCTTATATAGCTTTATATAATTTTTAAGTTAATGATGTGAATGCAGTGAATACATTAGTTAATGATAATAATTGTTATTTGTTATGCGATTGCTCCTCCGATTCCCAAGTGATTTAGTGAGTGACTTTCAAAAATATCGCCGATAATATCACAAAATGAATTTTTATGTATCACAAACAGGAAAATATCATTTCGATACTAACAACCTCCATTAAGTATGTCAAATAAAATTGGAAAAATGATTAATTTTTCCGGAATCGATGGAAAATATAATAAAGTACGTAGAACCTTCAAAGGGCCTCCTTTATTATCTGTTTGAAAGATTGCACCATTTTACAGACTATTCAAGGCTTTATAATGAACAGAAAGTGGATTTCTTTTGCCTTGAATGATAGATTACGTGTCATTTTGATTAAGGAAGGTGGCGATTAAATGCGACTAATATTGTATTGAAAACTCGGTGTATTTTTTAAGGATGAAGACTGTAATTATAACGAGATTTATTCACTTACCCTTTGTTTATTCATGCTTCAAATTAGAATATGCATATAATTTATATGATGTTCTCAAAGACATAATATATCTATACGTATTAAGTTTTCTTAATGTTATAACTGAAAATCGTTTTAGAATTGTTTGGAAAATGATTTTAAAGAGTTTTATTTGGAGTGACAGATGCGTTGGTGATGTACTTAGCTGTTTGGTGTTAACGATATAACGTGGTTATTTACAGAGTTAGAGAAAGGTATAAATTATAATGCTATTATGGTATAGAATCTTCGGCACATTTTACCCAGTCAAGCTTCGCTAGCTGTTTCGTGCTATCCACTAAAATTTCCTGGCATTTAGAGGGATTAACACTAATTCCATATTGTTTAAACCTATTTACAGACTCAAGAGTACATTATGATTACAGACACAAGATTAATATTCACTTATCTGAGCGAAACTGGTTGTAGAGCTGGTCATTTCTGCGCGTCTTTTTCATGTAATATCCATCTAATTTAATAAACCTTGCCTAACATTTGTGCTGCTTTTATATGTTTCTTAACGATTCTACCAGCAAGTAATGTACTTATCTTAATTTTGAGATATCAGTGGATTTGCCAGTTGTTCTACAAGAAGTAGGTATCTTTTGCAATCGCATCTGTTGTGAGCTGTCTTTATCTCTAACAGCCGCGGATCGATTAGTCAGTGTGAAGGTCTATATTTCAGTAAATTACTTTCAAACTTCACCGATAATTAGAGGGCTGTGTAAATGAATCCGGTTTCAGAGGTAGCCTTGTGAAAAATACGAGCTTTTTTTTCTTTAAGCAATTAAATCACTTGTGAAGTTTACTCGTATTATGTACACAATTATACTAAATAGTGCTTTACTTTGAACTAAGATTATAAGAAAATTTGACAAAGACTTGAATTTCATTGTTTCGTAAGTTTTTTTCAAAGCTAATACTCTCTCAGAATCCATACACTTTTTATGTGCTATGAACAACATAAAATATTCCAGAGTCTTAATAATGATATTTAAAAACATGGAATTTATTAATTTAAAACACTGATGCCCCAACTCAGAGTCACTAACGGTTACTTAAATCGCTCCTTAGTATAGAATTTGTAAGGTGATTCTTTACTAAGGGGTGATTGATTAAAGTAACCGTTAGTGACTCTGAGTTTGCGGCGCAAAACTCGACATAAAAGTACATATGTAATGAAAATTGAATGTCAAACAATATTTATTATAAAGAAATACTCGTAATACGATTTTTTACTTTCTGTATGCGATAATGTTATGTACTCTAATCTCTTATAACTAGTGCACCTATTTGTAAATACGCTAAAGTTAAATGCTATACATAAAGATTTTAAAAAATATACCTACATACCCAATATTAAACTGGCAGAATACAAATATATCTTTTATTTTAACATCTGGTTTCTATCGTGCTACAAGCTAAAAAGGAAATTTATGTACGAGTAATAGTTTGGTAACTGGCTTCCTAACTTGAAAATTGATAGGTCAGAAACACGCTAAAACTTTGCACGGTGAATTTGTCGTCAGCACATCGTACCCGTGTAGTGTTCTTATGTCATGATTGTACGCATTGGGTATTCATTGTTGTAATAAACTAATATACTAAGGTTCATCATTACAATATATACAATATACAATAGTGATGTGATGGCAACGACACAGACTAAATAATTGATACTTATAATTGTTTTATTTCCATATACCTACCTACTCCAAATGTGTGACGATGCAGTGTCTCGAAGGAAAACTATATGGTATTTAAATCTTGAGGATGCAACATCGAATACTAATTGAAATTCACTTACAAGTATATAAGTTCTTACAACCATACATTTTATGCCCCATTTGCAATACATCGGGTATTCATTTGTTATAATGAACTAATATACTAACGTACATCGTTCACTGGTGTTCGAGCGATATTGGTATAGAATACAAAAATAATCCATTTGCAGTAAAAAGTTGTAGGTACATTGATTTTTAAGTATTTTCATTATTGATTTATTACTTTAATAGTACTTTCTTGTAAATATTCTTATTTTTATAATAATTTAGTTAAGATATTTTTCTGTGTTATGTGTGTTAAGTAGTTAGAGGTATTTTATTTTTATGTATAGTCACATTATACTTTTGTTAAAATTAAATTAATATTATAAGTTTAGTTATTAATTCAATAAACGGTGTGTATAATCTTTAATAGTATATGTAATTATCCCATAATATTTATTTCACCAATGTGAACGGGTATTTCACCAGCGATGAACAATTAGGGTTTTTTTAAATCTGTTTTGGTCAATAATTTGAAAAGGAAGGATAGGCCCGTCGAAATATTCCACACTTATGTTCTTCATACCAGCAGAAACTAGCGTCATATCTTTCTTTCTCTTAAGAATAACGTGAGATGATTGAATTATAATTATAAGTATTAATAAGCAATGCATTGGTCCAATTAGAGTAGCGTGAGTGCAGCGTTTTGAGGGCGCTTCCTTACGCAGGAAAATATAACTCAATGATTCTAATAGATATCTATTAAGGGCATATTTATGATAAGAGTAGTTAGTAGTTGTAATACCAATAAAATCAATGCCATTTTAATAATGCCATACTAATATTATAAATGCGAAAGTTTCTGAAGATGTTTGGATATTCGGGTTAGCGTCATGCGCTGTTGTATGGATTAAGATTGGACATAAAAATTGATTAGACTTACAAAATAGAGTAGATTTTATCCCGTTTATATAAGTTTCCGTGGTATAATTTGAACATGCATGGTTGTATGTAAAACCATTCTTCTGCGGGCAAAGATGCGCTCAGAATCTAGTATGGAAATAGATCAATTGACACTAACATCTAAATTACCTATCTTAATCCTTTAATATCATTTTGTTCTTCCATTATTACTCTCAGAACGCCGCTTAGACCAGAGAGGCTATTCAAACACCAGCACAAATTAGTTTTAATATTATAATAGCTTAGTAGCGAAACCCAATTAAGTTAACATTATTTTACCGTCCTCACAAAACACTAGTTCAGGGAATCTTAAGATAACAAAGGAATTTAAATTCATTTTAGTAACGAGCTTAATGCTCAAGCATTGTGATAATACAAAGAGATTCTTATAAATTAATTTTATTAATGATTTTTATTAATGAATATTTTGTATTATAAAATTTGTACATTTATGATGAAAACATAATTTTTAAACAGGTTTTTAATCGATTATTAAATCGTATATTCCAATCAATTGTAGGCAGTCGATTTCATTGTACTAGCCGTAGTATTTATTTTATTTTTAATGCGGTAACGCAGCTATACTCATGGTACATAATTCATTGAATATACATTATGTATAATTCTGGTCAGTATAGCTGTTTAACCTATTGTATGTAGACATTTAATATGTGTGCAGAAACTCAAAATTCAATAAGTACAAAAACGTGATTCTATATTTAAAGAACCCATTATTTTATTTGTTATAGTAAAAATATTTGATTTGCATATAGATTTTATTAAGTTAGCTTTAAAACAGACGGTAAGCAATTATGTACATGCTTTGTCAAACACAAGCCCGTATATTTCATCCAGGGACTTCATTAAGGTCGAATGCAGAAAGGATTGGCCGTTCATTAATTAAAAGGGCTTTCGAATATTTATCGAGGAAGTAGACTGATAGTCTCGATTATAAAGGTGATTGCACATGAGATAAATAAGGTTTACTATGCAAACGAATACAATAATATTTCCTATGTTCAGCAGTGGACCTCCAACAGCTGGGATGGATGGATGATTTATCATTTTATTAAAGTTTTTCCATCTTATGAGAATCAGATAGTCTTGCAAGGTTTGTAGTTTTTTATCAGATAATTTCCTGCAAAATGAAGTGTAAATTGTGGATCTCAAAAGAGACGGTTACTACAGTAAGGTTAAACAAGTTATTAGTTTAAAAATTATATACACGATTTTATAGAGTTAATGTCAAACTTACCAAAGAGAAAAAATTAGGACTGTGCTGTTAACCATTAAGGAGTTCCATCGGGAGGAGCCACCTGGGTGTAGTATCAGGTCATGTTTATCAAAAAAAAGTATTATCATCAGAACAGCAGTATGCAAAATTTCAACTCCTTACGGTAAGAGGAAGTAGGTCTAATAAGCTGAAGATTTGACCCAAATATACAGGGTAAATAAATATAAAAAAACCATTTAAAAAGCGAGGTCCACACTATCAACTATCAGTCAAGTTTCAGCGTTCATGCTTCATCTTATATCAAGAAAGGTGTGTAATATCCTTTAAATTTTCAATTGATACTTGGAGAAATTGAACCGGCCTGCTTGAGAGAACTCACTTTGTTGATTGATCGACAGTGCCAAGACCGTTTGTAATTAATATTTGGGGCTTATTTACTCGATAGTATTGGGCTTGTATTAATTAATCCAGTACGGTAAACTCTGGTGTAGGTGTTTAAGTGAATTTTTAGTACAAAAAGGGCATTTCAATCACTAATTTTAAGATAATCTTGGACTTTGTCAGAAGTCGATTTTGTGTACATTTTTTATTTATTTCCCAAGGACAAATTGGTAGAACTGTAGTAAGAAAGTTTAATAATGTAAACCTAAGTTACAAAAATCTCTAATCTAAGGCTTCAAAGATCAAAGACGTGCTCCAGAAAAAGCAAAGCCCCAAAGTCGAGTACAAAATACATATATCGTTTAAAAAGGCAAATATCCAGTAATAAGCAAGTTGTAGACATCGTTTATAACAACTTATTTCACGACAGCGTACCATTAAAAACGTATGAGAAAATGTTATTCGCACCTTTTCAATGTAATTCAGAAACATCGTCAAGGCCGACGCTTGACAATAAAACTTGTGCCACGAATGGATTTAACATGTTGTGCCGCTGACTCTAAATTTTACTTTAGCCTATTTAGCAAGATAAGCAGATATAGATTCACTAGATATGGCACTGACCGTTCCAATTTTTTTTTTATTATGTACGAGATTTTTTATGTCTGATAAGCCATTTTATGGTAAGTTACAACCTTCTTTAACAGTAACACTAAAGGCATCACTGCGTTGCTGGCCAAGGATATTCTTAGCTTTCTAAAAGTTATAACGTACTCTTTTATTTATGTTTTATATTTTAATGTGCTAACTTGGCAAAATAATTATGGAAGTTGTGTACAGAACCCAACTACAATGTTAGATAATACAGGTTACGCAGATAAATATGTTAAAAGCAGTGTTTTGTTTGCGGTCATTTATGCATACTAATCATATGTGCTAGTATAGTGGTAACTTTACAATCCTTACTTTCAAAATGTATTTTAATATTTTTATACAAAATTAATATCCATATGTGCTGTCTATGTTATTAGGTATTAGAAATAAAACACAAAATGGCTTTCAGTGCTACAACACAGTCGTGCACTTTGGCGGCTGGATGGTGAATGCCTTCGCCCTTCACAGACTACTAAGAAGAACTAGGGTTAATGCCTTGTGTACGGGTAGTGCAGATACTCTTTTATTATCATGTATGTCACATTAAACAAATATAAAGCTGAAGAGTTTTTGAATTGTTTGTTTGAATGCGCTAACTTCTGGTACTGCCATTCGGAATGCCATTTGAAAAAAGTCTTTTTATATGCTATGTTCTTCTAATTCTTGACAGAAAGAAAGAAAATAATCGTATACAAAAATTTACGCCATTACTAGTGCACAGTATAAGAAACATCCAGTCATATCTATACATCTTGGAAAGAGCCAGATAATGTAACTGTGTAGGCTGTTTTATGTTAGAGGAAAAGTTTTGCTTACATACGGCGGAATGTACGAAATTAGGCCTTATGAATACATTCTTGAGGAACTATGAACATTGTGTTGTGCACAATAAAATGTTCTTGCTTGATATTCAGCCCTTATTAACGTTGGCTCAAGAGTCGCCTGAATGGACGCCATTATGAATCTTTTTGTGCTTATATTACATTACTACACTTTTGGGGTCATGTTAAAATTCTAAGTTGTTATATTCTATTCTATTTACTACCTAACCTAACCAACAATTTTGATGAAAATTTTTGAACGATTCGCTACGAGTAATTTTGTGAAGTAGACCGCGAAAAACACGTAGATCTAGGTGGTTGTAGGACTTGTGTCTGTACCTAAAAACCTAGTGTTTATATATTCTGTGGTAGTAATGCGTGATTGTCCAAGGAATTCTAATGCTTAACTCAAAATATGTGTAAAAAATAAATATTTGTTTCAATAATATTAAAAGAAACAAATACAGAGAAAAAGCAATATGTAGGTAATTTAAATACCAATACGCGACGTAATAACGCCAGTGTTTTGAGCTATTATTCAAAGGAAATAATGTATGTATTATACAAAATATTTATATACTCGTATCAGTTTCTTCTTTGCTTTTATGAATTGTATGAAAATAATATGAAACAAAATGTTTTACTTGTTTTATTTTATTTCGAACTAAAATCGAAATCCTCGCTTCGTTTGCTTTCGTTTTAAGGAAATAGTTGGCAAACGAGCTAACGATATAAAAAAGAAAGAAAAACATCCTGTCATTTTTGCAACCGCTCCTTTCATCACTTCTCTCAGTACCAATCACTTATCAGATATCAATCTCCAGACCAATATTTCTCACCTTGGTAGATAACTTACTACCATAAGCCAGGCTATGAGCGCTCAGACTTCAGCAAACCCAGTATAATCACGTAAGACTGGCATATATCTCGGGCCTTTTCAGTCATGTTTAGAGGCATTGTTTCCCCAACACAATGAACCATTTGTTCGTGAGCATTGGACGTATAGATAAAATGATGGTCAGGCATTGTTTTAAGCTGTAGGGCTTTTTGGCAGAGAAAAATCTTTTTATTCTTGATTTTTTACTCTTGTATGTTTGTTTAAACAGATAGTTGAAGACCATTAAAAATTTGAAAATAATAATCTCGCATTGACAATGATGAAATTAATCACATATTGAAATAATAAATGTAATTTCAACAAAATTTATTTATCATTTCCCATTAGCATGAAATAAAAGGATTATTTTGTTTACTTGCATTTCAGTTGTGCCTTTACTTACTTAATTCATAATAAAATTATCGTGTACAATTTGGTGCTCGAAATTAATTTGTCGCGGTACGCTTTAAACGTAATGAATATTGAGTTAAGTAATTTGAATTTAAGAATAGTTTGATTGCAAAGTTTTACTATCTATGTCAGAGGTTCTCAGACTTTTTTTCTCATACACCTCTTAATTTATTTGGTTCCGGTGGACCCGTGGTGGACCCCCTGCAGCTACATTTCTACCATATTCCCAAAACTCGACAAAAATGTGAAGATTAGATCTATGGAAATTTGCGTTCCAACCACAAAAAAAAAATATTGGTTAATTTATTTATTGATTGTGCTGTGAGTGGTTGTCAAAAAAGAAAATTTGGCCAATCAAAAAAGTGATTCCATCCAACTTTATGATACTCTCTTTTAAATTTCACCTTCAGCTCCTCATTAGTGCTAAGCTCGAGTAGCTCCTCTTGTAATATCACATTTTCCAGTTTTTTTCTTCTACACAGTTTAAAAATTCTTCACGTGTGTTGTCGAAAATTTCATACATTTTTTAGAAGTAAAACTACTACAGTATATAATCTACTATTATTTCTTCTATGGTAAAACTCAACTTTAATTCTTATTTGACGATCGTGTTACAAATACAAGTAGAAGAAGAAGAGAGTAATAGAAGTTTCAATTATCAGCTAACTCTGGACTCTATGACTCATGAAATTCATTTCGAAGATCAATCATCCATCATCCATCCATCAGCCCTTGGAGGTCCACTGCTGGACATACGCCTCCCGTAACTTACGCCACCGGACCGGTCCTGATCCTTCTGAATCCAGCGGATGCCCGCTGTCAATACTAAATGTTAAATGGGAAATCAACATAATATTTATAATAAGCTGTATTAGGCATCTGAAACAGATGAGGTTTTTTAATTACTTCTTCAATAACAAAATGTCAACTAAAAAAACACAGTCACTTATTCCAAACCAACTTTAATACATGACTATTCTAACACATGATATGGACCCAGCTAAATCCTTTATTTAACAGCAGAATAATATTTCACGGGAAAGTTTCGCGTACTCCCCTAAACCATATTATAATGACACCATGTTGCTGAATAACGGCTCATAAACGGAAATTGGAGCGTCGCTCGTACCTATCTGTTGTAAATTACGTCCGTGGTCCGGAGCACAACACGAGGTGTTTCATGGAATAATTTACAGGAATTCACTGCGTTCAATCAAAATGGTTTATGTGAATTGATATCTTTTTGTGTTAAAGGTTACCAGGTGGACAGCCCACCTGAAGATTCAGAGTCAGGACTGGACTGAGTGGCGCATGTTAGAGGAGGCCAATGGCAAGCAGTGGACCTCTAAAGGCTGATGGATGATGATGAATTGTGTTAATAGCACTACGTTCAGACATTTGTAATACAATGCTTTTCGGCCTCGAGAAACGAGCTTCTAAAGTGAAGCCGGGCGAAAATCCTTACCATCATACATACGGTTAAAATATACGGTTAAAACCAGATCTCCAGCATAAGGGTCCCGCTCTTCTTCTTCTTTTCTTTGTTCTCCTTCTCGTTGCGGTTGAATAAGATCAATGAATGTACTTAAGACAACTAAAAAGTGTCGTCATTGCATTACTAGCGTTGATCGAAACAATTAATCAGAGAATTTAACTACAATTAAGGTAGTAAAAGTTAAATTGAAGCAACATTAAAAACGATTTACAACTGCAGTATGTAGTGTCAACACATCGTTACATTGGGGAGTTGAACTGGCTCAATAATTTTGCTTTAGTCCGTTCGACCCCACGTAAATGCTTTTCTACCATTCGAATGTTTCGATATTCTTTTTCCCCAAATTTATAGCTTAATTACGTTGAAATTGCAAGCTGTTTCTTTTTCAAGCAGTTTTTACTGCCCTGTCTCTTGGGTGATGTATTGGAAGTAAAGTTTTAAAGTATATTTTGTAAAATTAAACTGATGATTATGTGCTTGCCAATGTTATAAGGTTGTACGAGAACTTGATACAAAAAACCTGGCTAAGCGCGATTTGTTACCTGTTCGAAGCGTACACTAATAACATTGTTATTTCAGTTTTGAATTGAAATTTCTGAAAAAATTTTTTACTTACGACGATAATTGATAATGCATAGAAAAATCGTTAAATTTTGTAATACAGAAAATGATTATGTACATGACTACTTTAATGATTATGAGAGAAATAAACATATTTTTACATAAAACGAATCAATTGTTTCTTTAGTTCTTACTAAGTACAACAAAATAGGTATATTACTTATGTACAGAATATAATAAAAGCAGCCGAATAGGCCGAATACCGAATGGTAACCGAATATTCGTTCTACTCATTAGCTATTGGATCCTGAATAAAACCTATTTTAACCGCATAGTTCCCAACAAATTCATATTACTAATGCGGCTTTTGCGGCGTTTGCACTGTATATAGGCACAAATCATTAGCGCCAATACAAATTCACCGCCACTTAATAATTTAATGCGGGAAGCGATGTATAAGTATTGTATTAATAGTAGTCGATGACAGCAGCATAAAGCAGTGATAGCCTAGTGGTTAGAACGTTGGTCTCCCGAACGCGGGGGCCCGGGTTCAAATCCTGGCACGCACCTCTAATTTTCAAATATTATGTGCGTATTACAAGTTAATTATCACTTGCTTCGGTGAAGGAAAACATCGTGAGGAAACCTGCACACCTGAGAGTTCTCCATAATGGTCTCAAAGGTGTGTGAAGTCTACCAATCCGCACTTGGCCAGCGTGGTAGACTATGGCCTGTACCCCTCACATTGTGAGAGGAGACCCCGAGCCCAGCAGTGGGACAATTATGGGTTGTTGCTTTTTTTTTTAGTAGTCGATGGAATGTAAAGCACATCGTCAACGAAGGATATAAAGTAAACTTAATAAACGCCCACTCTCTCAAGAATTAATCACTTTCCTTCCTTCTTCCTTTTCCCTTTTTTATTCTTCTTCATCAAAGATATGACATACACAAGTTGGTGTACTTCCAGTTTGCCGGTAACATACTTATACTGTAATATATACGATACGTTTCTAAAATTTGGTTTGTTCGTAGCGAACTAATGAAAACTAGCCGAGTCAAATGTGACTACGAGTTTTACGCCCCAACTGAGAGTCCCTTACCTTAATCGCACATTAGTAAAGAATCACCGTACAATTTCTGTACCAATGATATGATATATTAAAAAGAGGCAGATATGTCATAAGCGCACGCGTTGTGTGACTCAAAAAGTTCCCATTGGGAACTCTTATTCAGGTGAAGAAAGAGATAGCGATGTAGTTTTGACGCGAGAGCGATATAGACGTGCGATAAAGCAATAAAGCGTGCCTTGCGGACATCGGAACAGATATTTCGGTTGATTTGTAAGGGCATAACGTATCTATATTTATTTAAACATCATTGTTCTGTACTAAGGAGCGATTTAAGTAACCATTAGTGACTCTGAGTTGGGGCGTTAAGTTAGTTAAGGTCAACGTCAACCAGGCCTATGATTTTTTGAAAAACTATAACACCTACACTTTTTCTTTTATTAACCGAATTTAAAAAAGGAGGAGGTTCTCAATTCGACTGTATTTTTTTATGTTTGTTACCTCAGAAGGGTGAACCGATTTTGATGATTCTTTCTTCAATCGAAAGCTGGTGCTTGTCGTGTAGTTCTACTTAAATTTGAGCGAGATCTGACAATGGCATCCATGTCAAAAGTATATAAGTCTTAAATTTGCATTAACTATGTGCGCGATAAATGGGCGAATGACTCATTATCACGCCAACCGATTTCGATGATTCTTTTTTATTGGATGTATTTCATTTGAAGTCGGTTCTTTTTACACGCTTTATATTAGTTTTGTTAAAATTTTAGATTATAGTTATCATAATTGAAACTAAATCAAAATTTTATAAATGTTACTCTTTAATAAGCCTATTTAAAATACAAAAACAAAACCTGATTTCGAACTGCCTAAAAGCTGGTATTATCATTACCCTCCGTAAGTTTTATTATCGTTTCATATGGGGACGTATCCTTAAAATTAAGTATTCGTATTTCGTATAAACAAAGTTCTAGCGGTATTGCATGTCAGAAACTTTATAGCTGCTTTAAATATTTCAAACGTCCGACTACGGACCGATCCCGGAGGTCCCTAAATTACCCTTTGGTTTTAGGGTGGGAAGGTAAAGTACTCGAAAAACGACTTTCTATAATGTAGGGTAGGTATACAATAAAATATTTAGCTGTCCAATGTAAAGATGACAAGCTTTTTGAATATCCTTAGAGGCTAAATACTCACAGGTTCTCAAATGTACTTTATACCTTAAGCATAGCAATTAATTCTAAAGTCTCCCCCTTAAATTGTAGAGAGATATGCAGAAACTAAAAATAAGTAATGACTTTATACATACACATCTTTGTTTTTCACTGACACAACGGCACGTAACGACAGGAATAATTAGTTGTGATAATTATTGCTTACCCATCATAATATAATCGAACAACTGTAGCATAATTAATCATACTATAATTTGTTTCTAGTTTCAATATAAGCTATACACTGCTTTTTCATTAGATCACCTCCACACACCCAAATGAATTTTAGTGTTTTCATGAAGGTATTTACCGCTTACAAAGGGTTGAGTTGATTTGATACAAAGTTTTGCTTCTTTAAACAAAGATAATGCGTACGTTATCCCCAATAATATACTTCAATAATATACCTTTGAATTAACCTTAGTAAATTAATACTATTATAATATGTATTATTTTCCATAGGGTTGGCCTGGATAGCTACCACTCTCGAGTTTGAGTCAGCCACCAAACGACTCGCCGTGTTCCGACTGGGGGCTTGAGAGCCAGTTCTTTATTTCTTAATATAAAACATAAAGGCTTAATTTCTTAACAAAAGGTTACATTTTATCCCGGAAAAGTTTTGGGTTCCCGCGAGATTTGTGAAATATCGATCGCTACCGCTAGAAGCTAGTACCAGAAGCTAGTATTTCAATAATAAAGCTATAGGCGGCTGCGTTATTAATTCCGAGCAATCTCTATAATAATTTACAGATTTTTAGTAAACCTATGAACAAAAAAATACCCAATTACCCAATTTGTGATACCAATGAATGATCAAGTACATAGGAAACGTGTAACTTATAGATAATTGATTACAAAGTGATTGTGAAACTAAGGAACGACCAATTATTTAGTATTTGTTTAGTAAGGTATGATATTATGGCAATATACTTACGTATAAAGATGTGACGCGCAAATGGTTCTGTTTTATCGTCGGATGAATAAATGTTAAAACCCACAGACATATTTCTGGGTATACATGTCTGTGCTAAAACCTTACAACCCCGTTGAATATTTCAAAACGTCCGTACGTTAAGGTTCAGTTTTCAGGGCCAGTGGAGTCAACTGACCCCTATTCCGTAAACATTGTTTATCAAACGGTTTCGACAATGACGGAACCTAATCCAAGAAAGACTGTTCTCTGTTCTATTGTTATTGAATTGCAAAATTCTCGCTTCAAAGAAGGAGTCAATTTTGATGATATAACTCTTTGTTGTGTTGCTATTATGGATGCTAAGAAATGGGTTGAAAGTTCGCATGAAATATAATATAATATAATATAATACAATAGTATTAATGTGAATACTTTATATTAATCGTAATGAAGTAGTTTTAAGTGTGATCTGAAGCAGAAAAATATGTATCAACACTGCATGTCAGAGAGTCAATCACTATAACATGATTTAAACAATTCACTGTCGAATAAGGAGAGTGATGATGTTGTTATAAAGTTACATAATTTTAAAGCATACTGCAAGATTCAAACGAAATACTACTGAGAAAGAACACTAGAACTGCAGCTATCTTTGTTAGAGGACATATACATTAAAACTGTTACTATTCCATATAAAAACAAGTTAAATGATGTGCGTTAAAACTTTATATTCGCGTTGAATATTGCAGAAGTTCGCTAACAAGAACAGTCCCAATGGCTCGAAAGGTCAACCGTCGACCGTACACCGTAAATATCGTTTATAAAGGGGATAACGGACCGTTTTTGTAGGTGTTTTAACGTAATCCTTTTTTCTTCTCGCTGTAAAACTAGGCTTATTCGCGTGTAGAATGTGGATGATGATGAATTAATTTCGCGATAGTCAAATTGTTAAAGAATATCTGGCTCAATTTATTGGTGATAATGATATACTTTTACTAACTTTTTTTTTGTAATATCATATTTTTAATGCTAGTAATACATAAAATCGCAAACAAACGTATGCGAAATTTAGAGCAAATTAGATTTTATAATGTAACGTGCTTTTTACCCGACCTCACCAGAAGGAGGATTGTGTTTTTCGAGTGTATATAGGTACATAATATGTTTGTATTTCCAACAGTTAATCCTTCTATGGTGTAGTTCTTCAGTATTACTTTTAACAATATTCTGAAGTAATGGGCTTGTTTTTTTCTTTATACGTGTAGTTTTTTACGCAGTCGGGTTTTTTATATATTTTTATTACTGTATATTCTTGCTTGATAAATAGATACTATATCATAACGCTCAACGTGTCACTTTTTGTTACACAAAACATTATTATGATATGATTTTGATGTTTAGTGTTACCCTAAATTCGTGTGTTGTAGCGGCCTAACTGTCATGTTAGGCCACTTTCTCATCATGACTTTATTTTCAATAAATTAATAAATTTAATTTAATTCGTTAAGTATCTGATACTCTTTTAATGGTTGAACCCAATTTATTCGCCCAATTCCAATAAAAGCTCCCTCGATGTAAATGAAAGATTTCATTTCTTAGTAAAAAACTTTGATGCCCTAAAAAAAGGAAAGCATAAAAATTTATGGCGATGAGGTTAAAAGGGTATTCTAAAGGGCTCTAGTTTTAGATCAAAGCAAAATGGTAAAGAAAAAAAAGATTGGTTTGACACACAATATGGTTGTTCAGAAACTTTAAATAATAAATACAACAAAAAATAACAAAAAGTAAACAAAAGTTTTAGCCTAAAGCATAATAAAAGAAATCTAGAATTGAATAACAATTTCAAATGTTTAAGTACATTTATTACTAGAAAATGAGTTCTCAAATAATTACGCGGATGAATAAAAATAAAATATACAAAGAACAGTCATGATGTAATAAATTTGCATGTTTTATATACCTTTTATGTAATTTCATATTGTGTGTATGTATTTCATATTGTCTTTCTTTTATAATGTAATTACTTTGAAGGAATTCGAATAGAATAAATACAAAGATCATCGAAAGATCTCTCTTCTCTGTTCTGATTTTGACACACACACACATCATAAGGGAACTAAGTTAAAAACTAACATCTTAATTGCAATTATAATAAAATCAGAGTTCAGTACAATTAGATACTACATTGTAATCATTCGCTGTTATACAACATACAAATACAGTTCTGACATTAACGGACGGCTGTATAAGCAGATGAAGTTTGAAAACCGTAGTAGTACAGTCAATAAAGTAGTTGTAGAGTGCGTGAGCGGGAACCTAAGCGATTTCTTCAGAAACTTATTCAGGGTGCTTAGGGGGATAACATACTAAAAGTCCCCGCGTCTAGGAGGTGAGCCGGAGGGAGGGGGGGGGTTACAAAGGTCTCAATTTTAGGTTTTTCGCCAATATCTCAAAAACGGTGCGTTGTAGCGAAAAATGTTCTAGGATGAAATGAAAGCTTATAAAATTCTCTATAACTTTCATTCTGTACACTTTTTCTATATCTCCAACCGTTTTTGAACTACACGCTCCAGAAATGTCGAAATTAAAGTAATTCAGCGTGATAACCATTACCTGATGCGAAAATTATCTTAAAATTTATAGTAACCTAAGCTGGGAGTACCTCCACGTAGTAAAGGCAGTAACAGTAAGAAATCGCGTTTTTTATAACAGTGGATAACTGAGCAGAGGCGGGAAAACAATCATGATATTGATGAAGATTTCTTTTCGCTCAATATCTTTAATGCTCGCTGTAGGAAACGCGACCTTCTTGGCTAAAACTCCTATTGATATTGTATACTTGCCTTCGGGCTTATGTTATTATAGGTTTTCGCAATTTTATTTTGTCTGGCACGGTAGTCTAGCCGGTAATGCAGGGGGGCAGCCACAAAATATTCTTTTCAGATATACATACACTGTTATTAGTAACACAATTGGGTTATCCAACATGAGTACTAATAAGAGTCCTGTATGCATTTTGTATGACGAGAATGTCGTTGAAGGAAGTAACGATGTCTCTGAGGGAAAGGAAAGGGAATGCCGGGTCGTGTTAAAGCTAGTAAGGAAAGGAAAGACGGCAAATATCGAAGTTTCCTTGACTTGACATCCCTTTTGATTTACATCAGCTGTCGTAAAAATGACACCCGAATTGATACCATTAAAAAAGACGTTAGGCAGGCATCTTTATCTAATGAAGAGGCAGGGCAGTCGCAGCTCAGACCTTCTGCTCCACCATTTGCCTTCAAGAATAATTGTTTTTTATGTGCATGTTGCCTTAATGAAGATATAAAAAAGCCTTTTAACAAAAACAAACAAAAAAAACGAGTATCTCATCGTGGGAAAGTAATCCATGTAAGCAAATATTTCTTCCATAGCCTCTACGACATGGGTATCTCTAGAGATCTCAGTTTTGTAGAGTTTTGGGTAACTGACAGGCTTCACAAGTGAGTAATAGTGTCTTCGTGATATTTTGCTCCTTCAGCAACAATATCGGTAATGCAGGAAAAAATATCAAGAACTTCGTTACCCCAGGTATCATTTCTCGAAGAACATACCTGCTTGATACAATATTTAGCAGCTAGAGTCTCAACTGAATGTACAACCCGCTTTTTTTTCAAAGGCTTTTTTATATCTTCATTGAGGCAATATGTACAAAAAAACAATGATTCTTGAAGTCAATTGGTGCAGCAGAAAATCTGAGCTGCAACGGAACTGCCTCTTCGTTATATAAAGATGCCTGCCTAACATCTTTTTAATGGTATCAGTTCAGGTGTCATTTTTACGACAGCTGATATGAATCACGCTGTTATCACGCTGAATAACTTAAATTGCTACATTTCTGGACCGTATAGTTCAAAAACGGTCGGAGATACGGAAAAAGTGTATAGAATTAAAGTTATAGAGAATTTTATAAGCTTTCATTTCATCTTAGAACATTTTTCGCTATAACGCACCGTTTTTGAGATATTGGCGAAAAACCTAAAATTGAGACCTTTGTAACCCCCCCCTCCCTCCGGCTCACCTCCTAGACGCGGGGACTTTTAGTATTTTATCACCCTAAGCACCCTGAACAAGTTTCTGAAGAAATCGCTTAGGTTCCCGCTCACGCACTCTATACCCTCTTTTGAGTCATTCCTTGACTGGACTATAGTGCTTAGTAAAGCCAATAGAACTGACACGCGAACCCTCGTCCAAAACAATACATTACTTACAACGATTAAATAAATTAAAGGATGAATAATTAGTACTTCTGACACAATATTACAGTTTCATCTGTTTAAAATATGAAGAGACCCGCACGTACCGAGTTTAATTTACATAATTGTGTCACGTCCACATATAAATTCTATCTACGTGCTGTGTTTGCGCGAATAAATAGTAATAAATAAGTAACTAGTATTATCAGCAGTGAATGCTAGCAAAACTAATTATTACTTAGGGCGGATTCGATGAAACATCATGTTCTCGTATTATCGGATGAAATGAATTATGAATGAACATGTAAATCAACTAACAATAAAATACAGCTCCCGGATGACCGAGCTTTGCTTGGTTTAGTGTTGCTTAACAACGCCATCTACTGAAGTTGATTTAATCTTGCTACTCGCCAATAGATGTCAGGAAGAGTCTATTGTATTGTATCTAAAAATGAATCCTAGCTAGATCGATTTACCGCCCCCAAAACCCCCTGCATACTGAAAATCGTTGGAGCTGTTTCCGAGATTCAGAAAATATCTTATATACGAGTATATACGTATTACTCGTTTAAAGGTATTAGATTTTATGAAGCACAAATAAAAGTTTTCTGTGCACTTAATTTAGTTACCTGATTTTTGTCTAATAATGACAACCGTCAACATCTTTGAAACAAAGGATACCTACAACACTAAAATATGGAATTATATTCATAAAATAACAATACAAGTTTGACAAAATTCGCTCTAAATAGTTTTGTTAAGCAAAAATGGTTGTCTGTAAAGTCGGTTTACGGACGGTAGTTTAGACAACGTCATGACAAAAAATTGATGAAGTAGTACTCGAATATAATATTATCTCTGGAAATTAACTTATAATTAGAAACTTTTATCTTTATACTACAACGCTATCTAGAACTCCTGAACTAAACAATTTTTTATGCAGTTCCTTTCTGACTTAATTGTGTATATAGTTTTGTTCACAGATGGCGCTTTCTCCATTGTTCGCTCGCGTAACGCGACCGATGAGTCATGATTTATCGTGCATGCAGCCGGCGCGGCGTTCCGTTTTAATAGACGTTATCACGTCAAAACGTATATATTATGTAATGTATGTTATTATTATATAATTATTATGTATATTATGTATTGCACTTATTAATTTCTTTAATTATTTTTTTTATCCTTTATCAAATATACCGCCATCGTTGTTTTACTACTGTCCGAAGGTTGACTGGCAGAGAATGCTTTAAGCATTAAGTCCGCCTTTGTTTCTGTACTTTTTGTATGGTACATAAAGAAATAAATAAATAAATAAATAAATAAAACGATTTACTTGGACTGATAACCTTTCGTTGCTCAAACATATCATTTAACAAAATCCTATTTTTATCAAATAAATATCATAATTCAAATCAATTTTAACAAAAAGAATAAAGAGCTTAAATTAGGAAGTACTGAATTTGTATTCGAATAAGATCAAAAGAATAATTACCCGCTTCCTTTAGCATAGTTTATTGATTGGAAGTTTCGAACGTTACGTGCCCAACATACAGAAGACTGAGCAAGATCCAGCAATAAGGAAAAAATATTCCATTTACTGAAATAATAAAAATAAATTGCTTTTCTTTTTATTAAACATTTCCAGTCAAACAATTTACACAGTATTTAAAACCTTTTGATCAGCGATACCCTAATAAACGAGCAAAAATAATAAACTCAATTTCAGCACCTAATTACATACACAAACGAAGCTTGAAACATAAAATATTACTTTCGCAAATAGGGTTCCTCACAAAAATAAATTACAGTATAAAGTTCCTTTTTACAAATTGACTTTGTCTGGAAAAACTCAATGAACGAAATAAGCCCCTCCTATCTGTATATTATCGTGGATTCCTAAATCCAACCAATAAAATTAGTCCTGCTGGAGAAGCTTTATAGTGGTGTCAACTGATGATTGAAGAATTATCGATAATCTGTATTGATTTGTAACTGTGACTCTACGTATTGATTTGTAACGTTTGGGGCATAAAGGTGGGACTACGGGAATTGCCACTCAACTCAGTAGTAAATTAATGTGTTTTTTCATTACACGTTTCGAGCAATACAATTAAAAACTCGGTATGTGTTACAAAATCTGTGGCGATTCGCCACAGCGGCGAAAATCCGTAGTGCGCGCCTGAGCTAAATTCTTTTATTTTGTGTGATAGAAAAACCAAGCCAATTTCCGAAACGGTGACTGAATGTGTAATCACTCGGTAACAGCCCCATCATTCTATAAATTTTAGGGAAAATACTGCTCCACCACGCTGTTGTAGTGACATTTTAGTATTCAGTAACTAAAGGGTCAGAATTTCTCACACCTGAAAACTTCCACGTAAATTAACAGTTATAAAAAAGCAGGACCGACTTGACTTGCCTTGAAACCCAGAAGTTGGTAACTCGGTCGATATGCTCAACTTGACACAAGTAAACGTGATATGATATTTCCGAGTAATATTCCGTAATTAGTAACATAACCAAGGTCTAATTATCTCTGTCCTGTGTAATTAGCTAGGAGTCTACAAATTAATCAAGTCTCTATGCGATGTAGGTTGCAAACAAACGATTTGTCTCAGATTAACTCATAAGCTTCACGTAATGAGGTAACTGAGGTAATAACGTCCAGTGCAATAATTGCTATTAAGACGCTTCACGTCAGATATCCTTGAGACAATCTGTACATAATTAAATCGTGTAAATAAAGTATATTTATGAATGTAATCGAATATCATCTATATTTGAGATCTAGTCACTAGTGTGTAGCGAATACTTCAATGTTAAATCAACGCGAATCTAACATAAAATATAAAATCAAAGTTAAAAATATCTGCAACAATAAACTAATGTACTCATGTACTAACGTACATGAGATGCTGAAGTATGACAAATTATTTTATTGGAACGAAGTTCCTTATCGCGCGTTATGAAAGGGGGCTAGACGGAAAATTACGACACTTTTTGATTTTACGAATGATGACACTTTTTTTGAAGTGATTCAGTGAGTTTTACAACAACTTAACAACAACTTTCTGAATCACGCTAGCGTGATTAATTAAGTTTTACAGAGATGGCGCTGTACAACAAAACAATACTTAATCGAAAGGAACTTCGTTCCATCCGGGTGTCCCTTGACACCTCTCATGTTTTTTTTTATATAAATAAACATTATGCCATTCACTTTACTTTACACAGGCACTACGTCGCGGCGTCGTTAGTGGACTTTGTTAAAAAATCAAGAAACGGTATGATTGAAAAAGTAACGAAATTAGTAAAAGAACTGTAATAATAATAACAATAAAATTAATAAAGTATCGATAATTCTTAACATGACTAGTTCTATAACGTGCAACAACCAATAGCTACGTCCTTGTGACGAATTTC
Source organism: Thymelicus lineola (assembly GCA_963932265.1). Lineage (NCBI taxonomy): Eukaryota > Metazoa > Arthropoda > Insecta > Lepidoptera > Hesperiidae > Thymelicus > Thymelicus lineola. Next base: position 5,271,640 of record OZ010698.1, on the reverse strand, counting down.
CCTACATTCATCTCAAGCAATTTATTTCTACGGAACCTAAATGTACTGGAGCCATAGATTACCCCCAATGACTGGAGCATATATTTTAAAAGTTCATTGAACCAGTATGTGTTGTGTACATAATGTACCAAATAATTTTTATCACTTCTTGGTTATGATGCTGATAATAATGATTAACACATTCAAATAATATATCTTCTTATTTATAACGATATATAAATTTAAAATAAAAATTAAAAAATCCCCGGCAATTTTGTTTTCACTAGACATAGCTAAGAACACTCTCGGTTAAGTCACCTTTCAAATAAAAAAAACTAGATCAAAATCGGTTCATCCCTTTGGGAGCTAAGATGCCACAGACAGACATACAGATCCACAGATATATACATAGACACACAGATACACAGACATGTCAAATTTATAACGCCCCTCTTTTTTCGTCGGGGGTTAAAATACAACTTTTCGGGGGGCTTAGATCTTTTCGCTCTAACAACGGATTATAACGAAGAGTTCCTCAATTTACGATAGCAAGTCCATTTTACTTAACCATAAAGTGAAGAGCAATACAAATAAAACGAACCAAAACGGTCATCACTTAAATTAATGGTGTACCCATTTAGTAAAACTTCAGCCAATTCCAGTGGCATTTGGTCCGTAGGAGATCCACATCTAAATCTGACGCATATATCCCATTCAGTCGGTCACCACGGATTGATGAGAATCCAGTAGCTTAGAACAAAAAATATTGAAGCTATTTATTTGAATGAGGGATTAAGTTATGGGAAAAAGCGAGTACAATATCGCGAACATTATTGGACCCTTATTTGGTAAACTTAATACTAATTAAATATTATCTTCCAGTGTTATTTTATTGTAATTTGTAAGTAAATAAACTTGACAATTGCGAGTCAAATTTTGCGATTCAAATTCGCTTGGAGAGGGTTCCGTACGTTGATTATGTATTTACCATTATTTTACTATTTTATTTATTTTCGCCGTTTTTTAAAACCATAGACGTAAAATATATTTGAGATCCTTACAACAAGCCCTTTCATTTGACATACCACACGATACGGTTTGCAAAACAATTCTTGTTTAATTTTGATTTCGTTAAATTTTTTTTTCTAAATTTAGTTGTTTACTTTAAACCTTCGTCTTTGGGTCACAAAAAAGTACAGGAGTACCAAACAACTCATTTGGTCCAGTAGTTTCGGAGTAAATTGGCTGTGAACGGCGGTCACCCAGACGCACGAGTAATCGTATAAGGATTCCGATTTTTGTTTTTTCGTACGAAACCCTAATTTTTAATTAAAATAAAATAAATAGGGCCATCTTTGTTGGTTCTTCGTATGTACAAGTTATCAATAATAGGTAATTATTTTGCATCAAATTAAAAACAGTTTGTCGCATTTACGAAGCATGATGTGATTTAAACATATTATTCGGAAAATAGTTTTTGCTAATAGCATAAATTTCCCGTTGTTTAAAGTTATTTATTTATTTATTTAATCTTTATTGACCACAATACAGGATTAAGATACAAATGGTGAGCTTTATGCATTCTCTGCCAGCTAACCATTAGGCCAAACAGAAACACACGATGAGCGGTATTATAACCAGGGTTATTCCAGTAATATCATAGACAAAGTTGATTAAAAACAAAATTTTTGAGACACAAAATGTTTCTGCCACAGTCATAAATATTGAGCCTAAACTTTAAATTATAATATTTAATCAAAATATTAAAGTGTTCTTTTTACATAAAGTAGAGTGAAAACTAAATAAACGCGCGTGCGAGTACTCAGTTACGTCTCAATATTATAGCTAGTTTGTACCTACTTACTATATCTTATTAATTTCAAGCACTTATTTATGAGTGAATATTTGTTTGTACTATATCTCATGACTTAACCTCCACCCAAAGTTCGAAGGGGTCGCTGCAATCTCACTGGGTCGAACGGTGCGTTTTATTTGATTAGCTGTCACTTACTCGATATGGCGTATGTTTTATGAATGTGGCACACTTGATCTGGATACGTATTTTATGGTGATTGAACAATCATTCATTTAGATGATTGCTGTTACTAACAGCGTGTTATATTTTAGGATTAACGAGTGTATTATGTATACCCTTTTATGGTAGTTTGCTTTTCTGTTATGAGAAGGCTATGATATTTACAAAACCATGTCTCTTTATTTTGCACACTTAGATATCTACAATAGTGCAAATTATGAAGTAATAGAGATTTCTACTAAACTACCTTTGGTTACAGGGTACAGATGTCAAGCAAACTTGACTATAAAAGCAATAAACGTCTTTATTTTTGAAGGATAGTAAATGATCGTATAATTATGTATTTTACAAAATACCTACCAGTTTTCACAACTTTTACAAGTGATTTTTGCATACTTTTCGTACAGCAAAACAAATCGTCACGGGATTTCTTTGCAAATTTACTGAAGTTGTTGTGTAAAGAAATATTTGTACAAACATTCGGTACACATACTTCCTAAATACGGCTTTAAATGACCCTGCGATACTAGTTGATTTTATTAATTATTGTATTCTGAGATAACTAAGTCAGGTTTCGCAATCCGAATATCAATGTTTCATAATTTACCTTTTAAATATTACCACGATCAATGTCACATGAACTTTGCCAACCGAAAAAAGAACAATCTTTTTTCTCTCAGTAATTGCATTTTCCTTAAATGCGAAGATATACAGCCTTATTCAATAAGATAAAGGGGAGGGATTTCGAAAATCTGTTCTGATGTATTTATTTCACAGGATTAAGGAAAATGGCCAACGAAATAGAATATCTTGGGACGTAATTGATGATGTTTTTACGTGTTTGGTTAGCCATTTGTGATGCTGTGTGTGTAAAGAGTTGGAGAACAAATAAAGTGTAACGGCTTCCACGTGACGCGTGTAAGATATTTTCTCGTCGCTCATGCTGGAAGTAGGTCGTATTTAATTTATTCGGGATGTAAATTATGTTGAGACCTAGGGATAATAATAAACACACACATTTATTACTCCACACTAGAATTATATGGATATGAGTGACGTAGTCAAGCACAAATGAAACATCTCAAAGACCCACAATGCAAGAACTGAAATTAAAATTTATCTGTCACATAAATGTATGTCCTGGGAATCAAACCCGGGACATGTTCACAGGCAAAATATCAAGTATTGTTCAGGGTGGTCCGAATAAAATCAAAATCCAAAATATTCAAAGTAGACGCCATTTCCTCAGCATTACCTAATAATTAAAAAATACATACTGATTAATTATAAAGCAACTATCTCGGAGTCGTTAGAAAAGAATATCTGCTCATTAGTGAACTCAACAGGAAAAAGAAGGGTAAATGGACTGAATTTTCGAAATTTTAAAAAAGGTCAAAATCTCAAAAAACGGCGACATTTTACAAAGACCATTTTTTACATATTTTTCAGCTATGTGCCCTCTACTGTTCATCCACTACTTACAGGACACCCTGTATTATTTTCACTGCATCATAGTGATAAAAGTAGCAGTATCTTATTATAATTAATTACTCTCCGTAAATGATCAATTCTCTTCGTAATATATCACGTTCATAAATTTATCGTAATGTTGTGAGAGTAACTTGTTGTAAATTGCAATATGTATTATTCAAGACACACGAGAAACGTCGGACATCTGAACCGAGACCATCTATCAACGGACTCATACTTTATCAAACAAAGATACGTTGCAGATATTTATGATCTCGAATGTAGATCTAAGATACGTCCACTTTGTATTAAGCTGTGAGAGCAATCAAATATACCAAATTATCCTGGTAGCTTATAAAATGCGTTGCTACTCTGGCTCATAAGGTTAGAACATATGCCTCTTAAAACATAATAATAATATCACTCTTTTTTACCAATTATATTTATGCTTACCAACAATCCCACTTGATGGTAAGCAACATCTTGGGTGGAACAATGATAAGACCAACATTGAATTGCAGACACAAATTATTTATGATATAATCAAGCAGGAATACTGACGTAGGCAAGTTATTCCTGGCAGAATATTCTTAGATACCAAAAACAAATTAACAAAGAAAAGAGTCTTATATTTTATTAAACATAAATTAATAGACTATTCATAATAATATCCACATTTCTAAAGCCTATGGTTTAATTGTAACAAGAAAGAAACAATGCATCTAAGCCCAAGATAACTTTCTTCGTGAGAAAAGTAGAAGGGCAAAACCTAACAAAGAAACGAGCATTGTTCAACAAAACCATAAAAAATAAACAGAAAAAGAAAAACTAAAGCACTGGACGGAATACTGTTGGCAAGAATATCATTTTCAAGAGCTAAACTCAGACGAGATGTCAGGCGTTCGAACCAAGTCCATCTATCAACGAGAATCGGCTGTTTCATATTTTATTAGGAATGAATGAGCGTATGAATAAGTAATGGAATTGTTGAACAGAGGGAATTTGTAATGGTCTGCTGTTGGCATATCTGAGATACAAGTTTATGTTGACTTCAAATACTTATTGGATTGGTAATGTTATTTAATCCCTTCGGTTTTGGGATGTACTGATCTGTTTTTAAATGTCCCACTATCCTTCAAAAAATACTTGAAAATAACTGACTTTCTTCTTCAGAACAACTCCAATTAATGAAAAAACATCCAGTAACCATAAAAAAGGTACAAACCACCCATGATATTTTAATATGTCAATAAAAATTATTAGTGTCGTTCCAATTTGTCGATTAATAAAACCATAATAATAAACAAACTGTTAGTATGTCGATTTGTATGCGACGAAGTGAAACACTTCAAGCGAGGCCCAATCCAGACCTAATTGATCACGCACGAACTCTTATGACGAGAACCATTCACGAATGTTTTGATCTTATAAGCATGTACGAGGACTGACTTGAATGTTAATTTTTAACACATGCATTTGGGAAGCTGTGAAAAGACGTTGTTAAGTAAAATAATCTAACAAAAATATAACACACAAAACAACATGAAGGATTCTTAATTACATAATCCATAAAAAAGTTAATTTCTTGGAAAATATGGATGAATATATATTTTATGCATGGAAAAATCACACTGGACGTAAATTATTTATGCAATACAACACAAATACACTTTATTTGTACCAAATTAACAAACAAGTAGAATTTATTTTATTTTTTTACATTTAAAAAAATATTTGGCTTCAGTGGCCATGTTTTCGGATTATTTCTCAAGTCTTGTAAAGCCTTTGCATTGATATAAGCAAAATCTTGCTTGTCCCGTGGTAATTTCGCCTGTTGTTTAGCATACTCAGAGCCTTGAGTACCATGGGCGGGGTATAATGGATTTTCCCCTTGAAGTGGTAATTCCATTGTAGGATACCCGATAGGTCGAAGGCCGGCAAAAAATGATCGCTGGGCAGCCACAAGAGTGAATAAAGTTGTAGCAATGACTATAATTTTAGACACCATTTCTATCTGTGGACAAAAAAATTGTTGCATAAACTCTCCTTTCGTATCTCTTGAGAAGACCTAGAGAATACTCCACCAGAATGCTTCAGGGCGTTTTTTTGGAAGGGTTAATGGCCAACCCAAGTGTCGAAAGTTATGATATTATGTGGCCCGAGAGCCTCCAACATGGATAAACGACTGTTATCTTATGATAACAACTGGCATCGAAGGCTTTACGTGCCCTCCCAAGAATGTAAGCGCTCAAGTTGTTACTAATGGTCACCTATACTAGCGGTCACCTATGTCATGGTCGACCGTGTCTTGTCTACTCAACGCCTATTAAAAATAGGACTATTCTTATTGATTTAATATAATAAAAAAATAACCTCACCTTTAATTGTTATCGTTATTGAAAATAACTTAAAAATGTTTTTCTCTGAATACGCCCGTCTTAAGTAACAGTACAACTCATATTGCGAAGGTTGTATGTGGTTACATATTAAATGTGTTTCCATTCGATACACTTAGCGTTGAAATACATACATATACCAAACTGTAACTGTTTAATGTCTGTACATGGAAGATATTTGAGAAAACGCGTTTGCGGGGATATATAATAACCCATATATCCATAACAATATTTTTCAGTTGTTTGTCTGTTTGTCTTTGCGTTTGTTCCGGTTATTCTTAGAAACAGCTTAACCGGTTTAAACTAAACATAGCTAAGAACACTCGATTAATGGTCATAGCACACATATCAACTCGTAAACGGAACGTAAACGTATCAACTCTTGCATGTCAGTATTCTTTGTATGAAACTCCCTACTGTAAAGCACACTTATCGGATCCGTAACGTAATCGCCTCGCCTCGAGACAAGCTCACGAACCGCGGTACGGTGCGTGGACGACTTGCCGTACCCGCGCTTACGTCTCACCGTACGCTATCCTTCGACTTTCCGTTTCCTCGTGCGCGCGCCGCGCCGCGGCTACCGCTGCGTCGGCGAACTGCTGTCATTCATTCCGTCAACCAGCGGCCGGCGAGCCGTAAGCGCGGCGTCGCCTAGGCGTAGCCGAGTCGATTTGGAGCTGTTGGTCGGTTATAACGCGCTTACGTTAGGTTGACGGCGAGGCGATCCGGTGCCGATCCCTTTCCGAGTTGATATGTGCGCTACGACCATAAGTCACCTTTCATACAATAAAGTACACAAACACGTCAAAATTATAACACCCCTTTATTTTTCGTCGAGGGTTATGAATAAAATAAATCAATTAAAAAAATCCTGTGTTATTTTTTTTAAATGTATGTACCGACTGCATAAGACATAGGTTTCCCAAAGCGAAGCAAAATCAGTTACTCAAAAATGTATCGTTTAAACTAAATCAGGTATGAAATCTGTAATATACATAGTCTTGCCATAAATACTCAATTACAGGCTTGTTTAATTTAAATATCAAATACCAGCGAGAAATGTTAACTGATTATGAATAAGGAATTTTTGCACTATTAAAATAAAACTTAAAATAAAAATAAAAAATAAATTATTTTGTACCATTGACTAATAAGGAGTGATCGTAAAAAATATACAGACGGGTTATTGCAGTGCAGTTGCTGCAGCTACGCATCTATTAAACTACTGCAAATATAAAATATGAAGTTTTACAGGCAGGTTTTCAAATTAGACAAGTACGTTAACAATCTGCCTGTATAACTTCAAGTTAAAATTTTGTTGCGATTCGTTGTGCCACTTGTCTGTTGCGATTCGTTTTTCCACTTGTCCGTTGCGATTCGTTTTTCCACTTGTCCGTTGCGGTTCGTTTTTTCACTTGTCCGTTGCCATTCGTTTTTCCACTTGTCCGTTGCGATTCATTTTTCCACTTATCCGTTGCCATTCGTTTTTCCACTTATTCGTTGTGATTCGTTTTTCCACTTGTCCATTGTCATTCGTTTTCCACTAGTCCGTTGCGTTTCGTTTTTCCTCTTGTCCGTTACCATTCGTTTTTTCACTTGTTCGTTTCGATTCGTTTTTCTACTTATCCGTTGCCATTAGCTTTTCTACTTGTCCGTTGCCATTAGCTTTTCTACTTGTCCATTGAAGTTTCACTTCTTCTATGTGTCCCAGCACACATTTCATTTTTTTTATTGTACCTATGATTCCCTAAAGTTTCGAGTTTCGAAGATCGTTTAAAAAGTAGCCGACCTTGTACGGTTAGGACGCCAGCGATCATCTAAGCAGTACGGGTGCGAATCCTACGAAATCCCGTCCGGTAGCAAATCATTTTAACTCTTCAGGTTGAGATAAGCAAAAATACCATCAAGTGAAGGTAAAATAAAGACCTTGGACTCCTAGCTTATCGACAACATACATTGACATTTCTGTAATGAGCCTCTAAAAAAATTAAGGGTCGAAAAGAAGGTACGGAGAAAAAAATACCGCCAAATTATAAAACAAAAAAATTTAACATTGAAGAAAGTTACAACGAATGAACGAATAAAGTATAAAATGTATGCCCATGTCAAAAAGAAGCAAGCAGTCGTATTCCCATAATTCAATGTGGGAATTATCATGCATCAATAATGGTTTGTCTTGGAGTCTCATATTCGGGATTACCTGTGATGTTTCTCTGTAACAAACGACTGAAGATCAGTGTTTTAGAGTAATACTGTCAAAATACTGTCTTTACAAAGATTGTGAAAGCTTTTCTTCAAAAAATTGTCAAAAATCCACAGTAAGTATTCCAACAAGATTCAGCGCCAGTCAGGAAAGCAGGACACAAAACTGGCTGATTGCCCATAAAGTTGACTTTATCAGGCAACGAGTGGCTATCGTACAGCACAGACTTAAATCTGTTGGATACAAAATATGGCAACAATAGGACCAGAAACGTTGTGCTAAATCTCACCAGAATTTGGAGTTTCTCAAAGCATCACTGATTATAGCATTGGCTGATATGGACACGAAGATCGTGCGTGCTACGATTGACAACTTGCCTAAAAGATTGTTTTCAAAATCAGGGAGGGCATTTTGAATAACCTAAAAAAATTGTAATTAACATTTAACTATCTTTGTTTTTATATAACTACAGTCGTTAAGCCATGTCGGAGGCCCTCGGGTGGCATAAAAACTTCTGACACTCGGGTTGGCCACTAACCCCTCCACCAATCCGCACTGGAGCAGCGTGGTGGAGTATACTCTAGGCCTCCTAGGAGAGGCCTGTGCACAGTAGTGGGCCATTAATGGGTTGAAGCCATACAAAAAATCGGAGTTAAAAGTAAAATTAAAATAACAAAAATAATCGAACTCGAATTAGGCTGATTATTTAAAAAGAAACTAGTCACCACCCTAGCTTCGCTTAGAAAACCTTAGAAAACATATTTAGACGGATTACAAAAATGGTGTCGGTATTCAATTCGGTTGTATTTTCTACGTTTGTTACCTCCGAACTCATTTATCATATCATAGTTATCTATGTACCGATATACATATACATGATTTGGATTTTTCTTTTCTTCCTCAAAGAATATAGTTACTTCTAAATTGGTCCCATATTTATAAAAGGTCAGTTCCGTTGATAGAATCCATGAGGAATCCTAACACATTTTACGACTTTTTTTGTAAAAATTTAGAATAATGTTATGTCAAATCGATTGAAATATTGAAATAAACATATTAACTTATTTTTTATTAAAGTAAACATATCAACATGTTAGTCACCGATTGAATTAAATAACATACCTTATTTAATTTTAACTTAATCAATTTTTTAATACAAAAAATAACATATTATAACATAGATAAACAATTAACATCTGTTAACGCTCTCGTTAAAATAAATAGAAAACACATCGTATTATAATTCTCCTTGAAGAAACATAATAATGGAAATATTTTGCGCATTCAAGTTTACATGTGATATTCAACAAATACACGTTTGAACGATCCCCATAACACTCGAAACGTTTGATTTGAGTGCAAACACGTGACCAATTAGTGAGGAAGGGTCATGGAAGGGTAGTATTGATTTCAGCGAAGGTGTACCCTAGTGGTTGATGCCTTAGGTGTAGGACTGTAGAGTATAGGTGTTTTATCGCATAGTCAGTACACACTACTGAACAGTCTGAACACGAACGTTAATTGCGTCTACTTGTCTCATTTCCAACTCATCAGACTTGCAACTCGATAGATTTTCAAGTCGTCAGATTTTCAAGTCATCGTTAACCGTACATTTGATTACACATTTTCGTATTATTTTCCTCAAACAGTATACAAGATACGACCTACGACTTCCTCGTAGGTTCATATTTTAACAACCAATATAAAGTTGGAAACCTACATGTTATGAATTCTCATTTAAACTTTTTGCTAAAATATTGACATGCCTCGTTATTTAAAAATAATATATTGTCTGTCATAATTTTTCTGTGGATTTTTCTAATGTTTACGATTAATTTATTTATTATAAAATGAATAGTGAATTAGTGTTTGTCACTAGCCAGAGAAATTGAAAAATATTTGTATCAATGATCCTTGTCGAACTTAATTTTCTTTGCATTTTACCGATATATTTTATGAAATAGACGCTTGAGAAAACTTGACGATAACCTACAAACGAATAGATGAGCCACTGTAGTGGGTGGTGATCGTCGCCCTCAGACCTCGGAAATACCATACGTGCTACCGATATGTTGCGGCCATTACCAGCCAAGCAATAAGAGAGGAAACTAAAAGATTATTTTCTTTCTTATTAAAAATTAAAGTAAAATCCTCGGATAAAAAGTAACTCACAGAGTTCAGTTGATTAGCCAGCTAAAGTAGCGATAACCATAATAATGTTTTTCAAATAGAAATTGGCAAAAAGAGAAAACGTCTGGGGGAGACGTGGACTGAAGACCTAAGGAGAAAACCAGGTATTCTCTGTATTCAGATGCATATAGAGACTAGTACGTGAATATTCACCAACACCAGCGCTAACCAGTAACCATCGCAATAATAACGTTATTTCCAAACAACAACATAGCTTTTATTACCACAAAGTTATTTTACCTTAACATTCCTTTGCATGAAACCTAAAAAATTCCTCTCATAAGCGCTCTCTGCAAGCCATTTTAATATACCTCAGTTCACATAATATAAGTCTTTGTAAATAATTAAGCTTGTGTGAATGTACGACTAACAACCAAGCATTCTGGTTGTGCCGGCGTCTGACTGCAATTAGGTCACAAAATTTGGTACCAAAGGCATGTTAATAATTAAGTGGCTAGCTAGATTAGTTCTTTAGCCGGCGCAGCGGAGCGTTAACGCGATGAAATTATATTTGAGCTTTGATGAGTTATCAAAGTTCTTTCTATTGTTAATAGTATCAGGCGGTACTTTGCGAAAATCCATTGTTATTAAATATTATGTGCTGGTATGCATGTTGGTATATACTTTTAATTATTGTAGTGCATGTTTTCAGTGTGGGAGGGAGGGAGGTGCCACGCATGTCCATCATACATGTTAACTGCGGATTGTTGCAAATGTAGACTAATACTAACTTAATAAAGTTCTTTCTTTCTTTCTTCCTTTCCTTTCTAGGCATGCAGAAATCGGTAACTTTTTTCTTCAGTAAAATTTCAGTAAAACCTAAAGATGTTTTACTGAAGTTCATTGCTGAAACTTGTGTTAACACTCGTCGTTACGTTACATGCATCAAACTCTCTACATATATAAAGTTGTAACATATCATATAACTTTTTTTATATAACACGTCCACATTGTTTAGCATTGCTTATCAACCATATAAAACATGCTAAATAGCTATGTTTGTTAACATGTTATATTACATACTTATGGTAACTTACTTATGGTTACTTAAATCGTTCCTTAGAACAGAATTTGTATGGTGATTCTTTTCTACGGAGCGATTAAAGTAACCGTTAGTGACTCTTGAGTAGGGGCGTTAACTGGACTCACCTTTAAACATGTAGATATCAGAGCAGACTCCTTATCAATAGTCTGTGAATTATCTGACTTTCTAAAGTCAGTTATTGCAGAAATTTTGTCAAATTCACCGTACCACATTACATAAGCGGGGTGCGTACAATCACCCAGAATCACGTAACTTAGCTGCGAAGGGAGTGAGTGCCCTTCAATTCGCTACTTATGCCCCCAGTAATTTGAAGGATTTGCGGCGGTGGTCCGAAGCTTAAGCGGCAAGCGATTCGAATTATTACTAATTTATTGTAAGTATAGGGGTATTTTATTAGTGATTGAAGACGGGTAAAAATATAATAAAATGGGTAGAATAAAGTACCTTAACGTGGCTTGTGGCAGCAGTGAAATGGGAGAAATCGTCTATCTATGGCGAAAGTGTGAGATAATGGAAACTAAAAAATATTTAAACTTTATTCTTTACTAGCTGTTACCCGCGACTTCGTACGCCGAAAATAAAGATCCCTTCAGTATAAAACATGTTTTTCATAAATTGACAGCAAACTTGTCCATACTATGAAGAGAGGAGACCCGTGCCTTGTAATAGTCCATTATGGGTTGAAGCTAAAACACCTATACTCAGTACATATATCGTATTATGTAAATGAGTAAAATATTAAACAAATCTTTAGTGTTGATAATGAAATGATAACTACGATCTGATATTGTAGCGTGATTGGTAGTCAGCAAGATACTAAACTCTTCACCAAAATTACAGCAAAAGTGACATGTTCTTAGAACCCATTAATTACCCATCGGGAGAAGAATTCATAGCCCGGGCGCAGCGGCTTTTGTCGGTTCTAATAGTAATCGATAAAGTTAAACAATTGCGAGTGCGGTCGGTAGTTGGATAGGTGACCGCTAGTGGCAAAAATTTCTTTAGCTCTCCGAGCTTCGGAGGGCACGTAAGGCTGTCGGTCCCGGTTGTTGTCGTAAGGTAACAGTCGTGACATATTGAAGGTCCTCGCCCGGCGTAATGACTTCCGACACTTGGGTTGATTTCTAATCCCTCCATCAATCCACACTGGAGCAAAGTGGTGGAGTATGCTCTAGGCGTCCTCAAGAGTGAGTGTTCAGTAGTGAGCCATTAATGACCCACCCATAGAAAATGTCCCAAAATAATTGAACTTTTTAGAATTTAGAGGTTTAAGTCAGGGCCTGAGAGTTTTTGAATTTTAAAATTACATTGTAATTTTACAGAATACACAAAAAAAATATCTTTCTTTTCTTTTTGGGCAGCAGCAAATCAGTGATTCCTTTAGCGTTGCTAATGTACATTGGCGATAGTGTCCACTTACCATGAGGTGACTCATCTGTTAGTTTTACAACTTCTTACTCCAAACATACTCTAAGCTTACAACCTCTAGTTTTAGCCCTTAGGGAATGTATTACCAAACAATCATATTACAGTTATTTTTGTTTTATGTAAGATTACATACTAACTACTAACTTTCACAGTTTTACCTTAAAAAACCGGGCAAATGCGTGTCAGGCCACGTGCAATATTGGGTTCCAAAGTAGTAAGTTTATTGACTATTACTCATTAACTACAATACGTATGTTAACATAAGCTTGATAGTTTTCCTTATAAATCCATCGTATAACCTATTTTTGAGAATGTTTTCACTTGTCCAACTCCAACCGTTTAGCCGTTAGGGGGGACACTTGACTTGACTTGGGTACCCAAAATTAGCACTTTCAAGCCAAATATTTCGCAAACGGAACTCTACATCCAAAAATGGTCTCAAAAGAATAATATTTTTGAAAAAACTTTTCAACGATACCCCACACTATAGGGATGAATAAAAAAATAATGCTCACGTTACCTGTAGTGGAGGTACCACGAAAAAAAAAGTTTTTCAGTAGTTTATTCTACGATTTTGGAGTTTTAATAAATATGTATATCCATGCCAAATTATAGCTTTCTAGCACTAAGGTTCTTGGCGCTTTGCTTTGGACAGACGGACAGACTGACGGACGGACATGACGAAGCTATTAGGGTTCCGATTTTACTTCAGAACCCTAAAAATGACGGAGTTTCGTATAAACATTCCCTGAATTAACCCTTTAAAGATTGATTTTTCAAATTATGTTAAAGTTAATTTTTGTTTATAACAGTCGAACTGAGAACCTGCTACTTTTTTGAAGTTGGTTAAAAAACCGGCTAATAGCGTGTCAGGTCACTGGTAATATAGGGCTTCGAAGTTCTAAGTTTATAGAACTCAATAACTACGTATGCTAATAATAATATAGCCATGATAGTTTTCCTTTTGATGCTATTGCCATGAATTTTTTTACGTGTCTAACACTTACGAATATTTCGCAATAAAAACTAAAAACATATTTTTAAAAATGTTATTCTACCAGAAGTTTAAATAAACATGTATATCCTTGCTAAATTACAGCTTTCTAGCACTAAGGGCCTCTGCGCTATGCTACGGACGGACGGATGGACGGACGGACGGACGGGCATGATGAAACTATGAGAATTCTGTTTTGACTTCGGAACCCTAAAAAGGGTCATAAAAATCGCTTCATAAAATATAACGAATCTATCAACTACATATAACAAAATTTGACCTTATCCCTCAGGAACAGGTCTGTTTTCCGGGATAAAAAGTATCCTATGTCCTTTCCCGAGCTCAATTCTATATCTGTACTAAATTTCATTGAAATCGGTTTAGTGGCTTGAAAGAGTTATCCCTCAGGAACAGGTCTATTTTCCGGGATAAAAAGTATCCTATGTCCTTTCCCGAGCTCAATTCTATATCTGTACCAAATTTCATCAAAATCGATTTAGTGGCTTGAAAGAGTTATCCCTCAGGAACAGGTCTATTTTCCGGGATAAAAAGTATCCTATGTCCTTTCCCGAGCTCAATTCTATATCTGTACTAAATTTTATCAAAATCGGTTTAGTGGCTTAAAAGAGTTATCCTTCAGGAACAGGTCTATTTTCCGGGATAAAAAGTATCCTATGTCCTTTCTCGAGCTCAATTCTATATCTGTACCAAATTTCATCAAAATCGGTTTAGTGTCTTGAAAGAGTTATCCCTCAGAAACAGGTCTATTTTCCGGGATAAAAAGTATCCTATGTCCTTTCTCGAGCTCAATTCTATATCTGTACCAAATATCATCAAAATCGGTTTAGTGGCTTGAAAGAGTTATCCCTCAGGAACAGGTCTATTTTCCGGGATAAAAAGTATCCTATGTCCATTCCCAAGCTCAATTCTATATCTGTACCAAATTTCATCAAAATCGGTTTAGTGGCTTGAAAGAGTTATCCCTTAGGAACAGGTCTATTTTCCGGGATAAAAAGTATCCTGTCCATTCCCGAGCTCAATTCTATATCTGTACCAAATTTCATCAAAATTGGTTTAGTGGCTTGAAAGAGTTATCCCTCAGGAACAGGTCTATTTTCTGGGATAAAAAGTATCCTATGTCCTTTTCCGAGCTCAATTCTATATCTGTACTAAATTTCATCGAAATCGGTTTAGTGGCTTGAAAGAGTTATCCCTCAGGAACAGGTCTATTTTCCGGGATAAAAAGTATCCTATGTCCTTTCCCGAGCACAATTCTATATCTGTACCAAATTTCATCAAAATCGGTTTAGTGGCTTGAAAGAGTTATCCCTCAGGAACAGGTCTATTTTCCGGGATAAAAAGTATCCTATGTCCTTTCCCGAGCACAATTCTATATCTTTACCAAATTTCATCATAATCGGTTTAGTGGCTTGAAAGAGTTATCCCTCAGGAACAGGTCTATTTTCCGGGATAAAAAGTATCCTATGTCCTTTCCCGAGCTCAATTCTATATCTGTACCAAATTTCATCAAAATCGGTTTAGTGGCTTGAAAGAGTTATCCCTCAGGAACAGGTCTATTTTCCGGGATATAAAGTATCCTATGTCCTTTCCCGAGCTCAATTCTATATCTGTACCAAATTTCATCAAAATCGGTTTAGTAGCTTGAAAGAGTTATCCCTCAGGAACAGGTCTATTTTCCAGGATAAAAAGTATCCTTTGTCCTTTCCCGAGCTCAATTCTATATCTGTACCAAATTTCATCGAAATCGGTTTAGTGGCTTGAAAGAGTTATCCCTCAGGAACAGGTCTATTTTCCGGGATTAAAAGTATCCTATGTCCTTTCCCGAGCTCAATTCTATATCTGTACCAAATTTCATCAAAATCGGTTCAGTGGTTTTGGCGTGGAATAGTTATCCCTCAGGAACACGTCTATTTTCCGGGATAAAAAGTATCCTATGTTCATTCCCGAGCTCAATTCTATATCTGTACCAAATTTCATCAAAATCGGTTCAGTGTTTTAGGCGTTATTGAGTAGCAGACAGAGTTACTTTCGCATTTATAATATTAGTATAGATTGGCTTTTGTTAATAGAAAATCATACTACTATTAAAATATGTTTGTGTAATTTTCATACTTATACGTGAAAAAAAAATTTTGTACCCTTTTTTATGACGGTTTTGTGACGGTTTTTTAATAATTGAATTGAATTCTAGACACGAACTTGGTTACAACGCAGTCTATCTTCTTTATATGTAATACGAAGTATGAATGACTGTGAATATACGAGTAACATAACCAATGCAAGACAACTGATACGAGCCCTTTAGTTAAGGACTATCACTGTATCTTATTGATGACAAATATTACTTAAACAATTATTAAAAATGTCATCAAGCCAAATCGAACTTGGTAAAAAAATCCTTATACCTATTTATAATATTTTATCAAAAATAAAAGTAAATAAGATTCGTTAAACAAGTTTTACTGAAAACAGTCGCCATCGCTTATAACACATGTCGTAATTTCATATGCCTGTCTAGCTATATTTATGTCGGGTTTTTACTCGCAATTCCCGGCAACGGGGCTTTGACGACTGATTATTAGCCGGGTCCACACCGGACGATCCATCGCGCTCCGATCGCGCGCGGCAGCAGCGCGATCCAAAGATGCAGGCGGTGTGGACGTGCCGCGCGCGATCCATGCGCACGTATTGGAGCGCGCGCTCCCTACCTCGCGCGATCCGTGTGCGGTCGGTTTTTGTGCCAGCCTCAAAGGTGCCTCAGTTGCGTGATGCGCGCGGTGTGGACGGTTGTGTTGGTTCGCGCGATCCACCTCGCCATGGACATCTCAGAAAGTCGCCGTTTGATATCGCTTTATAAAGAATTTAAATGTTTATGGGATCCCAAAGATTCTAATTACACCAATAGAGGTGTTAGAGATGATGCTTGGTGTCAGATTTCTCGTGAAATGGGGAATAAGTCGATAGACTGGCTGAATCACGGATCGCCTTAGGATCGCTTGGAGCGCATATTTGGGATCGCAAGTTTCCAAGAGTGGATCGGCATAACACGATCCACGATCCACGCTCCGCGATCCTGGATCGCGGATCGCGGGATCGATGGATCGTCCGGTGTGGACCCGGCTATTAGTATGAGGTGAAAACAGGGGACGAGCCTCGCCTCAATTTTTAATCTTTTGTCCTGGATTTTCCAACGCCATTGACTGAAACCAGTATTTCTGTCAGTCACTGTGCTTCGTAATAAGTGTGTTTGCTTATATTGCTTGTGTTTGCTTGTGGTTTGAATTGCATGTGAATTATAAACTGAAGTTTTGTGGTGTTTCGAATAATAGTTATTTTTTATGTTTTGAGCAGCCAAACGAGCAGACGGGTAATCTGATTGTAAGTGATCACTGCCGCCCTTAGACATTGGTAACACCGTTAGCGTCACCAATACGTTGCCGACCTCGAAGAAAATAGACCGGCTTCTTGAAGGACCCCATGTCATAGTTGGTAGGGAACACCGATGCAGGAAGTTCGTTCCGCAGTTTACAAATGCGGGGTAGAAAACTACGCGACAACCAAACCGTGGACGAACGCTATACATCCAAGTGGTGTTGATGGAACCTGGTACACCATGATGTGCGGAGACGAACATTAACCGCAGGGGTTAAACCAAACAGTTCTTCAGAACATTCCCCATTATACAGACGGTAGATTACGCAGAAAGAGCTTACATCTCTCCTCAACTCAAGCGACTCTAGTTCGTCTGTAAGCTTGGGATCGTCGACAAGATGAATGGATCGCCGTTGAATTTGGTTGAATGGATCCACTTAGCCAGCTGAGGCTCTGGCCCAAAGGTGGGAGCTTACTCCATGTGTGGGTGGAATTGCGCCTTATAAAGCATTATCCTGTGCTTAGGCGTGAAGTAGTTAGCTTAGCTCTGTTGAGCACTCCCAATTTTCTTGCAGCTAGTTTGGCCTTACTAACCAATTGGTCCCGAAACTGAACTTTATTCACAATGTTGACGCCAAGGATTCCAATAATTTTGGAGATATTAAGAGGAATGTTCTGGAACTGTGGTGCCATGACGAATGGGGCTTTTTCAGGGGTTAATGCGCAAGCTTATTAGGTATACTTAGAATATTCCAAAAATTACGCAAGAACTTGCAACCACTTGAGCGTAAAGCATTGTCGACAAAGAGAAAAAAGCAGTTTGATACAATACATGATAATTATAATATTATAGGTAGGTGGTCATCTTTATCATTAGACATTAGAAACACTAGAGGCATCACCGACGCATATTGCATAGCCAATCAAGAAACAAAGACAGATTTCAAGATAAATTTCAAGCAACCTGCAATCAAATAGATTGCTATTTGGTTTCACATTAATTGTAGAAAACGGTTAGTAAAAAACCAAAGTACTCTGAAAATTGCATTAAATTAACTTTTGACTCAATGTATACGTAACAATACAAAATTTTCACTTGCGTCGTTAAACCCATCGGCTATACCTGAAACGAAAATAAATTACTCAGTAAATGAACCAAGGCATGACAGATGGGAAATTGGGTGCACTGACCCCGAATAAAAGTCAAGGGCTGTGAACTATCATCACTTCATAAAATAAAACATAGTCTCGGTCTGCCTGAGGTTGACACTCTTAATAATGATTTTGATGGGATTTTTCACAGTAATGATTCCTAATTGAGATTATAATTAACAGTTTTAAATATAATTTTAAATGAATCTTATATTAATAAATATGAATTTTAGTATTTTTTTATAACCAGAAACAGATAAAACAGCTGAACTAGTTTGAATTTTTTAAATAATTGTGATGGTTACGAGAAAAACAATCGAAATTTTGGATTAGGTGATGTAAAACATTCTGTTAAAAATATTAAAATGCCAACAGCAAAAGTTATTCTATACGATGAACATTTACCACAGGTAGGTAAACACTAATAGTCTGACGATTCGAGATGAGTTTATAAACTAATATAATATATTGAAATTTCGTCGTAGAAAAGTTATTAAATTTGATGGGACTGATGAGTAATGAGTATACTATGTGTATATTAAATTAAGGTTTGGAGTACCTACTTAATTTGGGCTCCCAAATTAGGAATAAGTCAAATATTTAGAGGTACTGAAATAATGACTAAAATAAGAAATAGGTAGGTACTGATCTTGTGCTGCCCTCATAGGAAAAGTTATTCAATGTATGAACATAATGTACAAACTAAAAGCAGTGAATGTACGTTAGTATAATATATTAGTTTATTGGGGAAAAGTTTTTAATTGTATTTTTGATATGACGTCTGTCGGGTCAGTGTAATTTATTAAAATGAACACAAGAGCCTGAGAGTTGGTTGGTAATTGGTTACTGTCACCGCTTACGTCAGTAACACCCAAAGCAATACATTGTCAACCAATAAATTAATTTAAAAAATAAAGAAAAACCCGCCAGCTTTTAAAAAAGCTGTCATGCAAAGCTACCTTTTTAAAATCCTTAAGGTAAGTTCTTTAATTTGATACCCATATTGAATTATTCGATTTATTTTTATTTTTTGATGCTTCAAACAATGGCATCTCACAGCAAAAAAAACCCTTTAAACCAATATTATTCCAAGTCATTCGGCGCCCGTTGCTGTCTAATTATCTTTTTAGATTCTACCCTTATTAGTAATGTCGCGAGCACAGTTTGCCATCTGTATTGTTTTTTTGGCCATACATCGTATTGTAAACAAAGCTTGGTAAAGGAACTAAATTAATGCATCAGTTTATTGAAGTGAAACTTTTTTATAATCGTTGTGATTTCAAACCGGATGCAACGGAAAAAACGAGAGGTAAGAGACACAAATACAAAAATGTGTAGGATGAATCCAGGAAAGAATGAGACAGAAATATTCGTCAGTTAAAATAAATAAAAACGACATCGCGACAGTAAAAATGCTAAGTTGTATTCATAGATGGCGCGAGGAATAAGATAGAAGATTCGTTTTATTGCTAGATAGATGGCGCTAGCTGCTCATTTTACTCTTCATATTATGTTAAGAGATGGCGTTAGTTACCACTGTTTTCTTTTTCTTATATTCGTGGTTATCTTTTAAAAAGTGCTAAGTTGTATTCATAGATGGCGCGAGGAACAAGGTAGAAGATTCGATTTATTGCTTTTTCATCTCATTATCTTGAAACCAAAATTTTGGAAAGTTTCACTTCTACCACGTGTGAATTGCACACATTTTAATTATTTTATTTATTTATTTATTTATTTATTAAAATCACACTACAGTTGTTTCTTCAAATATACGTCGTGTGTCTAAACCCAGGTAGGTTTAAGCACTTCGCCTGATAACTATACTTAATACAAAACCTAGGAGCCTCACTCTGACAGGTCGCAAATCCAAAACAAAGTCACCCGTAAAATCCTAATTTACATTCCTTATAATCGATGTTTACTCGAATTAGATAGAAGGCTTCCCGTAAAATCCTATTCTCTAAGCCCCTGTAATCTATAACAGCAGTAATTTATTGGAGTCAAATTATTCCTGGGAATTACATCTGACCGCCGACAAATGATTATTTTGGAGGGGCTTATAATAAATCCGCCTTTGTTTCAGTCAGTAATGGAATTACTAGCTACATAGCGCCTTTGAGAGTACCATTAATGGAGTAAGTTCTACAATAGTACATAATAATAATATTAATGTTTTAATTAAAAAAAAATTAACAAGCCACCTTTATCCTAAGCAGCCAATTTTTTTCTACATCTGGGTTCACTCCTCGAAAAAAATATTATGCTCTTTCACCAGTCCATGGGCTTGTCCTTTATTCACGAGCCTAGTTGACTTCACCTAGACTTAAGATGTATGAGGCTTCGTAACTAAGTAATACGTAGGACAATCCTGACTTCATATACAGTTACACACTTCATTCTATCATGTACTATAGACGAGAACCGGCTAGCAACGTCACTTAAACGAATACTATGTATGTGTTTTACTAACACGATATTCTTAATATAAACGCCTAAGAATCTTCACAAGAAATCACAAAGGCCCCATCATTTCCCCAACAGAGGCTCGTCAACGACTTCCCCCGGGTTGCCGTTTCCTGTGAACATCCTGTTTTGTTACACCCGACTTATGACGTCACTTGTTTGGTGGGGTGGATACTATAGGCTCTTGCTATAAGAATAAGATTAGTTACTGTGAACATAGTACACTACGCTTAATTACTTTAGAGTGAGATCTATAGAAAACTTATACTCGGTATTTGCTCAGACAACATTCAAATGTAGTTAGATGAGTGACACTTTGTTAATACGAAAAAATTTAATAGTCATGATTTAAGATCATTACTTTTGTTCGGATAATTTAATATTATTTGTGTTTGATGTTGGTCGTTGATGGAATGGTGACAGAATGGTCGGGTGGGAACAGGTGTTAGACTTTTAAATAAAAAGAATATTTTTTTTCCTGACATGCTTATAGCACGGCCATGGTAAGGTAGTTTAAAGGCAAACTTCACTAATGATATTAGTTTCAGGGTTTCAAGTGTTTTGTGCGCTATGTATTGGACCATGAACTGATTTATCATCATTGCTCTCATATTGACTAATAATTATGCAAATGTTTATTTTTTAACAGCCCGTCGTCAGCCGTTTACGGGCTGTTCCTGACTTTACTCAGGAAGATGTACACTGGAACAATACAATGGAAAATTCTTGTTTTGTTCCTGTTTTGTAGGAAATCATTATAGCTATATTTTCTTCACACATTTCTATGTCGCGGCAAAAGTTATTCTGTATTTCTTGTAGTTAAACTTTCTTGATACCGTATTCTTACGTACTATTGGTAATTAATTGATTGCACTTAAAATGGATAAAATTGAAATTATTAGTACTAAAACTAACGTCATATTCAACACTTTGGGTGCATTCTGAATTTTGTTGAAAATCGGAAAAGATCGATAAGCTGCTTTGAGTGGGATAGAGTACCTAATTAAAAAAAAATTAAAAGGTGTCAAGGGACACCCGGATGGAACGAAGTTCCTTTCGATTTAAGTATTGTTTTACGCGCTCAGCAGTATGATTCAGCAATATGAAACTAGATGGCGCTGTACAACTTTCTGAATCACGCTGTTGAGATTATTTGGCCCTAACATAAGTAAAATAGCAAAAAGTGTCGTGACAACTTTTCGTAAGAATTTTTTCCGTCTAGCCCCCTTTCACAACGCGCGATAAGGAACTTCGTTCCAAAAACCTGGTTCGACGTAAGTCTTCTCACCTCTCTTACCAATTCACTCAGAACCTATAAACTTATACATCTCATGAAAATCGCAATATTAATGTTAAAACAAAGTCCATACGAAGTGAAAGTTTCCGTACCGCAAAATCAAAAGGCCGATGAATCAAGCTGCTCAGAACTTTATAATTACAGAATTTCATAATTTTTATTTCGGCTATAGGCTCTGTGGGTTATATAGTACTAAACGATACGACAACAAGATACACAACAAAGTTAAATATCGTCAACTCTTATTCCAGCAGCAATACTTGTCGTTGATGGTAAACGAAGCCGCTATCTTCGATACGCAACTATAGCAACACGGCTACAATAGATCAAATACGGTCGCAGTAGCCGTTGGAATAGCTGTCCTAACGAAAAAAAATACTAATAGCAATGACACTTTAGAAACTAACTAGTAAGAATTTAATATTGAAAGTAACTTTTGTTCATTGTTAACTGAGTTTGAAAATTAATATTTCTGATGAAAACTTGTATTAACTTTTAGATTCAGAGAGCTAGGGAAAATAAAAGACGGAGCGTAACGACAGTACATTCTATTCGTATAATGGAGAGCACAGAGAGTACAGACACATAGATAAAGATGCGTTCAAATAATGTAGTACAGAGTAACAAAGGGCTGCGTTCATATTATATTTCTACATCCTCCCTTGAACGCAGACCCATGCCAATCAGGAACTGATGATGCTTCGGCTTCGTCAGGGCTTTGGTCAGGCAGTCAGCAAGCATCGAGCAGGTAGGTATATACTCAATGCGGATGTCCCCAGATTTCACCTTGTCACGTATGTGGTGGTGACGAACATCGATGTGCTTAGTTCTAGCGTGATAAGCAGAATTACCTGAAAGTTTAATAGCACTTGTATTATCACAATACAAATTTATAATAGAAGCCTTGGTTGAAGGCCATAATTCACAGTGTAATTGTCTCAGCCACAGAGCTTCTTTAGCAGCTGCTGAGATCCCCATATATTCTGCTTCAGTCGTTGACAATGCAATAGTTGGTTGCCTTTTAGAGTTCCATGATATGGCACCATCTTGAAACATAAAAACATATCCTGTGCAAGACTTTCTTTCTTCAGTACATGATGCCCAATCGGAATCACAATATCCTGTAATTTCTTGGTTTACATTGCTTTTATATAATATCTGAAGATCTTTTGTGCCCTGTAGATATCGAAAGATCCTCTTTACAGCTGTCCAGTTTTCTGATGTTGGAGTTTTATTATAACGACTAAGTGTATTTACTGCATAGCAGATGTCTGGACGTGTACCCTGTGAGATATATAATAAACAACCCATTGCTTCTTGGTAGGGTATTTCACTCAATATATTATTATTATCAGTGGGTTTACAAAATTTAAGATCTGTTTCCATTGGTGTTCCCACAGCCTTGCAGTCCTCCATTCCAAATTTCTTCAATGTACTCTCTATGTAATTTGATTGATCTATATAAATTCCCTTTTTATCATATGTAATTCGTAGACCTATATAATAATTAGCTCTTCCCAGCTCTTTCATTTTAAATTTTTGCATTATTATTCTTTTTATATACTTTGCATACTCTATATTATTATAAAATAATAATATATCATCAACATAAAGAGTTATGTATAATATATTTTCATTACTGTGCATGTAATACACACATGGATCCAATTGTGACTTCTTAAATCCAATTTCAAAGAGATAACTATCTAGTTTTTGATTCCATGTTCTGCTCGCCTGTTTCAAGCCATATATACTTTTATTAAGTTTGCAGACTCTGTTTACTCCATTTTCATAGAGTGGCGGTTGTGTCATGTACAACTCCACATCTATATCACCTTGTAAGAAGGCTGTTATGGCATCCATTTGCTCAATCTGTAGCTGATGCTTAGCTGCCATTGCAAGTAAATATCTGATAGAAGTAAGGCGTACCACAGGCGCGTAGACATTAGTATAGTCAATGCCATAAATCTGTTCATATCCCTTTATAACTAATCTTGCTTTATATTTAATTATATTCCCATCAGCATCCAATTTAGTTTTAAAAACCTATTTACATGGAATGGCCTTTTTTCCAGGTGGTAGCTCAGAGAGAGTCCAAGTATTATTTTCTATTAATGAGTTATATTCACAGTCCATTGCATTTCTCCACTCTTGCGCACATTCACTGTCTAAGGCTTCATTTACCGTCCGTGGGTCATGCAATAGAGCACTATTCTTTGACATATTTTGACACAGGTAGGTAGGCATTATTCTATTCTTTCTGGGTCTCAGGTTTCGAGTCCTAGAGAGAGGTGGGCTCAGTTTCACATTACCTTCAGGAATATAATCTTCATCTTCAATATCATCTTGACTAATTTGTAAACTATCATCTTCCTTCGATGTGCTAATACTTTCATATGAGCTTGCTTTGGTATCAACAGTTTCATTTAGACTTTCATTATTCTCTGTAGAACTTTTTAATGGCATTAGTGCAAAATTCTTATTAATATTGTCCTCTAAAATACAACATCTCTGCTTCTAACTATTTTTCCTTCTTTTTTATCAAATAACCTATATCCTTTTGAGTCTGGGCAATATCCAACAAATATTAGCTCTTTGGATTTACAATCCCACTTCAACCGCTTCTCTTTTGGTATATGCATCATGGCCGGACAGCCAAAAACTCTCATATGTTGTAAATTTGGCTTCACACCTGTCCACATTTCTTCAGGGGTTTTATAATCTATAGATTTGGTTGGTGAGCGATTTATGACATAAGCAGCAGTAGAAACTGCCTCTGCCCAGAATTTCTTTGGCAATTTGGCATCAATAAGCATGCATTTGGCACGTTCAACCAGAGTTCGATTCATGCGCTCGCTCATACCATTTTGCTCTGGAGAATAAGGTACAGTAAATTGACGTTTGATACCAGATTCTTTACAAAAGTTATCAAATGCTTCATTGACATATTCCTTTCCATTATCACTTCGTAGTATTTTTATTTTAGTGTTTAACTGATTTTCAACAAGTTTCTTGAATTCTTTAAAGCAGTTAAGAACTTGAGATTTGGACTGCATAAAGTAAACAAATACCTTTCTTGAAAAGTCATCAATAAATGTGACATAATACCTGGCACCACCAAGTGACTTTTCTTCCATTGGACCGCATACATCTGAATGTATTATCTCTAGAAGACCGGAAGCCCTTGTGCCAACATGTTTGAACGATTGTCTAGTTTGCTTTCCCTGTAGACAAGTACTGCATGTCATATTCTTCTCTCCATTAACATTTAAATCTATTCCTTCAGCAGCCTCATTCAGTTTCTGAAGACTTTGGTAGTTTAGATGACCCAATCTTTGATGCCACAGGTGAGCTGAGGATAGCAATGCAAAAGTTTCATTATTTATCACATATAAGCTGTTTTGTAGATATCCTGTCATAACTAGCTTCGAGTTTTGATAAATTCTACAATAATTCTCATCAAATTTTACTTGACAGTTATTTTTAGTGATTTGATGTATTGATAGCAAGTTAACAGCCAAATCTGGGACATATAAAACATTTTTCACCTGTACAGTGCCAATCAGCTTGTTATTATAACAATCATAGCTTTGTATATTTACCTTACCGCAGCCCTTCACAGGTAACTTCTTACTATCAGCCACTGTTATGTTATTTATTGAAGCAGGTTCAAAATCATAAAGCAAGTTTTTATTGTTAGTCATATGCATAGCGGCTCCCGAGTCAAGGTACCAACAGCATTTTTCCAGTGCAGGAGAAGCAGAAAAAGCAGCCACGAAGCCAGAAGTTCCATCTGACTTATCATTCGGTTTGTTGTATTTAGCATTTTGACTTGAGCCTTTGCTTGTGCGACAAAATTTACTAATATGACCATATCTATTGCATTTAAAGCATCTAGGACCCTTGCCTGACGGTTTGTTAGCCTTTGAATTGTTTTTATTATAATTTGAATAAAAAGCCGCTGTGTTTTCATTTCTGACATCCTGTAGTATTTTAGTCTTCACTAAATCTGTACTAATTGTTATACCCGAGCTTTCCATAGCCATTATCATTGGCTTATATGATTCCGGTAGCCCTGTGAGGAGAAGCGTACCCAACCACTCATCATCAACCAGAAACCCAATATTCCTCAGCTTGTGCGCACAGGTAATAACTTTGTTAACATAATTTTCTACACTGCCACAGCTCTCAAGGTCTGTCGTTATTAATTCACGAAGCAAGCCTACCTTTCGTGTCAAGCCGGAGTCATCAAAAGCACTTCGGAGGTTATTCCATACCTGCTTGGACGTTTTTGCTTCTTGAATATGTATATAATTAATCGGTTCAACTAGCAATATAATTTTCGTTCTTGCTTTTGTGTCATCGCTTGAAGTGAAGGCGGAGGCGGCTTTGCCATCGTGTTCCACGCATTTCCAAAGGTCCTCGTGTTCCAGATATGTCTTTACAGCAAAACTCCATGTGGCATAATTATCACGGCCTTTTAGTTTTTCTATATTTATTATGCTGCCATTTGACGACATTATTAATGGTCAGAATAATGTATTTTGCTGAAAAAGAACTCTGAAACTTGAAAAAATTCGCGACCGAGCCGGATTGAGGTTATTAAAATTTTAATACTCAAATTACTGTTTCGCAACAAAATAAACCTAAAAACTTTCCCTACTCGAACCTAATCGGGCGTCTGGGCCCATAACCTGATGAAAACTTGTATTAACTTTTAGATTCAGAGAGCTAGGGAAAATAAAAGACGGAGCGTAACGACAGTACATTCTATTCGTATAATGGAGAGCACAGAGAGTACAGACACATAGATAAAGATGCGTTCAAATAATGTAGTACAGAGTAACAAAGGGCTGCGTTCATATTATATTTCTACAATTTCAATAAAAAGTACTGCGAAGATTAAGACTAGTCTTTGTTATTTTGTTTTGCATCACTTGTATGAGGACCACTATAATGCAAACTGCTAACAAACTGGTTTACAGTTTGGCACAATTTATGTTTGTAATTATGTAAGTTAAATATTTTTATGGTAATAGCAACGCAGCGTAAAAAGCTGGAGTGACACTCTTCACACGTGATAATAGAGGGAATAAAATTTAATAATTAAATAAAGGTAATAAAATCGGGTGTCAAACATAGTCTTCCAAATTACAGAACAGAACTAGTGGGATTTAATTTCCACTAGTTCTGTTAACAGAACTATTCAACAGGACAAGTGGGAACTTTTTTTCCCACTAGTCCTGTTAACAGAACTAGTGGGAATTTTTTTCCCACTAGTTCTGTCAACAGAACTACTCAACAGGACAAGTGGGAATAAACGGTCACTGCGGGCCAACGTTTAGTCGTCGCGATGTCGTTTCGTGGTCGTATCGTTGCCGCACATGTGAACAGACACTAAGAGCGCGGTTATTCTCATTTCCTGAAAACAAAAGTTTTATTAATTTCCCTGCTGAATATTTGACTTTGTTAAACTTTCTTATTTCAATGTAGACGTCGAAAATTGAAAAGTTAATAACAAAATTCCATGTTACAGTACAATGTAATAAATATCAATGTCATTAAATTATACAATATCTACCTTTTTAGAGTTGCGAATAGGTATTTTATTATAATTATGTCCATCTTAAAACGATAAAATAGTTACTTAACAAATATATTTTTAATTAAATTATATTATACCAAATTATGTAATCTTCAAATGGGTCGTTCTCCAAAGTTAAGGAATTTTCGATGTCGCAGCTAAAAATCATGAAAAACTTTACAACTCTTTTTTTCATTTTTTTTTGTAAAATACGAGAAAATATTAATTAAACATGGATTCCGGTACATTTTCTTGTTTCCTAGTTAAATTCTCAGATTCCTGTGGCTCAATTTCCTTGAAGTGGCTATAAATCTAAGACGTAGAATATTTTGACTGTTCCACTTAACTTAATATTACATTAAAAGATGTAGTATTCTATATAATACGCTAAACACAACTAGAACTACACACAACACATCTACAAAAATATCAGGCTGAACTAATTTCAGACTCATGCAAAGCTGATGTGATCGACCTTACCGACTGAGCTTAGAACCATTCTAAGCAATGTTTAGAAAAACGAAACTGTCGGGGGTGTCTTAAATTTAAAAAAATATAATTATTAGCTATACAGCATGATGAAAAATCGATGGCCATTCTATTTTTGAGCGTGCAAGTTTAGGCGCGTGTTGAAGGTGTTCTGACCATGTATACCTGCGTGTATGTATTCACACTTCGTGTATGTTTTCCTGCGTGTATATTTATGTATCTGAGGTGGTGGCGGTGGTAGTAAGCATGCTTTCATAATCATTAAAAAATAGCATAATAATTAGCAAATGTTAATAGCATTACAAGCACGCTTTTAGTAGCATGTGTATCATAACCATTATGTGTAAACTGATACGAATCTGCATTATTCCTAAAAGATAACTTTTGAAGGCATGCATTTCATGTGATTGTAATAAAATATTTCATGAATAAAAACACACCAGGATAAATATTATAATAATATAATCGATTTTCATTTTATTTACGGTCATTCCACATGCGGTCGACAACAGAGCCAATCCATTTTCCTTATCCCTCTCCTTATTTACCTATACCCTATCCCTTTCTGAACTATATACGTCGGCTAAGATATATATAATTGAACTAGCTCTGGGCCGCGATACCGTCGCAATAACAATATCGCATTATGCAAATGGTGATATTGAAGTGTTTTCTCGTGTTAGCTGCGGACGTAAGAGGAAAGGGTCTTATGTGTTGGGTCGTCTACTTTTATATGTGATGCTGGATGATTGGTTTTATGATCTGATATAAAATACAAACATAAAGAGGTAAATAGACTTTCAGTTTATTTGAAAGTGTTAAATAAAGATAATTTAATTTTTACTTGTATGTTAGAATGTGATGTGGTTATTGGCTAAAATGTCTTATGGATTCCAAGGGCATTAAGACACTTTACCGATACAAAAGTGTCAATTGTCATTACAAAAGTAGTAAAGCCGTTTTATAATACCTACAAATTTTTGGAAATACTAGATTATCTCAGTTATTGTGATAGGTTTAAAAACGAAATACACTCTCTTACAGAATAATGTAAGAGTGTAAATTATTATAATTTATGTATCTACATTATTTATACTTCATCACCCTGAAAATGCAAAATACTTTTCGAGGCCCCAAGTACTTATTTTTTCGTTTTCTACTTTCAAATCCAAAACCAACTCATCATTTTAATTTAACAAAGGCCGTGTCTAAATCTACCAATCTCTTCGCCCAGTCAATTACGAAGGCCCAATAAATAGGCCCAAAATTGAATATTCAGAAACTACTTCATCTCGTAATTGGGCGCAAAACAATGGAGAACGTGACCGCCATAGCAAATGCCTTAACGAATTAACCCGCCGATATTAACATTATAGAAGGGTGGATCCGATAATTGGCCTACACGGATATAAAAGCGAATGGAATAATAAAATTATTGACGATACTAACGATCCTGTTGCATATTTTGTACGTTTTTTGTTATAAATGGCAGAAAATTTTTTTTTCGTCTTTCATGTGTTTATTTCCCTTCTTTCTCTTTGTCTGTCAGAGAGTTATAATTGTACTATAGTATTTTCCCGGAAACAAGGATAATAACATCAGAAGAATGTATTCACCGTATTCGTCCACTTAAAGGTTTCAGGCATCTTTTAATAGGATATGAGTCAAAAAGCCTTATAAAAATGTTTACAATTAGAAATAAAAATAACACAAGATAAGACTGTTGTATTATAGAATAATCTGTATAAATTCCTATGTATGAGTTACGAAATATCAAAGAGAATTCTACAACGTTTCATACTAAATAATATATCTTGTAAAAGGCACAAAGCCTTCTGAAGCGGCCACTGAATCTGACTGTGAATAGAATAATAGAGCTGTGCTATTCTGAACATTTACTGCCGTGGTTTCATAGTTGTTGCTACATTAAGTGGTTCATGACATTATTTAAAATTATGTAAGCTTTAATTGTACTAAACAAGATTTTACGACTATTAAAAAGATTTTTATCGAAAATTTAAAACGAAACGGTATTATGAAGTTATATAAGGATTAGCTAGATAAACTGAAATATTGCCTATTTTATTTAAATTTTTACTTCCCATATTACCATGTATATAATATGATTTTTGTTAATTCACTCAAGAAAACTCAATACTTCAAATTATTAGTTTCAAGTAAATTATATTTTTTAAACGAATAAAAAAATTACTACCTGTTTTACCTCTTTAGCTGTTATTCTTTTAAAAACCTGTCTAAGTGCACTTTAACTAAATGAAGAGCCTCTAAGCTACTATAATACGTTTTTAGATCTACTGATTTAGACTGCGCATTATGTGACATTTGACAGTCAGTTAGTACAATCCTTAGTAATTAATACTGAAATATGAAAACGCTGATTTTGTAAATTATCTGATCTAATATGAATTTGGCACATAATGTCAGCATAGTACTCAATTAAATTTATTAATTTAAGTTTTTTAATTATTTAATTTAATTTAAAATTAATTAATTTAAATTAAACTATTAGGAAGTAAGCACTCAATTCTTAAGTCCACAACGACAAAATAGCAGAAGAAGTTAGTAAGTTATAGTTTAAAAATATGCGTATTAAACTTTGCTGTAATATTGTAAGTATCGTAAAATATTGTAAGTTTCCTGAGAATATTTTAGAATACTGAAATAAGGAACAAAGAAGTGATTGGCGGTACAAAGTCTTTCGTAGCGAATCCTGCGCACCTTTAGTCGCTGTGTGAATTGAGCGGTAGGGCTGTACTGCATTGTAGTCATTGTATAAATTACCGTGTGAGCTTCGGAATATTTTATTAAAGGGTATTTTCTGTTACTGTTTATGAAGCCTACAGGTAGGAGGCGCTACCAGTATGTTTTCTTAATATGTTTAAGTAAAAAATATTTGTATGATGATGATAATAATGGGCATCGTGCTGAATTCAATTTTTCGATATACAGGTTGTCTCAAAAGTAGTATGATAAACTGAAAGGAAGCCTGGGGTTGATCTACCAGGTGTCAAAAATGACCTTAAAAAATGTCACCCTTTTCAAAATTTTGACCCTACTTTTTATTACTGTCCACAAATGAGCAAATAGTTTTTTGTAAATCAGTATGTAATTTAATGCTAATCTATCACTTTATATAAAACTAGCGGATACTCGGCGTCTGCTACTACACTACGAAAATATTTCCTAATGCATTGTTTACATGGTCTCAAACCATCTTCGCATTACTCCCTTTCAAATGAAACTAGTTTGAGGCACATCGGTTGGATGGTTTCAAAGTCTGTAAGGTACAAAGCCAGAAATATTTTTTGTGATTTAATTATATATTTATAGATATATGTATTTTAGAATAATTAACCGACTTCAAAAAAAAGAGGAGGTTCACAATTCCACTGTTTTTTTATGTTTGTTACCTCAGAACTTTGGACTGGGTGCACCGATTTGGATGATTTTTTTTAATCGAAAGCTGGTGCTTGTCGTGTGGTCCCACATAAATTTGAACGAGATTTGACAATGACATCCATGTCAAAATCATATAAGTCTTAAATTTGCATTAAGTATGTGCGCGATAAATGGACGAATAACTCAATATCGCGCCAACCGATTTCGATGATTCTTTTTTTAATTGAAAGCTGGTGCTTGTCGTGTAGTCCCACATAAATTTGAGCGAGATCTGACAATGGTATCCATGTCAAATGTACAATGTACTTCATTTGAAGTCGGTTATTTTTTTGTTAAAATGATAGATTATATGTACACACAATTCAAATTAAGTGCTAGATAATTCCACAAAGGTGCTCACATCGGACACCTTGTAGCATCAAAGCAAATTGAGTAATAGCGCTATGCTTGCGCTTTGTAGTCATGTTTGTGTGCCGGAGCAAGTTTGAACAGCGCTGTATTTGCTTTAGTGTTTGCATCTCCCTACACTTTGAAGGTTTGTTTATGTATATTATATGCGATATAAAGGATGGAGGATTACAATTATTGTATTGGAGGAACAAATGTGGCCAGGGCCCTGCTGAATCATTAAGACACCCAATTTGTAATTTCACGAAATGAAACATCGATTGCCGGTTTAATCAATTGTTGTTAAAATTGTTGTTGCAAACTCGGTTTCTGAAAGGCTGATCAACTGAAAATGAACTTATGAACTGCCAAATCAGACTGTTAAACGTGAATTGGGTTGCTGTAAACATGATTATTTGAAAAGAGAACATGTCAACTAACAAAAAGCTGTCGAAACCTCAAAATCGTACGTCAAAAATAAACTTCATGTCAAATCAAACCTAGTCACTTTAATAACATTAGTTTACTTTAATCAACGTATCAGAAACTTGATTTAATTTGACAGAGCTGTTCAGTTGATATACGTTTTATAAATTTAATAAAATACACATTTTTGTGTAATGTAATGTTTAAAATTCTAGTGTCACGGTGTTTGTGGTCGCACTCCTTCGAAACGGCTCGACCGATTTTTATATTTATTTATTTATCTTTGGTTTTTTTTATAAGAATAGGTCCTAAAGTATATTTTACACCGCTAGGTGATTAAAGTAGTCCTACCCAGAAAGTTTTTGACACAATAACGTTTACTGAGTCAGCTAGATATGTATTATAATATATTTTTAATATCTATTCTAAAATTAAATCATAGTTTAAGCCAATACCTGATAACTATCTGTAACTTAAAATTTTCGTGGCTAAGCTATCAGTATATTTTTGTACAAACTCTCTCAACCATGTAGAATATACTATTATAGAACATTGACATCCAATAGCGTCACTTCACCTGAATCGAGCGTGAGACAGCAAATTGATTCAGAGGTAGAATTTGAAAAATGTCACACGTAACATCACGCATGAGCCGTCCACTACGTGTCTGAAATACCGTCGGCTCACTGACTCTATAGATTTTGGGATGAGTATAAAAAAGGATATGATAGCTGAGACTTGGCTCAAAGTTATTGCAGTAAAATGTTTTACGGATAGTAAAAAGATCGTCCTCTAAAAGCTTGAATAGATTAAGCTGTTGTAAAAATTTATGTTTTTTGTATCAGCTTTGATTTATAGTTCGTTTTATAAGGTGTCCCAAAAATTGCCGCTATCAGCTCATCTTTCCAGTCCACTTTTTTAACTCTACTCTTATTTACTTCTTATTCGGTTTCTATGTTAAGCCTTATGACAATATTTAGGTACAGTCTAGCATTACAGCTTCATAGAAACATTATTTAAGTTCATAATTTTAACTAGGAAATGAATCAAATCTTTTATTTAATAAAATGCGAAGAGCAGCTTCTAATTTGCTTACTTTCAAATCATGAATTTCCATGCCTATTTCTTTTTTAAATTACAATGTATTAATGGTTAACTACAGTTTAACCATTATGGTAAGGGGTAATGAAGTCGTGAATTGTCAATCGCTGGCCACTTATTCAGTAAAAACCTATTCACTCTTGACTTGAGAAACCCACGTTATAATCGAACACCTAAATGTGAGGATTTTAGTTACTCTTTCACGCAAAAACTACTGACCGGGTTTTTATGTAGGCCATGATCTGGAACAGGATAAAAGGTACTTATTATCCCATGAAAACGTGAGAAAATCCGCGGGTATAGCTAGTAAAAGATAGTAAAATATAAATATAAAATGAAGTTCATATGAACACAATTTAGGTTAACCTAAAAGGTCGTACGGTATGGGCATTGAACGTCAAACTCACAATTTGTCAGTTCCCTTGTATTATATTGATTAAGAGTTAGATCGTCACATCGTGCATGAACCGACCACTACGTGTTTGAAATATTTTCCTTCCATAGAATTTGAAATCAATATATCAGATTAAAGAACAAAAATACATCTATGAATAAATCAATATCATAAAGTTTTAATTGTAGTAAATCATTGCACTAGAATATATGCACTAGAATTAGAATTACTAGTTTTACTGGATAGGTTAGGATACTATAATAAAGAATAAGAATGTTAGTTTCTCGCGTGTGAATACAATACAATACAATATTCTTTATTGTGCACACTAGAAGTACATAAAATATTACAATTTTAGTATTATTTAGACACAATAGGCGGTCTTATCGCTGTAATAGCGATTTCTACCAGACAACCTAAGGGTAGAGGACACAGACGTTCAAGAAATGCGTAGGGAGAGGTGCAAACAGTAAAAAGTTTACGAACTAATATTTAAAACATATAAAGATAAAAAAAAACTATGTAGATAAGAAGGTACATAAATAAAACATATATATGTTAATTAAGATATATACAAATAAATACAATATATATATCTCAATGAATCAGTGAATCTTTGCGTTTGGCGATATTTCAACGGCGACTGACATTTTTGTTTTATTTTGTGTATCAAATTGTAATGTAATGCCAAACTGCCATACATCGTTTTATTTCATTTTCAACTTTAGTCATACTTGAGTCATAGAGCAGGGGAGACTTACGGCTGCCTGTAATTTTTACCATTATTTTATTCTGACTTTTTTTTTGATTGACAACTGGAAATGGAAATTTGACATCATTATATTTGTCATAGCAACATTTGTAATTGATTTTGTCTGTAATATTGGCCAGAAGTCTCCCTATATCTTGCTTGATACAAGCTATGTATCGAAGTGAGTGCCCGAATGAAAATGGACATTGTTGACATCATTGTTATTATATTGTAGTCAATTCATCACTTATTAATAAAATTATTTTACGCTGGGTAATACGGGTATTAATTTTAAAATACGTAAAAAAAATATTGAATTGCTTCGATATAACTGACGTTTTAAGATGCTAACAAAAATAAAAAATAAATTTTTGCCATTGTTCTTTATGTATTTCACCCACTTTTACCGCCGTTACTGAGCGTAACTATACTATTTCGCTTAAATACATGCAGCATCCTTTAATTTTTGTTATGCTTCGATTGCTATGCTTCGATGCTTCGATTATACGATGTTCTTGTGACTAAAATTTTAAAATTTTCTACACAGAACTTGGCACACATTTAGATCTCAATTCTTTTTTTTTTAACTTGGCTCTCCTTTCACATTTACGTTTTTCGTGAGATTCGATCCTACAGAGCCAAAACAAAAGACCAATATCACAGCCATACGAGCGCACTTGTCTTCATTGTTCGCCAAGCGCTGACAAAGCCAAGGACCCTTAGGAGTACCTTCCTTTACATCTTTTCATATTGTTGGCTTTAACAGCCTTTCTCGAGGGTATGAGAATTGAGTGATGAGGAAGTTTTATCTTTGTTCTTCAAAAGTACTTCTTATATCAAATTTTCAACTTTTTAAAGGATATTTGTTTAATCAGCTTATAATAAACGAGGAGACAAACTACCTGATAGTAAGTCATTGTCGCGTTAGTTAATAGTCATTAATATACTAAAGTGCTCACAGCCCAGCTTGCGTCGATCCTAAGTGATCGACAAAGTTAGGCAACAGCGGGCGCGGTCGGTAGTTTATTCTTTATTCTTTATTAATTGCAAATTCACATGTCACAATAGCACAGAATACATAATTAGGTGTGTGTATAACACACATTACATATTATCTACTTTGCACTATGGTCAAAGTGAACACATGTAAATACCTTGATAAGGTGTAGCAATTGGATAAGGAGAGTTGGATGGGTGACTGCTAGTGGCAAAAAATTCTTGAGCGTTTCCGTGTTTTGGAGGGCACGTAAAGCCGTCGGTCCTGGTTGTTATCATAAGACAGTTGTTAAGCCATGTCGAAGGCCCTCGTGTGGTTTGAAAACTTCTGACACTCAGATTGGCCAATAACCCCTCCACCAATCCACACAGGAGCAGCGTGGTGGAGTATGCTCTAGGCCTCTTTAAGAGGAGAGACCCGTGCCCAGTAGTGGGCCATTAATAGGTTGAAGCCAAGCAAAGCCAATATACCAAAGGCAATACCGAAGTAAGGGAGTAACTCGTACTATAAGCCAATTTTTAGACGAGTCTTATTTAGTAATCCTGTAGTGTCTCAAAACTTGTGATTTAAAAAGTAACCTTACTGCCGCACAGTTCTTTAGATTGCTCTTTCAATACAGAATCACAATACAAATTCTGTAATAAGGAGCAATTTTAGTAACCGTTAAGTGACTCTGAATTCGGCCGTGAGAGTCATTTTTATTGTGGAACAAATCGTATTAAAACCTCTCGTTCATACCTAAATATTGCACTAGTCAATATCCGCTCTGTATAGGTAAATAACACGGTATATTTACTCATAAAATTTACGTAGAATGTAAACAAACAGATTGTAGTCCGGATATTACTGAAATGAATTTAAAAAAGTACACTAACGAATCCTGTTTGTTTTGTCAACAAAAATTATATTGGATTTAGTTTTGTGAATAAAAAGTTTGAACACTTTCATGGGGTAAGTGCAGAAGCTTATATTTGTACCAAATTAAGCTTAAAAATTACTTATGTAAAAAGGAACATAATGTCACTTACCTAATTTACCTTCTACCTACTTACCATCTTTCGTTCACTTAAAACATTTTACCATCCTGAGAACTCAAAATCATATTATTTTTTGTTATTATTTTTAATATTATCACGCCTGTTTATGCATGCCCAGAGGTTAAATGAAATTATGTACTTTTTATATTTAATAACCTTGTATCTCATTATAAGTAAAACTTTATGTTTTTTATGAGAAATAAAGATCTTTAAACCTAAACCTAAGTGACATCCATCCATTCTAGTTTCTAATCGATCTTTACCTTATCTTCCCATTTTTAGGGTTCCGTGTGAAAAAACAAAAAACGGAACCCTTAAGCTAAGATTTGCTAAGTTTGACGCTTATTATACGGTATGAGTGACAGGTTCGTAACCAATTATTTTGGTGTTTTGGAAAGAGGAACGCTATTCCATTACGGCTGGTGTTTTCACTGCCGGAGAAGTACCGAACATGGCCATGGACATGGCTATTGACGGTTAAGTGTCCGCTGTTCTTCCAATGAGTCTGACACAGGCCACTGATGTTCACACCACATCTGGTTAGGTCCCGCTCTAGGATGTTCATTTTTCCTGGAGCAAGGAGGCCTTGGACATTCCAGGTTTCTATCATCTGTATTTTTCGTAGCTACATAGTGACTCCAGAAGCAGAGTTTCCATGGGTAGTCTGGTTTCCTATTGCCCTGTGGCCGGTTGCCAATTTCACATCGCGTGTCCTTGAATACAGCGCGACTTGACCTTGCTTGTTGTACTTCCATGATGATTTTCTTGGGAATACACTTGCAGTGGTTTCTCCTTGCCCTATACACTGAAGATTTTGGGATTATTTGTGCCCCAAGGCCCCTTAGGCCTCTTCATACTGGTTGCCGAGTCGGTTGTCTGGTTATACCGCCAATTTTTGGTTGCCAGTGCCTCGACTGCTATCCAGCAAGGGGACCGCGGTAGCACGAAAATGAAGTTACAAGGAACATACAAACGTTTCATCATAATTCGTACAACGATTAGCGAGTCTTTATACCTCTTTTATACGTGAAACGGTGAGCACATGATGATAATATGACAAACATCTAAGCATCCAAACGTCTTCACGAACTTTTACATTCATAATATTAGTAGGATCACCTACTAGCTTAGTAGCGTGTAGTATCAAGCTTGTAACATCAGCACATTAATGAGTAAAATTTATAAACTTTACAAATAACAAAACGAACAAAAGACAAGGAGGGAATGTGTAAGTATTTCTCTACAGAGTTCTAATTGCGCAGCTTCGGGTTAAAGAAGCGCGCAGACTCAGAGTTTTCGTTTTATAACACCACTTTGCAATTCTAATTGGGATGTTATGTGGAAATTGTTTCGTTACACCTTGTTTTCAGGAACGCTAGAGTGTACCAAATTATGCTTGGTATAATATTGCTTAAATATCTATTTACTAATAATGTAAATTAACTACAAAAGAAGAATTCATATTCAAAGAGAGAGACAGAGAAAGAGAACCTAATTTTTACCAAATAAATAACCGACTTCAAAGAAAAAGCGTCGAAAAACAATATTGCCAAATTATGTAGGTAGAATTGCAATAAAACTTATACCGCATCCAAATTGATCTAGCCGTTTATGAATAAACGCCCAGAAAAACAGATAAGTATTCTAAAAATAATCATCCCAAAATTTCAGAAGTTTTTATGCTGTCCTAAGACTTCCACCATGGCTTAACGACTTGTATTTCGATAATAACCAGAACTGACGGCTGTATTTGCCCCCGAAAAGCAGTCTCTAATAGTGACTTTGGATGGGTGCATCCATCTACTGTCTATACCAGAAATTGCTTCTCGGTCGATCATTTAAAATTGACACAAACCGCCGCGCCGGACTATGAGAGTGGACTGTAAGTCCAATATTACTGGAGCATAATGGTCCAGGCATCTCAATCGTTTTCCATGAGAAGGATTACGGCTATTAGAAGCACACTTCTCATCATCATTTGCTTCTTCATTAACATAAAAAGCTCCTAATAGCGACGTCGTTAATACTCCAAGTGGCATGAATTATTCAAGAACTGTGTATCTTGTAGGATACATTCAAGTGATTCAAGTTATTGTTCACGGTTACTTTGCGACAGTATAAGAAAAACATAACAATAATAAAACAAACGCACCTGATGTAGAATACATTGCACTTGTTAAACAAATATGTCAGGAGATGCACAACATATGTTTTTATTGGCACATTAGGAATCTCTGGAACCTTTTTATTTGCCTCTGAGGATTTTGTTCTTTCCGCCATCCCTCTAAAGAACGCTAGCAGCTGTAAAGGGACATTGCCCACTTTGAGAAACACTGAGATATTGTGACTATTGAATTTTAACATACACAGTGATTTCATTAGTGCAGCCATTAGCGTTAACCAGTACTTATAAATAAGTAATATTTACCAATTAACATCAAGACAGTTACTTGGATAAAACGCTTTATTTGTTACTGTAATTAATATATTCAGTACTCACAGATGACATAATTATACGTACTTACTTAGATTAAATCAGACTAGTAAAATTAATGGCAACATTTCTGACTACACCAAGGCTGTTTCAAAATCATGAATAATTCAAAAACCTTATCTCCTACTGCCTAGATACCAGGATACCAGTACCACGTATGACGTCGTTAAAGTAACGCTACGTCATCGTGTTTGCGTAACTCTTAGCGGATTTTTGCGTCAAGTGGGGGACTATGACGTCATCAGTTTTAATTTTCCATTGAACATGTGAATACATTACTCTGCAGTACATGACAATAGACTCCTCTAACCTCCAAACTGAATAGATTTGGATAAAAATTATTATCTCCTTTTCGCCCGAGTTTTCGATTTTTTTGTGGATGTCTATTTCATAATAATGAAATAATGAAATTGAATAGAACTTTTTGTTTACTGGGGAGCTGAATAACCCTACTAAATTATATTTTTTAGAATAGCGGAATTGTGGGTAAAGAAACTCAAATCGCAAAAATCTTATTACAATAAATAATGCATTTGCAAGAAACAGAGAAAATCCGTTTCAGCAAGCCTCGAGATCGAACCGATCACCAATTACCTAGGCCTATGTTTAGCAATGAGACTTCAAAAGCCTGATGGATGGATGGAATGACATATCGGTTTATAAGAGTTGTTTTGTTTTTCTTGACGGGAAATCAAGATTTGTCCAAGCACGATCGGTGCGATTAATAGAAATACCCCTATTTCAGACATCCCCAACGCCACCGACGTATTATACTTACTTACTAACGGAGTATTTTAAAAAACTATCAAATAACAAAAAATGTTTGATCCTTATCTACATAAAATAGCAATTTCAATACGAGAAGAGTATAAACTTTCATTTAAAATTATTATATATGAGTATGCGTTATGTGAGTATAGTTAGTGAGTCATATCAGCGTTACATGTACATACGTAGTGCGGCTTTCTAATGTCTTCCGCGTAAAATCACAGTTTTATCTTCCTTCTAGGGCTCAGAATTCTTGTCTACGGTGCCTCAGTAGAGTAAGTCTCAGTAGACTGGTTTTTACTATAACACTATAACTATGCATTAGTTAACGCGAAACGTTGTTGTTGTGTTGTTAATGTTAATTGTTAATGTTAAAATTTACATAATTTGATATGATTTTGTTTGTGTAGATGTTACCAGCCAAACTCGATTTCCGGCAAAACTAGTTTGGCCTAGGCCAAACCAGTTTATCCTGCTCGTGTTAGGACAAACTAGAATGGCCTAGAACAATCTAGTTTGGGCTAGAATAATCTAGTTTGCCCCGACCGCGACACGATCAGGATGATAAAAACCAAATTGCTTTGAAGTAGCTTTTTATTTTTCGACAGAACATATAGTCATATAGTCATATAACTTTTCTGTATTTGGATATTATGTTTTGAAATGTAGAGTTTAAACAAATAGGAATGGAAGTGGCTCCATTCTACTTTAATCCGAGCCGACCTGCGTTAAGTCGATCTTCAATTTCATTCTTCCAGTGACCTTATAAACGACATATTTATTAAGCTCTGGCGTTGCCCGTTGTTCAGTTCAGCCATGCACCAGTACTAACTGAGGTCAGCTTGGACAGAAGTAGAATAAAGCCACTTCCATTCCTATTTGTTTTAAGCCCTTCTTTTCTAAACATAATATCAAATAAACTTAACAAGTGTGAGTTACTTACTGTAACTTTTAAGACTCCTTTTACTCCTCAACTCTCTAGTTGTTGCACCAGACAGGTGATGTGAAAGCGTATCTTAACTGCAGCGTTATCTTAACTGTATCTGCATGACGTTGACATGCCCTCAAAATTCTATTCTAATTAGTCTTCTCTTTTTTCGTACTTCAACGAACTCATGGCATCGGCGAATATTATATAGTGAATATATCAATGACATAATTCTTGACAAGAATTAACAGAATTCAAAATTAGGGATAACTGAAAAACCACTCATTAGATCTCGCTCAAATTTAAATGGGACCACATGACAAAAACCAGATTTCGAATATGAAAAGTTATGAGTAACACACTTAAAAAAATACAGTAGAATTTAAAACTCCTCTATTTATGAAGTCGGTTAAAAATTTACGTTAGAAGTTTACTAATAATTATATTTAATATGTTTAAAAGACACAGTAAGGAGTTTCTTTTGCCTTTCCTTCTCCTACATAAAGCACCAACTCAGTGGTAGAAGAAAATAAAAGTGCATGTAATAATTGTCGATTAATGCCTACGTAATTAAATGATCTAGTTTTTTTCAGTTTTTTTCGCGTTTATTTCAGATAAAACTGTTAAGGTTTTAAAATTAAACTGAAAAATTAGCTAAAGTGTGAATGGTTTTACAGCGTAAATTGCCACTACAAGACAGTTGGCCTCAGTCCAAAGCCTTAAGTTAGTAGTGAAGTGGATATTATCGCACAAAATTATTATGGTAATGATATAAAAGGCGAAAACGTATTAAGCGTGAGTGAACCACTATTTTTTTTAAGTTGCGCTTATTTATTAAATTTTAATAATCGGTAAAGACCAGAGGTTAAATTCTCTGAATGTACTATTACACATTAAAGAAAATAGAGTTATTTTTGATATAAAAAACTGACAATCGAGGAGATGACCCACCAGATGGTACACGTGGTGGAAATGAGGATCACATGAGGCATTGCAAAAAGGAAAGGAAGAAAGAAAGAACTGGCTTTTAAGCCCACAGCCGGAACAATACAAGTAGTTTGACGGCTGGCTCAGAAAATAGGGTGGCAGCTGAAAATTCTGGTTATACTTATAATTGTAATTTTGATAATATAATTCCTACCCGGAGCTTATACCCGTTTCTGAATCCACCGATTGATACAAATATAATTTTGTTAGTCATTACTCTAAAGTTAGTATTTACCAATTTTAATCATAAATGTGAACAAACATCCTTAAGTATCTGGTAGCTACACTCCTGATTTATCGACACGTAAGTGTAAAGGCGAAAGCCGGTAAAATTTATATCACTATGATTAAGATAAGTTGGTATGTAGACAGCCAGATAAATAACCTTAAATTGGAGAACATGTTAACAATATAATTAATTACTTTAGCACTCACGCTTCGGCAACGCCTTTTGTGTTACAATTGTCTCTACACAGTTATCAGCACTGACCATCAGGTATCCGTTTCCTCATTTGCCGGCTATTAACAATAAACGTTGATTAAATCAAGGCAATTTACTGTCACACAATAGAATTCAAGTTATCCAAGACAGAGTGGTAAAATAGCAATGTTACGTTGAAACCGAATAAACGGCGAAGGCGGGGAAGCCAGGGTGCTTAATGCGACTCCATTCATTGCTAACCCCGATCTGGATAACAGGGTATTTGAAATTTAAATCGCTCGCTCAGCTGAAATGCCAACTGAAATCGCTAGCAATGATTTGCCAAGATCACCGACGATCATTCAATTATCAACTCTAATTTGATTGCGGCTCGGTCCAATTTGCAACGCTGAGTGCGCTGATGTGGAATTTTGCGGCCACTTATTATTTTCCTTTAGTAATAAGCATGCGGAAGGTCAAGACGATGAGCGTTGTTAGTTCTTTTATGATTCCT
Organism: Thymelicus lineola; assembly: GCA_963932265.1. Lineage (NCBI taxonomy): Eukaryota > Metazoa > Arthropoda > Insecta > Lepidoptera > Hesperiidae > Thymelicus > Thymelicus lineola. The sequence goes on along the minus strand of OZ010698.1, from coordinate 5,228,897 downwards.
TGTTATTTTCTACGTCCAGTATAATACGCTTCTACACTTCCACTCGTATTAAGTTTATTTCAATCGCACGCAAAGATATTATATATTAAGAAGATCGCACGTAATAAAATAATAATAGAAACTGGAACATCCAGTTTCATGACGTAGGTAGCTAAATTCATATAAATTTATTTACATGAAGATATTTTCTGTCATAATACTTTTTATGTATTATCAACTCTTTTATGAGTTTTGCCGTAAAATAACTAACTCAAGCTAGTGCTATATTAAGAAAAATGTCAGAATAAAATTTTGCTCGCTAACATTGAAGTACTATTACTAGCGTATAGAACAGACACCCCGAACACCATGTGTGTCTCAATGCATTGGCGCCACGTGGCTTCAATCTTCAATGGATTCATTCGATTTTGAAAGGAGAACGGGGGCTCAATTTTGAAATTCGAACCTCCCGGGTGGGACACACTTTTTGTTCGAGATATCTGTTCTATGTCATTATACTTCAATGTTCGCTAATGCATAATTTAATTCATAATTAGCTTGCAAGGTGCTGTGAATTGTAAAGATGACGATGATAATTAAGATGCTGCTTAAGTTAACGGTGCCGATAATGATGACGGTGACGATGATGACGATATTCTATTCAAAATATAAAAATTGGATAACTAGATTTTAAGAAATGTCTTATTGTCTAGTTTGATTTATATCACCTTATATGGTCTACATTGTTTTGTAGATTGTAAGCATGCAGAAGTGGAAAACGCAATCAACGCTAATTAAAACAAATAAACTTCAAGTTCCAGTTCATTCGTCTGCACGAATAAATAAAGGTCTTGCCTATAAAAAAGTTTTATGTAAAATATCGTCGCGAAGCGTCTGGATTGTGTATTGCCCCCACGGGAACAGGCACTGTGTGACCATGCATATGGGTTCTATAAATTATTACTTGCCTGTAAAACTATTACTCTGCTTGTCAACCTTATCATCTTGGAATAAAGATGACAATTCTTTGGTAGAAAGACAAAAAGTTAATTATTGTGATTGCGTTTTATTGCGGGTTGTGAGTTTTTAAGTAGTATCTGTAGATTTTTCTGTATTAATGAAATTTAGTTTTCTTTATAATATATAGTCGTAAATAAACAAATGCAATTGGCGTTAATTGGTGGTTGTTGTTCATTTCTAACAAAAAAATGTGTGGTGAGGTGTGATATTATTAGATACAAACATAAATTATAACTACCTGTCTGTTCCCTAATTAATTATGTAGAAGATTTCTCATGCCTATAAATTTATTATTATCATTTCAATTATTACTGAGTTTATTAAGTGCATTTACGATAAGAGTGTGCAAATCATAGAATACCAAAATATATTAAATAATATATTTTGGTTATAATATATTATTATTTGAACTGGATACATTGAATTTCATAAGCGACAATCATGAAGTACAATTAATATTTAGTGGTAGGTAAATATTAGTCCTATGCATTCTAATTTGCATTGAAATCACCTAAATCTGCGGTACGCAGAACACTCTATAGTTATAATGTTCATGACTATTTTCAAGCAATTGTATCATTGAATTATCCAATCACTATCAGAACTATACATAATGTTCTTGCTGTAACTTTGTCATCATCACATCCCTGAAAAACTTCGAGGGAGTCTTTCAAAATTTTGATGATTGGCGATGAGTGCTAAAGCACTTGTGATAGGTCCATTTAAAAGCTGAATTCTGTACGGGAAGGTGTAATACTGGTAGTATTTATCTGGGAGGTAACGTTAAGCTTTCTGCCAAGTTACAAGGGGGTATACTCCCTTCAAAAATCCCTCATAAAATGTTTTAACGCAGTTGAAGAGTTTGTTAGGGTGATGGTAATTGCTGCATATCATTTGACCAGTGGATAGGTTTGAATTTGTGTACTTACCTTTATTTGACCTTGTATGATGTTACATTAATTGATCGTTAAAAGTCTTATATAATTATTCGGTACCTACTAGTTTTCAAATTAATAGCATAATACGTATAATATACCCCAGATAGACTAATCTATACTAATATTATAAAGCTGAACAGTTTGTTTGGTTGAACGCGCTAATCTCAGGAACTACTGGTTCGAATCGATTTTTTTTTATGTTTGAGAGTCTATTTATCGTAGAAGGCTATAGGCTATATAACATTATATATAGTTATTTTTTTCCACAAATTAACGCGAGTGAAACCGCCAGGCACAGCTAATATATATCAGATAAGTATAATATATCAGAAAATAATTCAACTCGTAAGAGTAAACTGACTGGACATTATCGGTTTCCAGTACGAACCTCGAGCAGATAAAATAAATAAAGATACAAGACAATAAATAATAGTTAAGCTATGTAAATAGCATAACAATAATAATATAGAATTAGACGAGGCAGACTTAGATAGCAGTGGTTATAATGCCAGTGGATATTAATAGCATCAATGACATCACCGATGCTTTGCTACCAAAAAATATACGGGAGACTAACATTATTCCTAGTTTTCTGATACTCCGACCGAAACATGCATTAAACATTTCAGATGTACCTATAAATCTTATAATCTAATCAAAACTGATATGATATAAATCTCTTACTTTCATTTATAAAGCCTCAAAGGCATGCATCTGATACGACAAAGTTTCGCAAAGGTCGAACATTCCGCAAGGAAAGTCGCTCATAAAATATCACTTACAGACCTTACAGCGATAAAAACAAACGGCCAAACCCACATTTTCAGTTATAACTAGTTCCGAAGCGAAATACCCCGCCATTTTGCTCTATAACACCTCTTCTAACCGCTCTGAACCGGTCTGAACCGGTGTGAACTGCTCCCTACCAGATGTCGCATGACAAATAGCAATGTGGTTCGTAGATGATTTCGGGACTCGCATAAATCTTTAGCGAGGAAGTTAGTAGGAATTTCTATGTTATTAACATTCGGGTATTTGTTAAATTATCTGCTGGTAATGAGATGTGTGTTATTTTAATTAAACTGCGAACGTCTCCGGAATTCTGTTTAGGTTTAAGTGTTGAGTTTCATTTCTGTAATTTCATACATTTGATTTTGCCTTATTTTCTTTATGAATTTAAACAATACATGCTAAACGAGGTTTTTATTTTGCATATGCGTAAATTTCCTTATGCTTATACGCATTATATATTTTATTATAGTAAATAGGTTTGTATGACTTATATATTTTTTCTTTTAATCGTGGTATAATTATTTATTATGATGACCACAGTTTTCATTACTTCTAAATATACTCGTAGTTATTTATGGATATTTTGTAACTGAGTTCAAAATGACTTGAACTTTAGCCGTGGTTTTTTTGTCATTTTATAATTTCACCCCCTTAAGAATTACGTTGATACTAATTTCATTTATCCATGACATCATTAAAACTTTTGCGTCATAACTATAAGTCTAGGTTCACATGAACCGAGCCTAAAGTTATAATTTTTATTATACCAACATACTCGTCAATCAAATACCTAAACAATCTTTATACAAGATATTAACAGAGTAGGGTAAACGTACCCGTTTTGATTCATGGATTTCGCAGTTATATTGAAGACATTTTCTTTTATGTTTACTGTTTACAGGAAATGAATTTCAATTTTAAATACGCATTTATTTTTATGTTTTAGTTGCAAAAGATTACGACGAATATGCAATATTTATATTATAATAAAATACAAAAAATAGTTGTATGGATGTCCTTTATAGACTTTGAAACTGTCCAACGGATGTGCCTCAAAATGGTGTCATTGGAAAGGCGGAGAATAATGGTTTAAAGAAGATGGATTTTCCATATATTTCTTTTTGCGTATATATTTTTTTTCTTTTATACGCCATCACTAGTTGAAAATAAAATTTACTAGAACTTTTGTTTTTAAGGTTTCATCTGTTCGAATACCAAACCATATCCCTTTTAAAATATGTCTGTCTGTTACCTCTAATTTTATTCGCATCTACTAGACCTATCTCCAAAGCTACAAGCTACTGCAGTTAAAATTTAAAATTCTGAGTTAAAATAATAATCCGAAAATAATGCAGATAAGTCTATGAAAAATCTACTTCGAGACAATTACTAACTGGACGATTACAAATATTTACTTAAAGGTACCCTATACTAACAGTCCTAACTTCCACAGTCCTCTTACTAATTAATAATAACTACTAATATTCTCATTAGCACCTACAGCTGGCCATACATGATCAAGTATACTTGTCAAGTTTGCAGCGGACTTGATGCGGTATCCAGTAAACTTGAATCTGGCTATACATATATGTAGCTATCTCATGCAAACTGGATGCCAGCAAGTCAAACTGCAAACTTGACAAGTAAACTTGATCGTGTATAGCTAGCATAACATTAACAGGACCTATTATCCGTCTATAGTCGTATTCGAGATTTGACTATGTCAATGGGTGGCAGGGGATCATGGACAGCAAGCTCTTTTTCTGTACCTACTCATTACTTACAAAAGATAGAACGGACAACATGAACAGTATGACAGCGAGAGAATGTTAATATACTCCCAGAATGTTAATACATCAAATAGGATAATGAAGGCAAAAGTTCCCTAGTGACTCTAATTAAAAATTTTCTTTCCCTAAATAGGGCATTAAATCCTGCGGCGGTGGCAGGGTTATTTAAGGTGTTATCTCCCGAAAACAGACAACTTAGTGGTTGACGTGTGGTTAATGTCATCAAAGTTTAAGGTACGTTTACATGAATGTAGCTTTATTTAGCACTATTGTTTTTTATGGAGTGATTGTCATCAGAAAAAAAATTAGCGTAGCGGAACACGCTGGGTATCGACTAGTAATTTATCAAAAAGCTCAAATTTAATTTCGTAGTTACCAAATACCCTTTATAGTGATTTGAAAAAACTTTGTCGTTATGTACCATGTTCAAGGTTCTTCAATGTTACATAAGGTTCTATAAAAGGTGGAGTGTAATTATGTATAAATCACTTACTATAAGATTCGGTTCACAAAATTATTATTAATTTTTTTTGTCATTATATCAAATTGAGGCTTCCCATCCAAAATTTTTTTGGAGGCAAAGGTTTCACAAAGCAAAGCAGAAATGGCTACTCCTCAATCATAAAATCAAACAAGCTCTATTTGGTACAATTTGAAAGGTTAGAGCTTCCTGTCACTATCTACAAGTACTTTGCGGTTAGTGTTGGGTCACCCTAAAGTCTTACGCATTTTACGGGTTAATTAAACAGTAAGCGCAGCCAGCACTGTGGATTTTCACAGGATTATCTGACTACAGACTGTTAAATACAAAAAATTCTCATAGTAGTTTTATTTCGCCGGTTCATCGTAAAGTCACTTTACTCATAATGGGTTAATTTAACGTACAGTGCGCAGCTAGCGTTAACTTTATATTTTACACACGATTTTTGTCACTGTTTCTACTGTTCATAGTTTAAAATTATGTTGTAGTGTTAACAAGATAGGTAAGTCAGGTAAATAAAAATTTGAAAAACTTAATATTTATGGCAAATCCAAAAATGTCCATTATAAAAAGGCCCTTATAACATTATGGTATTTATATATCAAACTAAACTAGTTATTGATCGATATAGATTTGATTTGTGCTTCTGAGCACGTGATCTTTAAAGATGTGTTACTGTGTAAATATTAATAAATAATAAAAATACATTTAGGAATTGAGCCCCGTGTGGTGCCGGGTTCACTTCGTAGAATAGCACTACTACTACCTCTTCCTGGAATGTCGTAAAAGGCGACTAATATGATATTCCAGGAGACGGGTAGCAGCGTCTTCCTGAGTAGTATCATCTACTGCGGTCACCAACACGCACTAGCCAAGCGTGGTGACTATCGGCTCAACCTCATATGACAGCCAAAACTAAGTCTCGGCCCCCAGTCCCCGGCAGCTCCGTTATTCCTGATTACAGTAGCGGTCATGGTAATGGCGGGGCAGGGGGTGCTAAGAATCGCCGGTAGAGATCGGGCTACCAATCTAAACGACGACTTCTGCACCTGGCAACATACAACATCAGGGCACTGAGGATCGACGGCAAGGTGAAAGAGCTTAGAAAAAAAGGATAGACAAGTTAAACTGGAGTATTGTGGATTTATCTGAAGTCCGAAGACAGGGGAGGACACGATAATACTCAAATCCAGGATTTGACTTGTTCTATCACCGGGAGGGCGAACACCTGTCCCTTGGGACTGATGGATGGATGGATGGATGGACATTCAGTAATAATATCAAAATAATTGATAATCATTGTTTATATCGATTTTTTTACCACTTTGTTAATACATAAAGTCTCATGCCCATTTATAAACATATTTTTTTATATATATTATAAAATTATTATATAATCTTGTCGTACATCATTTCTGGCCATTCACCAAAAAACCGTTTATTCTTACAAGGAAAATATATCCTGAAGCTTAACATCAATATTGAAACAGAAATCCCATCTGTCTCAAGTGATTCTATTTCTTGACAGATGAAGGAATCTATTGTCTGGTGTATCCGATCATCTATCAAATATTTAGACAGATGCTACGGATGTAGCTATCAGAGTTACAGGATTTGGATACTGCATTTTAATATTAATTGAAGTAAATATAACGCATGATTAACTTTATTAATCAGTCTTGGTAATTTTCATATAATATTTTTCAACATGGAATCAATATTCTTATCAATTTACTTAATTATGATTGTGTTAATCTTTAATTATGAAAATACATTAAAATGTTACCAAAAGCATCAATAAAATATTTATCAACGTGTATCTTTCTCTGACACTAATTTATAGAGACGACAATTATACATTGTATTGCAAATATTACAAGCAAATGTAAATAGAAGTAATTGCTGTATTACGTATCCGAATAAATCTGTAAAATAGAATAGTTTGGGTATAGCCAGCATACGAGCAGACGAGCTGATCGTAAATGGTCTATTATGCCTATTTGCAATCAGAAGAAATAAAACTTCTAATAGTTGGCTGTAGAAGAAGTTGGATAGCTAGCCAGCCAGGTGATAACTGTACCGTCCTTTACGAAAGCCGTCACAATTAAACTGAGTAGTACAGATCACAATGACTTTCAACAGGATTACCAACGAGGTGTTTAGCCTCGTTCATCTATCCATAGCACAGAAGGCATTTTTTATGGAAATAGCCAACAAATAATCTGACAATCCACCTGATGTATGTGGCTATCGCCCATGGACATCAGTGACACCAGAGTCATCACTGATGCGTTGCCTTCTATGAAAAAGATAATAATAAGAAAGAAAAAAGAACTGGCTATACGTTATAGGTCCCCATCCGAAACACGACGAGTTCTTTGGTAGCTGACTCAAGCAAGAGGATGATAGCTATTCAGGCGAACCTCACGGATACATTATGATAGTAATTAATAACAATGATATTATACGTACAGAAGAGGAGTGATAATGACATAATCACTTACTTACAAATACTTGGATGGGTTACCTACATGTCAAAAAAGTAAATAAACGCTTGAGCAAAACACAAAACAGTTTACCTCCAAAAATAGCAACACAACTTAAAATAGTAAAATGCCAATACGCGAATGAAAATCCTATCTGTCTCAGGTGCATGTATTCTTAAACGGATAAAGGAATTCGCATCGGCTGATGGATGTAGCTATCAAAACTTCCGCACCGAGTGAGGCGCGTCTTGTACGATGTATTGTTTCAAGAAGATGGGAAAACAGATAGGTGGTATTAGATGGAATAGTCGTGAATTTCCATACCGAATGTGGAACGGAGTTGTGGTTTGAAAGTCAGGTTTAGGAGCCGTGTACATATTGCACGTCATTTTTTGGGGTTCCTGAGAAAAAAAACAGAAAACCATCAAATTACCACTCTTTGAAGGAAGTAGGTACACTCAGAAAAAAAACTCAACAGCACAAAAAAAAACATTAAAAATTATCATGTTTATACCTTTTTGACAGTGGCGTGACCCAAGAGGGCCCCAGCCCAAGAGGCCGTGAGCTCAAAAATATTTTTTTATATTGTACCTGAGTATTTTATACGACCCCATCAAAAGAATTTGCCACGGGCCCCAGATGGTATAGTTACGCCACTGCTTTTTGAAATCCTTTTATGGTGAGCTCTTTAAATTAATACCCATATTTCATTATTGATTTTTTTTTATACTTCAAACAATGTTATTTCATAGGCACCATATTATTTTTTTTCTTAATTTCACAGAATACTTGGGCTGTCAATATGCATCTGATGGTATCTATACTAATATTATAAAGAGGAAAGATTTGATTGTTTGTTTGCATTAAATATACTTCGAAACTACCGAACCGATTTGAAAAATTCTTTCACTGTTGAGAAGCTACACTATCCCCGGGTGACATAGGCTATATTATATATTTTTTACTATTTTCCCGAAGCGAAGCGAGGAGGAGGGAGCAAATAAAACAACTGAAAATAGTATGTTATGAATAAATATTTATGTTCATTTTGTATTATATATTAAATAATTATATATTTTTTTACTATTTTTCCCGAAGTGAACCGAGGGCAATTTCCTAGTCTCTAAATAAAATTCTCGTTTCACAGTGTTTGTAATAAAATTCTTATGAAATTTTGTGTGTATATTTAATAAGTCAAAAATAGGACGAAAACTATTATATTTCTAAGACCCTTTAGTGATAAGGGTGGTCTACCCCAAAAATCTTATTTTTGGGACAACATTTTTAATTTTAATTTTTTTATGATTCGGAGTTAAAAATACATACAATTCTTAATTTTCACCCTTCTACCACCAACCCCAATTTTTTAATAACGTATACTTTAATTATTATAATACTCTCGGCAGAACTTAGAAATGTGAAAATTAATGTGTAAGTAACATGTTAGGAACAAAACATAATTGTAACATGGAGAGAGAGGGGAGGGGGAGGGAGAGAGAGGAGATACACACAAACTATGACGGCTAAGAACGGCTGTACCTATTTTAATGATCTCCGATTTGTTAAACCAACATAAACTGTAAAAGCTTAGTTAAAAGTATCACTGCATTCGTTGATTGTTAGGCGTTACGAAGTTCGCTGGGTCAGCTAGTCTTAATTATATAAATTGGGCCAGTGTGGTTTGGAGTGAGGTAATAAAGAATATTACATACACAAATACAAGATACACGCAAAAAATAGGGTAGGGCAGTAGGGTAATAAGAAAAACATGCTAAAATGAAAATAAACATTCGACATTCTAAGTCTAAGCTGATTTAATTTTGTAAGTTTAAATAAACATTACACATGAGTACCTAGTAGGTATTATGAGCATAAGCATTTTTAAGATATAACCTATCTTATAACTATAAGGGTGAGGTCAAACAAGCGTATTTTTTTGAGCTTGAGTCGCGAAAAATGATTCGTGTGCATTTTTTTATACTAAAGTCCTATTTGTGCCATACGGCGACACAAAATGAGTTTGGACTTTACTATAAAACCAACTAATTTCACGCGACTCAAAACGCTCATTTGTCCTCATCCTTACACACCTCTGTTCTTTATTCGTTCTTTTCTCGACTATTCTCTGATCCTTATTAATGAAATATCTTCCATTCGCTGTCCACTGATCCCAGTTTAATTCCAACAGTAACATCTGGCAAACGGGATAAGCAAAAAGCGCCATTCATTTGCACTTTATCTTTTATCTGGCAGAAAAATGCAAAACGAACTCAATTAAGAGTGTCGCATAATTTCAATAGAACATTGTTACTTCCTCACAAAGCTTTACACATACGACATGTGATTTTCAACGTTATTTTAATAGATGTAAGGTCGATTTCAATGTAATGTATCATTACAAATGTCAAGTAGTTCACAACACCAGGATATGGCATACCAATTGCAGTTAAGAATGGGTTATTGTGGTTATACAAAAGAATCGTGGGAGCCGCAACATGTTTAGTTAAGTTCTTTGATTGATGCTTCCTAGTTCATTACGCTGCTTTTGTTTGTATCTTTTTGCATACTGTCCAAATGTACATTATACTTAAATGTAATTTTAGTGTATAGTATATAGCGTACTTTTATTAAGTGGCGGGTTTAAAACTAGAGAACCTGGTTACATTTCGGTAGGGTTCCGTAGTTGTAATTATATCCAGTATTTCGTAGGTTTCGTTTTAAATTCATCATAATACATAATATGCAAGGCAGGGGAGGACACTTGACGATGCCCAACATTATGAGTACACGAAAAAAAAAACAACGGTGGTACCCCGATTTTTTTCGTATTCTACCACTTTGTAATTTTAATAAATTAAATACCAATACGCCGGGTATCTGGTGTGTGATAACACGCAAAAAAATTATGGAAAAAGTCAACAATGAAAAATGAGCCTATTGTTTTATTTTAGTGGTCTCAAACCATCTCCACCTTTCAAATGAAAATATTTGTGGCATATAGGTTGGATCATAGATGGTTTCAAAGTCTATAAAGGACATCCGTCCAAACATTTTTTTTGTTTTATGCAGGTTGTCCCGTTGGCTCAACCATAGAGCTTGAAAGTGGGCCTACCATGTGTCAAAAAATTAGCTTAGTAAAATTTTATTTATTTATTTATTTTTTAGTAAAAGTGTCACCATTTTCGAGCTTTCGACCTTTTTTAAAATTTTGAAAATTCGGCACTACTACTTTTTCCTGCTGAATCCACAAATTAGCAGATATTTTGATATTTTTCTTTTCTTAGAGCTTTCAGATAGTTGCTTTACAATTGAGCAGTATGTAATTTTGTTGAAATTATTAAAGAACGCTCAGAAAATAGCGTCTACTTTAGATATTTTTGTTTTACAAATTTTTTTAAACACAATAAAAAGGTACAATACTGGCAAGGTACAATACCTTATTCTAAGTTCTAATTAATTACCGGTTAATAAATGTAAGTACTTATGAACTGAAAAAATGGAATTAATACGATACGATACGAATATTAATTTAATGGCAGTATTACGAAAACGTTGGTTTAAGGTTACGCTCAACTCTGGCCGGTCAATTATTCAAAAGTTTAATCATTTTCCTACCGCACTCGCGCGATGGGTGCCATTTACAGATTTAAATTAAGAGGTGGCTCATACTACCTACGTTTGACGCTGCGTTTTGATAGAGTATTATGGGCACTCTGACAAATTTATTAGGTAACAAAAGTGTAATTACTTTACTACAGCACATTTGATTTAGGTACACACTATTTATCATCATTTAGAAAGATTGTAGTTAAATCAAATTTTGACATAAAGTTAGTAAAATTTGTAAACTTAGGACTTTAGAATGAGTAACGTAAAGCTGAGATTTTTTTGACATACGGTAGAGTCGCGAGTTCTGCTAATGCGTAATAAAACTATTGCTAATTTATTCAAATTCCAAAAGATAACAGTCAATTTTCATATTTTTCACATGTCGATAGCTCTAGTACCATTTAATTATTTTTAAATAGAAAAAATATGTGGATTATATGTGGACGGTATTATAATTGCAAGTAATTTAATTAGAATTTATCAAAACTTTATTATTATGACATGATCATCAATTTGCTAAGATTTTTTAATCCAACAAAAACGTTGTAAATGCAAACGATCTATAAACACCTTTAAATTAAACCAATCACATCGCACGGGAACGACGCCATTTGCCTTCGATGTGTGAAATAAGTGGAATCTTGCATAATCATATTAATTAATAATTACACTAATTGCCTGTTTAAAATATATTTTGCGGTTGACCGACAGAAAGTGCCGCACTTAATAATTAACAATACCTTCATAATGATTTTAATGTAATGTAGTAAACGGGATTAATCTTATTTCGTAACCTTAGTGGAAAAAAGGCATAAGATGAAAATTGCAATTTTACGGGAGAGCAAAAACTTGTTAAATATCAGTAAGCAGTCAAAGGAATTTGCATTACGATTTCTTGCACAAAACCGTCAAGATTAATGATAAAAATTTGAAAAAAAATTGTTTAACGTTTATTTTTATTAATTTTATGTATTTTAAATGTAAGATATTATATTCTACAAAAACTAGCGGACTCGGTAAACTTTGTTCTGCAGAAAAATCTGGAAAGGGATCCCCTTATCTCCTAGCGGTATGAAATATACTTTTCTATTCTCATATCTATCAAATATACACAAAAAACTCTAAACATCGGTCGAGCCGTTTAGTACCTAAATGTTTGTTTAGTACCTATGCAAGCGGGTGTTTATTTTTTCCTAGTAACGTATTATAAAAAATTTCAATGAGTGTCGGCAGCCACTAGCTATTAGATAGTTCCGATTGTCAAGTATTTATGTACATAAAAAGTTATGAAGGAATTGGTTAATTTTTTCAAACAGCCTTGTTTGATTCTTCAGGCATCTAAGGTTAGGTATCCTAACACCCATGTAGCACGTGTTATCTATACTAATATTATAAAGAGGAAAGATTTGATTGTTTGCATTGAATAGGCTCCGAAACTACCGAACCGATTTGAAAAATTCTTTCACTGTTGGGAAGCTACACTATCCCCGGGTGACATAGGCTATATTTTTTTTTACTATTTTTCCCGAAGCAAAGCGAGGGCGATTTCCTAGTAGCAAATAAATAAAGAATAGTCAGAGCCACAGGTCACGATTGTAAATAACCCTAGAATAGCAATTCAGCTAATTCAGTGTGTTTTAACCTCAAATTAAACTATGCTTTTAATAGCTTGACTTCATGTTAAGTAGACGTTTTTATATTGTTGCTATTCTCTTGGTGCTATTTTCTTTAGTCCTAAAACCTCGAAATACTAATTTTGAAAACTTTAAACATAGTTTGACAGCTTTTTAAGTAGATTTTAAAACACAGATTTGCACATCTAGTATCCTTATGAGACAAAGTTTAGCATCTAAAAGCCTAAGTCACAATGTCCATTTAAAAGGACGCGGTCCATCACGGCCTATTTAGCAAATAAAACTTTGGAGTTTCATACTTTGAGTCCACTTAGTCACCCTCATTAAAAATTTACGTGCATTTTACCACGCCACCCTTGCTTTTTATTGCCCCACCCAACTTCATGTAGTAATAAAATTTTAAGGCTTCACGGCTCGCTGCGATAGTGAGGCATTAACGCAGAAAATTAAGCCTGCGTAAAAATATAGTTTAAATTGCCGTTTAAGGATTAGTGTAAAGAGAAAATTGCAATTAGTAGCATTCATAGTTGACACCGTCGTAAAACCAGTGCTACCTTTAAACCCAGTCGAGAATCAGAGTCAAAATTATTTTCATACACGGCAGCGCTAGGTTGAGAGGTGCTTTAAATGTGAACTAAATATTGAAGTTAATCTTTTAAATCTGCTAATAAGGCTCGACCAAATATTATGCTATAGTAACTGAACCGGTGAACGATGAATGTATCTTTACGTTGTTGTTACTTTTAACTTTTATAGTTTTGGTAGGTTTAACGATTCAGAGACCATTAAACTCTCTCTCTCTCCCTCTCCCTCCAAATCCTTACAACAAGTCCTTTCATTAACCGACTTCAAAAATAGGAGGAGGTTCTCAATTCGACTGTATTTTTTTATGTTTGTTACCTCAGAACTTTGGATTGGGTGAACCGATTTTGATGATTCTGTTTTTAATTGAAAGCTGGTACTTGTCGTGTAGTCTCACATAAATTTGAGCGAAATTTGACAATGGCATCCATGTCAAAAGCATATAAGTCTTAAATTTGTATTAAGTATGTGCGCGAAAAATGGACGATAACTCAATATCACCCCAACCGATTTCGATGATTCTTTTTTTTATTGAATGTACTTCATTTGAAGTCGGTTATTTTTTGTCAAAATTTTAGATTATTTGACATACCACACAAAACAGTTTTTGTTTAATTTTGATTTCGTTAATTTTTTTTTCAAAATTCAGTTGTTTACTTTATACCTTCGTCCTTGGGTGACAAAAAAGTACCTACATGAGTATCAAATTTTAACTCATTAGGTCCAGTTGTTTCGGAGAATTGGCTGTGAACGGGGCCCAAATGCACGAGTGATCCTATAAGGGTTTCGTTTTTCGTTTATTCGTACGGAACCCTAAAAATATAAATGGTGTGAATGCGATGCAGACTTTGAAGACTGCTACTGGTTCATGCGGGCGTTTTATAAAGTGGACTGTAGTATGCGTTGAAGGAAGAAAGTCAAGGGGTTATTTGGAGGGTTGGCAAGCACACTAACCTGGTTGCAGGACTCGACTGGTACTCGTATTAGCAACGACGGCTAGGCGGCTGCCCCAATATCTCCAGTCTTCTTTCTTCTTGACTTCTTATTGGTTATTATGCCGTATTTGATTGGTTTAGGTTTACTATTACACTTCACAGTAATATCACTTGCTTTATGAGAGTTATTTAGCGGGCGCGGTGATGCGGTTTTTAGATAATATGCGGATTAGTTCATTAATTATATTCGATAATGAGCGCGAGTTGCATTCGATGTTGGCGGGAGACTTCTTTGCGACTGTCTAAACCTCGGCCGTGTGCGAGTGAATCCGCTATATAAGAGTGCGCTTGCCAGAAAGAGAGGGAGGATAGGAAATTAAATAGAGAAGGAATGGATTGCCGCGCTTTCATAGAAGATATAATAATTTTGGCGGGAACAGCGGGAGCAGGCAAATGCATCCACAGAGTAATGCCATTATTGGCGCGAACATCCCCCCGGCCTTGAGGTCTCCTCAACCGGCAAATAAAGATGTATATAAACATAAATATATATAGCGGAGTCAATATCATGAAATAAGAATGATTCGATTGCGGAAAAGCGATGCGTTATAAATAATTTACTAAAAATAGCGTGATAATGTTATACTTAAAACTATCTAATATATAATATTTAAAAATATTATAAGGTTGAGGTGCGAGTTATTGTGTGGGTAAAGGGCACAGTCTAACGACTGGGCGTTGCAGAATGGAACTCTTTGTTTTCACTTGTGCAACGCGCACCACACCGTCTCTACCGGGAAACAGTTCAGTGACAACACCTAGCGGCCACTGTAGCGGTGGAATGTTATCCATGTCAATGAGAACGATTGTTCCCACTGAAATAGGCGTGGAATGTTTGTTCCATTTTTCCCTCGTTTAAAGGGTGTGTAAATATTCAGATCTAAAACGTTTCCAGAACGACTGAATTAGAGAATCAAGTAAAGAAAGCGTGATAATAGATGAGTGCGTTCTTTACTTAGATCCGCGGCGGGTAAATATTCAAGCGGTTTTAATGCAAGGAAATGTGCGGGTGTAAGTGCAGTAGGCTCCGATGGATCGCTACTTAACACATAGAGCGGGCGTGAGTTTAAGATACACTCGATCTGAATAAGGACAGTAAGCATCTCCTCGTTTAAAAGAATTTGCTTGTCTATTAAGCGAAATAAGTGCGTTTTAACTATTTTTAAATTGGACTCCCAAATTCCGCCCATATTATTATGAGGCGCATTTGGCGGATTGAGTTTCCAAGTAATGCGGTTATCAGTAAGGACCTGATTTAATAATTTAAATAATCGTCAGATTGTAAAAATGTATATAGTTCGTTTAAGTACGAAAGCGAGGCAATAAAATTAGTTGCGTTGTCGCTATGCGTTTGTGCTGGAAGCAAACGTTGCACTTGTGAGCGCGAGATCTGACTATGCGACGTGCGGAAAGTATCCAATATTTTTCGCGTAGAGCAGCGAGTAAGAACTGTGGGCCAGCGTGAAAGTTTTTATAATGATAATGATCAATTAATAGGTCTATAATATGCCCATTCTTCGGTAATAATATTGGATGCTTGTGCGATTGTGACAATGAAGAAATATTGTAGACGTCCACCCACACGGAGTAGATCGTCCGCGACAAAAGGGTATAATTTACGTAATGCGGAAGAGCAAGGTAAGCCCTTCTGTATATTTTTTATGTCTTCAGAAAAAGCGATATTTTGTACGACTTTCACTATGATAGTTTCAGCGTGTTCCAAGTCAGAAGCGTTTATCGTTTTATTGCGTGGTAATTTATTTATAAATTTTAATACGTAAGCTACCGAACGGATATACTTACTCCATTTTGAAAATTTCAAACTAAGCGTGATAAGAGGATGTTCTTGAATATTGCTAACGGTATGAGAAACAGTTTTTTGTTCTGGTTTTGTAGAATGAGAAGATAACTGTTTTATTGGCCACTCACTACTAGGTAGTGTAATCCACGCGGGACCATTGAGCCAAAGATCACCATTTATTATTTGCGACGGTAATAGTCCGCGGGAAATATGGTCAGCGGGGTTTTCTGATCCTGCGATATGATAAAATCGATCAGATGATAAAGAAGACTGTATCTGTGAAATACGGTTAGCAACGAAGGTGTTAAATCGGTGCGGTGAAGAGCACGCCCAACAGAATGTGACTTCAGAATCCGAGAACGCGTAAATTTTATCAATCGGATGTCTCGCGGATAGCGTATCATAAACGGTACTTACTAAGTTAGCGAGTAACACTAAGGCGCATAACTCGAGTCTAGGCAGCGTAACCGTTTTTAAGGGAGACACCCTGGACTTGGAACAGAGCAGCGTAACTACCGGTGGGTCGTCACCATTAACTACGTGCGAGTAAATCACGCAGCCGTATGCCTTTTCACTGGCATCAGCGAACGCGAGTAGCGAAACTTGCGAGTTTTTATCAATTCTCATATGACGTGAGAACTGTAAGCGCGATATCAGAGGTAGCTCTGAAATATAGTGTTGCCACGTTTTGACAACATCTGCGGGCGGAGTCTGGTCCCAATCAAGTTTGAGAATCCATAAGGCTTTGATTAAAAGTTTAGCGAAGAGAATAACTGGACCAACTAATCCTAAAACATCGTACAAGCGAGCGGTTGCGGATAAGATTGCACGTTTAGTGCATACGAGCGGCGGCGGGGACACGAGAAAACAAAAGCTATCGTTAGCTTGATGCCAACGAAGCCCTAATATTTTTAAAATATTATCGTCGAAAGAAACGGTTTTCAGTTGACGATGCGTTGCGGGAATATGTTGTAATAGTTCTGAACTATTACTTATCCACTTAACTAACTCAAATCTAGCACGATGGAACATTTGGATCAGTTAAGTGGCTATGTCGACAGCGATGTCAACATTGGGTGCGGAGGATGCGAGGTCGTCTATATAAATGTATCTCTGGACCACCGATGCGGCCAGAGTGGTTGTCAGTCTCCGCTTCTCCTAAAATAATATAACCGAGTGAGGTTTCAATGGCACTGGGAGATTGCGAACTAATTATTTTATCAGATAATAAAATTTGTAAATAAGTATTGACTCCTAACAAGACGTCAATATTACCAGGCTGGTGAAATGAATCGTCGGCTAAGCGTATTTTATTTATGAAATTTATATTAGACATATCTATGGTTGATTCGGGTAATTGTCCCGTTAATGTGGGTACTACTAGCGGTTTAATTTGATACATCTTGTTATCATCAAAGCGGGAAGTAAATTGTAAGGAAGTGACACCTAAAATCTTTTGCGATATTCCACCGATTCCGTGCACCTCATTGAAGGGAGTTTTATTAGAAATCGGTAAAGATAAGCGTTTGCAACAATCAATTGTTACATAATCACTTTGTGAGCCTGGGTCCACTAAACAGCGAAGAAAATGTTCGTGGCCATATTTATTTACCATTTTAATTTTCGCGGTTCCTAATAATGTGGTAAAACAATGCGGCTTATTTAATAATTCGCGCGACACATTACAAGACGAAGACGCGTTTTGTCCCTCTTGTCTGTCTGTCGAACAAAAATCGACCTTATTGGTATCACGTGAAGGGTTGCTAAGGAAAAGCGGGCGAGTCGAAATATTTCGTGCTGTAGAATCTTCGACCTTATTAATATTATGCGGAGCGTCGTTATCAGAACGCGAGCGGTTAAATAAATTTTGCGTATTTTTTGTGAGCGATGAATCGATTTTATTTGTATTATTATTACTGAAAATATGAAGTAAAGTATGATGCGAGCGGGAGCAAAGTTTGCATTTGCGTTGCGATTTACACATCGATAATGCGTGTTTATTACTTAAACAATTAGTACAACATTTATTTTGTTTTATAAAATTATATTTATCGCGAGTAGTGAGTTTTAAGAATTGCGGACAGACATATAAATGATCATGCTCCTTTGACTTGCATAGAATGCATGAACGCGATGAATCAGTATTAATAAATGTTTTACTAACTTTATAAGGAGCGGGACTAAATTTAATATTACTTTTATTATTATCACTAGACGAAGTATGCGGTGAAGGAAATGTATGGCACAAAGCCCTATTTTGCTCGAATAAAAATTGAATCAAATCAGAATATTTTGGTATGTTAACTTTGCGGCACGACATTTCAAAGGCTTTCACAGTCTCGGTATCTAATTTTCTAAGCGCTATATTTAAAAAGAGAAAATCAGATATGTCATCAATTTTAAGTTGCTTAAGAGCATTAATAGAAGCGTCGAACTTGTCCATAAATTTATGATAACCAGCGGGCGTATTTGCGTTAACATTTTTTATTTCCAACAGCTGATTTATGTAAGTAGTAGCGAGTGCACGCTCGTCATTGTATCTGTGGATAAGTGCGTTCCAGATCACTGAATAGTTTTCAGCTGTAGGCATAAGGCCTGCGCAGACAGATAATGCTTTGTCTGATAACTTACTGACTAAATAGTACACCCGTTCAGCGTCTGTTAACTGGTGGTTTTCATGGACTAGCGTTTTAAATTGTTGGTAGAACATAGACCAGTGTCGTATGTCTCCATTGAAAGTTAATAATTCCATAGGCGGGAGCGAGGGCTTTAACTTAGCGGGTAAATTATTGTTATCTAAATTCAAAGATGAATGCGGAGCGGATAATTTTGAAACTTTACTTTTAACGCGGCTGTACAAGTCATGAAAAGAATTTAAAGGTTGGAAATCTATTTCCGCGTCTGGATTTACCCTTAAATTCTTAACATTATATTTTTCCAAAGTGTCCTTGAACTCATCGCGTAAGTATTCAAGGTCAGCCGCGGTACTAAGTAAAGAACTCTGCGAGTCAGCGTCCAATGCACTGATTGACAAATCATAGATTGATTGCATGCGTGAAAATATGGAATTGCGTTTAGCGATTAATATTTTTAAACTAATTTCGTCGTCTGAAATCGTCTTAGCGTCATGATATTTGGCTTTAGTAGTCATTTTGTGAACAAAATTAAGTTACGCGTTAATAATAATTATGCGAGGATAAGTACAAAAATATTATGCGAGCAATGAATGAGTTGAATACGATTTGTAGTAAATACAAAAATGGCGTATTACTAAATGCGGAATATGGAATGCGTTTAAGTATAATTTTTTGTTAATAGATATAGAAAGTTACACAATAATGAAATGCAATAGTAAAAGCGGTGCGGTGCGTTTTGCAAATGAAATTAAATAAATATGTATAGTAAGCCGTGAAGGTATATTATGTAATGCGAGCGGAATATACTACACACATAAATTTATTTGCAAAAAGGTAATAGAAATATAATAGGATATGAATCCGGTTGGTGACCAATTTTATACGGCTCGAAGTGACCAAAACTTTTGGTGTGAATGCGATGCAGACTTTAAAGACTGCTACTGGTTCATGCGGGCGTTTTATATAGTGGACTGTAGTATGCGTTGAAGGAAGAAAGTCAAGGGTTATTTGGAGGGTTGGCAAGCACACTAACCTGGTTGCAGGACTCGATTGGTACTCGTATTAGCACCGACGGCTAGGCGGCTGCCCCAATGTCTCCAATCTTCTTTCTTCTTGACTTCTTATTGGTTATTATGCCGTATTTGATTGGTTTAGGTTTACTATTACACTTCACAGTAATGTCACTTGCTTTATGAGAGTTATTTAGCGGGCGCGGTGATGCGGTTTTTAGATAATATGCGGATTAGTTCATTAATTATATTCGATAATGAGCGCGAGTTGCATTCGATGTTGGCGGGAGACTTCTTTGCGACTGTCTAAACCTCGGCCGTGTGCGAGTGAATCCGCTATATAAGAGTGCGCTTGCCAGAAAGAGAGGGAGGATAGGAAATTAAATAGAGAAGGAATGGATTGCCGCGCTTTCATAGAAGATATAATAATTTTGGCGGGAACAGCGGGAGCAGGCAAATGCATCCACAGAGTAATGCCATTATTGGCGCGAACAATAAAAAACATCATTTCTAACTCTGAATGATTTTGAAGAACTAAGTTACAGTCGTTCCTAATTTATTTTCATTATAAATTAACACTACATAAATTCTATAATAACATTCTATCGCCGCAAAGTTACTCAGAGCAGTATATTATACCAGGATCGAAAACCTCTTACTCCGGCCTAATACATTATGTATTAATTCAAGAGGTATTGGTGAAATGTACGCACCGAGCCTGATTTAATTGACTATCAATTATATAGAGGTGCTGATTTCTAATGAGTTGAATAATATCGTGAGTTGTATAAGATACAACAATATGCATAATTGCATATCTAACTACATGGCTATGGTTTTAACCCCATGATGGAAAACCATTGATCACGGATCTCACCTCCCAAGGAGGCCTAGCTAGAGCAACCTCCAACACGCTGCTCCAGTGCGGATTGGTGGTGGGGTTATTGGCCAACCCGAGGGTCGGAAGTTTTTGTGCCGCCCCAGTGCCTCCGCCATAGCTTAACTACTGTTATCTTACGATAACAACCGGGACTGACAGTTTTACACTCAAGATTTTTTTCCATCAGTACAAATACCGACCGCGCCCGGGGATGTTTAACTTTGTCGATCACTTAGGATCGACACAAGCCGCCGGACTATGAGCGATTCTCTATAACTTTTAGGTGTAAGTATAGGTATTAGCATACGTACATATTATATGTACAACGCTTGACTCATGACCACTCATTATACGATTATACTACTACACTACTACATTACACTACGAGTACTAGAGACGTTAATATATTTTCTAATCTCATCGTTATTTATTCGGCTTCGCTACCACTTGACGCGCTCTTCAATAAGGTTCTCAAATAGATCTAAAAATAACGACAAGCTCCACTTAAGGACGTGAGTGATCTATTATAATTATATCTTACTTAGTATAATAAAGCCCAAGTTTGCTAGAATATTATTAACATGAAGGGAAAACATTTACCACTTCTTAAAATTATACACACACGTTGGAGTATAATGTAGAAGAAATGCAGAAATCTAAATGTTATAATATGTATTAATAAATATACTTTCGTATAATGTAAGTATATTAAAAAGTTTAGTGTAAAACAGTTGAAAATGAATTAGGCACAAATTTCGAACGTGCAGAGAAAGTTACAGTAACTCAGTGACTAGAAGATGATCATGACTCAAACAAAATTTAAAATAATTAGTCTAAACAGGTGTGTATACCTAGACTGGTCATAAATACTGCAGTTACATAAAAACTTTTGTTTTTTTTCAGCTTTTTAATTATTTTGAAGTTACGTGAGTACCCGTATTATACTTAAGATGTACGCTCACAGTTCTAAACAAGCTGCTCAAGTGGTCGGGAAGGTACAACGTGGTCATCATCCTGCGTCAGTGATGGTTTGGTGGGGCGTGTCTTATCAAGGAGTCAAAAACTGCATTTTTGTGAAAAAGGAGTGAAAACTTCAGCCAAAGTGTATCAAGATACAGTCTTGGATCATGTTGAGAAACCTCTCAGCAATACTCTTTTTAAAATACACCGTGGACTTTCCAACAGGACTCTGCACCTGGTCACAAGGCACGAACTACCCAAGCCTGGCTTGAAACCAATGTTCCGGACTTTATAAGAGCTGAAGACTGGCCCTCATCTAGCCCAGACCTCAACCCTTTAGACTTCAAATTATGGTCAGTTTTAGAGGACATGGCCTGCTCTAAACGACACGGCGACATTGAGTCTCTTAAAAAATCTTTGGAGCAAGCAGTGGCGAAATTTCCCTTGGAAACAGTGCGTAAATCCATAGATTCGTGGCCAAACAGATTAAAGGCCTGTATAAAAGCCAAAGGTGGTCATTTTGAATAGAATATTTAAGTATTTTTTATTTTTTGCTGAGACTTTAATAAATATGTAGGTATAAATTTTATTAATATTACATTACTTCATTTAAAAAAAAGCATTTTCATTTGTAACAGAACTTATGGCTGGACTAGTAGGTATTTATATAAGCTATTTTTAGAATTTAAAACTCTTCTTTCACTCTCTCTCCTTTAACTCTTCTTATTAATCTTCTACGCAAATATTATGAAATAAGTAAGTACTCATTTTGATGAAATGCTCAATGTTAAAGAAATTCAAACCCACAGGTCACATTTGATACAGAATTTGTTGTAAACAAAAACATAGTTTCGCGGTGCTGAAAAACAAAATTAAATAACTATGCCTCAACGTTATCTTATATGTATAAATAATTATACCCCATTGTTTTCTTCCAAGAAAATTAAGTCCTAATCCGTATCAATTACTTAAAAAGATAATGCTCGTGGACAGGTCTATAAAACTACCCGATGGTGTCAACGTGAAATAGTATACCACTAAACAACGCATCAATTTTCACTTTACTGAATAAATTTAAACATCCAATCCATTACCTTTATAAATGTAGCACCCGAAGCGCTATATCTAAGATAAGAAGCAATGTAAACCAAGTAAGTGATAAAATTAAGCGGCATGAGAAAATTCTTACTCTGTGGTAACCAGAATGTGAAGCTATCACGCGATCTTCTTACTTTATACTACAGAGGAATTTGAATCTTAATTTCATTAAAAAAGCGTGCCATTTTTCAATGTAAGTTTGTATTGGACGGCGGCCATTTTGTAAATCGTGGCGTATCTGCTCAGCGACATCTAGTAGTTATAATGACAAATGATTGTTTAACATTTGTATGAGAATTTGCGAGTGATTTTACTACAACTTTAAAGGGAATTTAACTTTTTGTTTCTTGTATTTACGTTAGTAGCGTTTGCTAACGACTTGATTCAATTTGCGGGTAAGAGAAGTGATTTATTTTCTAAAGTCATATTACATTAGTGTGATTTTTTATGTAGAAAAAGTTGATGATTGACCACAAAACCACCTGATGGTAAGCGAAAAGGAAGTCGTGGATGATAAAGCGATGCATTAAGATACGAATTAAGATACGTAGACTTTTGACTTTAGAATACGTTTTAAAACACAATACATAACGTTTAACGCATTATTCAGTGATGTAGAAGCACAAGAAAATTAATTGAATAATATTGCTTATAGCCCCACACTAGGATTCCCTGTGTCGTGGGTGCCATGGACAACACACAAGATAAGGACATTCACATCCGGATAACATATAATTGTCTCCTTCATACATGCCAGAACGAACTAGAATCGTTGCAACCTACATGATCTGATCAGCCATCTAAAATAGTACCATCAAGAGAATAACAGAACAGAAATAAGCCCGGATCAGAGGGTTACCTTCGCTTTACGTCATTAAAATGTCTGCTTTGATTTTATCTCTTACTAGGAAATCACCCTCGCTTCGCTTATATAGCCTATGTCACCCGGGAAAAGTGTAGCTTCCCAACAGTGAAAGAATTTTTCAAATCGGTTCGGTAGTTTGGGAGCCTATTCAATGCAAACAATCAAATCTTTCATCTTTATAATATTAGTATAGATAAAGAAGAATACGATCATTTAAAGCATTGTATTTAGCCAGTTTACTATTGTTTTAAGATATAAAATAAATTGAAAGCAGTGGGTATTTAAAATCCAAAAAATTGTTCCATCTTAGTATAATATCCTTATTCGCAAATATTATCTACTTTGGCCAAGTTGAATAGCTAGTATACAGACAGGGCTGGTCTTAAATCCATCAATCTTAATCAATTAATAAATATTATGCTACATAAACTTTGCCTCAATGTGGAGACACCTTAAGATATTGGTACAGATCTAACGATTCCCATATATTATAACAGTACGAAGACAATCTCACAGCTTCATATTGAAAATTGAAATTCGAGTCAATGTCTGCCAAGAAACGATACGAAGTTACTAAGAAAATAGGGTGTTTCGAATTATAAAGTTGTCTAACTAGAGCGCACACGACTACTAAGAGTAGAACTTTTATGCAAAGAGTTGTCTTCTGCAACCTTATTTCCTGGTTTTAAAGGTATATCTAATGTAATGAAAATGCTTGTTAAATATTGTATAATTCTTCTAAAAAATATATTCAGACATAAAATTTGCGGATAACTCAAAAACTACTGGACAGATCATTTAAATGGGACCACATGACAAGCACCAGCTTTCGACTTCACGTGACCAGCGAAGCATCTACACCACACACAATAATCCATTTTGTTAACCACCGGTTTCAATATTCTGTCTATCCATAATGAGATCCACAATTCAGCCACCAAACGATTCGTCATGTTCCGGCTTGAGAACCAGTTCTTTCATTCTTTGCCATCTCTCTGTCTTGGCCGGCAAGTCATCAGTGATGCCCTTGGTGTTGCTGATGTCCATGGGAGACGATAGCTATTTACCGTCAGGTAGACCGTCAGCTCGTATAGAAATCTCATAGCAGTAAGTGTTCATGAACATTTAATTAAATTATAATGCAAGTGGTGTTAAAAATTTACAATGCGCTCTTCTCTTACTATCCTTTAGTAAACGCTGTTACGCAATTGGGAATAGATTTTTAACGTTTACGTCCAGACCAGCACTTTTCATTGACCTTTCTTTACCAATCCTTTATTCTATGGCTCTAATTATAATTTACAGTTCAAGCTATTATACTAATAGTTATTGCTTAAAAGTCATAGTTGAATTTATATTTAGTTGCCATTTTCGCCCACTTTGATAAAATGTTGAAAAAAGTGCTTTTACGAGTACAAACGTAAAAAGCTTGCGACATAATTTTTACCCGTTCTTTGTAGTTACAGTCCTCAAATCTGCAGTGAACCCTCAAAGAAGCGTATTGGAGTACACTTCAATCCTCTTCCATTATAAGGACCTGTGAAATCCCAAGGATTGAAGCCAAGGACTTTAAAATGAAGTTTCCATAGCAATCGTAAGTTATGACATTACGGGAATCAAAGAGTTTACTTGAAAGAAGGGAAATAGAAAGTTTGCGACCACATTACAAAAGTTTGGTCTATTATTTGTAGAATTCTAGAGTTTGCTATTATAATTATTAATAACTTGCTCATAATTGAGTTTCATAAAGTTTAATCTAACACTTTGTTTGGCTTCTGTTTAATTAACACGTCTTACGAAATGATATTTCTTCGGGCTGTCCGACTTCAATTTCAGGTTGAAATCTGAGAAATATGTTTACTTTTTTCGCATTTTGGTAATTTGATAATGATTACATCAAAGCCAGGGAACCTCAGTATAAAGAACCTAACACGATTGCCTCTTCCAAAAATCAAGTCAATGAGTATCTCCTAACTCCATTCAAATTTGAAAGTTTTAAATCCAAAATTTAAATAAACAATATGCATAACATAATAATTACTACATTCTTTTATTACAGTTAAAAATTAAATTTCATTTACGGCAACATCACGACAGAGCAAACAATGATTAAACACCATTAAATTTATAAATCCACAAAACAACTGCTAAACGACCGCTAAACATAAATAATTTTAAAAGCCAAATTAGACAAATGAAACATCGCAAAGTAAGCGTAAGGGCTCAAGCGGAATAAATTAGAAAAGTTGTCGGCAGATGCGTAAAGAGGACAAGAGGTGTATTTTGGGTACGAAAAATTCGTAAAAATGTACCTATGCGTTATTAATATCGATGCGTCAGTATGTAAAAATATTTCAGGATATCAAACAACAACCCACTAGTATTATTTTGCAGTGTCAGTTTTCTTATTTTACCTAATGAAATTGATCACCATAGTGATAGTATCTATTATGTAAGTTAATGTAGCTGATGTTTTCCCAGTTTTATTCACGGCTTTAGCAAAGATTTGGGTCAAGATGTTTAATGACTTGCTTGATTTCAGTTTGAGCATTAAATATAATACGATAAATGTATTAAAAGTAATGGCTGTGTATAGATTGCCGCAAGCGGCATTATATATCGCACTCGATTCTGGGAATGTAGGTAAGTTTTGCGGCGTAATATTAACACCGTCTGATCTGCCATGGAGTATGCATGGCGAAATATTTCCAATAAAAGTCGTAGTCCATAAAGAGAATGACATTTTATTATAAGTAAAGTATAATTTTCTTGTAGAACTAGTGGTTTGGGAGAATACTGCGAAATACACGCACGCACACACACACACACACACACATACGCATATCGCGGCGAGTATTATGACCCCTGCTCTTCAGCTCACGGGCCACCTCGCCCCTCCGTGCCTACGCAGGTTTACATTGCACTCTAGGGGTAGGGCAGACAAGACTACGCGGAGTCGGTTTTGCAGCGATTCGTATCTTTCACTAACGAAATTGAAATCTTAGAGTTAAAAAAGACTTTTACAGACTTTGTATATCTTAATTTCATTCGATATAAGTCGATCAAGAGTTAATGACTTTAAAACGAGAATTGGATCCTGAGAAAGGTCACGGAACAACTCGGGGAGTTGTATTGGCAGAGTTAGGCAGAGAGCATAGTGAAAAAAAAAACTTCTGAAAAAACTTTCTTAGAGTTTAAGACTCACCTTCATTATCCGATCTCGGCTCAAGAGCGCGATGTCAGATCTTACCAATGTCAATTTTACATACCATTTGACATATTTTCAGCTTAAGATCGGTTTATTATTATAATTGAAAACAAATCCACCTGACAAACATTTTTAAGTCTGTGCCCTGGCTCGGAATCGAAACCTGAAGTCTTCGTTTTGAAGTTAAGGTAATAAATAACAATAATTGAGCTACATGCGATACGATATTTATGTAACATAATAGATATTTTCATATTTATTTATGTTATATATTTTCTACAAGTTACTTTTAATTCTAAATGTTGTAACGATGTGTACTAATGCAAGTAGATTATCAACTTTTGTTCAATGACACTGAGTTTAAATGGTATCGTGTTGGACTAACATTTCAGTGTAAATTTGTAAACTTAAACGGGTTAATATTTGACACGTGTAAATAGTAACAAAGTAGCAAAATTTAATAAAAGTTTGTATGTAATCAACTGTAGTTTTGGTTCTTAGTATCATCATTCTTTTTATTAGAATAGAATAAAATAGAATACTCTTTATTGTACACACCAAATAGAACATACATACATAATACATACATACACACAACAATAATACATAAACACACAACACAACAAATTACAAAAAACAATAACATAATATTACATTTGCTCCTGGTTCAAGCAAGTACCCTAGGATATACAGGGGTTGTACAGAAAGAAAGAACAAAGAATTATGATGTGCTATATGCTGTGTGAGCGTTGTTTGCCCCAAATTTATTTATTAAAAATGTTTTACCAGTTTTCCCTTTGGAGTACTTTATGAATTTTTGTGATAAGGTTGCTCTGCGAGGTTGAGATCCACAACAATATTGATATTGTTTTGTTGTTGTTGAAGCACTTATAGTCCTTCGAATTGTGCCAATCGTGAATGTGAATAAAAGTATCTCTCCATCTGTTTACCTGTCCGGGCATCACATAAAACCCTAGAACGGATTTCAATGAAAATTGGTAAAGTTGTCACTAATATTCCGGGTCATATTTGAGGAAAATTTTTATCCCGGAAAATTAAAATGATTCCCTGGGAAACGGGATGATTTGTACAGAATATTTTTAAAACATCGATCGACTTGCTTCGAATTTGCAACAAACATTCCATGCTTAAGTTGAAGAAACGTATATTTTTCAGTTTTCCAAATTTTTGCCAGAAAAAGAAAAAAATACAAATCAATGTGAATATTGCTTATTTTTCAAAACCCGCTCCTAGAGAAATCCTTTGTGATTGTATCATAAGTTTCAATATAAAAATTATTAAATATAAGTACCTCAATATAAATTTATGATTGTTTTAATTTTCTTCTGCAAGAGATACAAATAAGGTACGACATATGTAATTTCCGTATGCGAAGCTGCCAGCAATAGCTAGCAAATAATAATTACGATTGTTGTTTGTAAGAGGTACTTGACTTACGACGTTTTAATAATTGATATATTTAGAAGTTTTTTACTTCTAGTTAGCAGTTTGTAATCTTAAAAGCTAGGGCATAAATAAATTTTAAAAGATGTGCTGAGGAGTTTCTTTAGGATTTTCTTCTCCTCCATGACAAAGCACCTTTCAGAAAATGAATAAATTATCCTTCCCATATGAATAAATTATTTTGAATTTTGAATTTATAATTTTTAGTTAAATGCGACAAATTAACGAGTAATAAAAAGGGCCCGTTACGCCCAAAACACGCCTAATGAGTAATGACTGTTCAGAAAGTATCCAATTACATATTAAGATGAGATATAATTACGGGTTGAAATGATTTAGGCGACCTGTGTGGCGTAATGGTTACTATGCCGGTCTGACGTCACAAACGTCCTGGGTTCGATCCCTACTGAGGCAAAAATTTGAATGATGAGTTATATTTCTTTTCTTGGTGTGTGTGTTCTTATTTTTGTGTCTTCTCCATGGCATCCGCAACATAGGGAATTCTAGTGTGGAGTTATGAGCGTGGCGTAATATTTTTAATCGGTGAATTTTTGCGTGCAATGTTCCAAAGGGCCTTTGGTGAAACGGTGAAACGTTACTGAAGGTACCAGCTTAGCGGAATCGCCCTATTGAAGACAGATTACGTGACATTGGACGAATATCTGCGGCCACATCCACGACACGATGTTCGCTTTATACGTATTAAGTAGTTTAGTAGAAAATAATTTTAACTAAATTGTAAGTGAATAATTTTTAGTGCGCGTCCAAACGTAATAATTTAATAAAGCTCTTTAGTTCATACAATCTTTCACAAACTACTTAATAACTTATGCATTTGACTAAATTTTAATTAAAAAGTGCTTGGCATGTTAAATGATAAGCCTAGCCCACCTACTTAACAGAAAAATAGAAAAAATTCTAAATTACTTGTTTTTTTTATGGAAATAGCCGGCAAACGAGCTGACGATTGTTTACTTTTAAACTACTAAATTGTCCGTTTACACGTATTAATTTACGTAAAAATAGTTTAAATTTTGCTATTCACTTAAATACTTAATACGTGAACACCGGACTTGACGCGGATTTTGTTCGAAACAGCCCGTCTATATATTTAAGTCTATGTTAAATACGACAAATTAGCGCCCAATAAAAGGGGCCTGTTAGACCCATAACGCTGTTAATGACTGTTGCTAAAGTATCTAATTACATGTGATGAGAAATTATTGTAGGTTCGGAACGACCCCGCCATTTCTTGTTTACGTGTTAAAGAAAAGTTTTGCTTTTCTTTTTACATTAACGTGGTGTTAGATTTGAAATTTAATTGGAGATTTTTTCTAATGTAAAGATGCGTTGTTTGAAAATTGTAAATATTCAATAAAGAATGAAACATTTATTGAATATTTATATAACATTTATAAAATATTCAATAAATGTTTCATTCTTTAGAACATTTGTATAATGACATAGTTGTTATCAGATATAAGCTGATAATATCGACCGTTAATTTCGACACTGAAAAGTAAATTCTATAATTGTCTCGAAGGACAACTACATGGTATTTAAATATCTTCGGATGCAACATCTCGTATAATCCCGGTTGCAATTCACTTACAGGTAAGTTCTTTCAACCATACAATATTTATACACTAACAAAATATTATGAATACTCAACAATAACTAAATTATTTTATAAGCGTAAGGACTCTATGACTAACGCCCCAACTTAGAGTCACTAACGGTTACTTAAATTGCTCCTTAGTACAGGATTTGTATGGTGATTCTTTACTAAGGAGCGATTAAAGTAACCATTAGTGACTCTGAGTTGGGCTGTAAGTCTTAGTAAACCTCCCCTCCACCCCTCTTGTTCGTGGTACATCCTGCTATAAGGACAAGGCTATAGTGACCTTCCTGCTGGAAATATCTGGGATATGTATCAAGCAGCGAAATCCCGATAATGCCCATAGTAAAATCCAAGTCAATACGGTTCTTCTAGAGTACTAGACTTAATTATAAAATATCTTGAGATTGTCGGGAAGAGCCAATTAAAAAGCAATGTCACGTAAAATATGTAAATTCTTGGTCAACGATATGTCGGTGATGCATTAGGTGGTATGGATGTGTATTGCCTGTAAGATTAACAATTATCAACATTAGCCCATTTTCTCCTTTTTCGGCTAATAAAAAAAAACGTAACATAACTAAATGGATTGAATCTGGAACAAGCGCAAATAAACGCTTCTCTGCGCTCACGAAATTTCTTGGTACAGGAGAAGATTTATAAGAAACATTTTGTCAGATCTGGTACAGAAAAATAACAGTTCGTACAAAAAGGAAAGTTGGCGCCGCCATTTTCATTTGTTGTTGATAACTTGTTATTATCTTAAAAGTTTTAATGGACGCTTGGAGTTGAAGATACGGTAAGAGAGAAATATAGGTTATAATATAACCATAACTTTCCTCTCGTAGGTCTTACGACTTCAATATCAATATTGTAACTAGATGATTGTGACAGTTACGTAGCTTAGTATTTTATTAGTGTGCAATATCTTATAAATGATTATGAATAACAATAAACAGTAAACTTATTACAAAATCTTGTGCATTATTTTATTAATGATATTAAAGTGACCCTGAGTTGGGACGTAAGACTTGGCCCGAAGCGAAGTAAGGATCGGTTACTTCAACAATAAAAATGATTAAAAAGAAGTGACTGAGTTAAGAGCTCCAAGACAATATCTTTATCCAAACTAAATAATTCAAAGACGACACGCATCGTGTTACATAACCAACAGGTCATATATATCGCCGCGACCCAAATCTTGACACCCACGCGAAATTTAGAAGGTAACATGGAAATGTTTATGTTTCTAACGACTAACATGGAATGGTTTATGAAGGCACACCATTTTTATTGGATTAACAACAATCCCATCTGATGGTAAAGATGACTTATAAAATGGTGAGTGAACTGACTGACAACCGACTATGCAAATAAAAAATTAAAATGTGTGCAATTCACACGTGGTAGAAGTGAAACTTTCCAAAATTTTGGTCAATAAATCGAATCTTCTACCTTGTTCCTCGCGCCATCTATGAATACAACTTAGCACTTTTTAAAAGATAACCACGAACATAAGAAAAAGAAAACAGTGGTTACTAACGCCATCTCTTAACATAATATGAAGAGTAAAATGAGCAGCTAGCGCCATATATCTAGCAATAAAACGAATCTTCTATCTTAGTCCTCGCGCCATCTATGAATACAACTTAGCATTTTTACTGTCGCGATGTCGTTTTTATTTATTTTAACTGACGAATATTTCTGTCTCATTCTTTCCTGGCTTCATCCTACACATTTTTGTATTTGTGTCTCTTACCTGTCGTTTTTTCCGTTGCATCCGGTTTGAAATCACAACGATTCTAAAGAAGTTTCACTTCAAAAAAGTAGCCTTTAATTTGAGTGAAGCCACAAAAGTACTCTACTTACGTGTATTTACTTCCAATCACACACGTTACACATTCATAAAAACTGAGGTAGTTTTTGCCAATGCCTCCCGGACTGTCGCGATGTCGTGCTGGAACTTAAACGTTACCGTCTTGTGCAGTTAAGTGGTGCAAAAATAACACAAAATTGAGTTATAAATTTAATGCTAAGCTATATATGTAACATTTTTGTTAGGAATAATAATTCATAATTCATTTTTATCAAATCACCGTAAGTTTAACTATGATATTTAAAAAGTTCCCTCAATGAAGAATGGATCCCATAATCAGAATTGAATTTTAATAACTAAGGAACCAATCTAGACGAATCTCAGTTTATCTTATCAAATAAAAACCTTTCGTAATCCATTAATCTTTCTGAAGTAACATTAAAATTTAAAAATTCAACCTTTAGAAGAACCTTCTCCTTTTTTGAATTTATTAAAAAAATATATTAGAAGTCTTGTTTTTTAATCACCTCATCCATACTACACCAACGTTGTATAGTAAAGCTCCTGGCGCCGTCGCTTGCGCAGCGTCTGTTTCCAAATCTGAATTATTGAATGGGTAACCAAAAGTATCGTTAAGAATAGCAATAGCGAGCATTTGTTAAGTGGCTTAACTTTTTGATGAATGTTTATAATTTAATGAGCATTACACAATGTTTTTAATGCATAAAATTTACGTATTTATTAAAAAGGGCATATGACGTAGACTTGTGATAGTGGATGGACGACGTGAGTGGAAAATATCTTAAGCACTTCTGTGATTCGAAGTGCATGTATAGGCGTCGGTCCCAGTTGTTTCCATTAGATAACAGTCGTTAAACAACAAGATATTTCATCAGAGACTAATAACGCTTCCGCTGATTTCAGATCAGTAGTAGCGAGTTCAGGAGTAGCGTGGTGGAGTACGCTCAAAAGGACAGACCCATCCTCTTTTTTTGTTATATGTATATCTATAGTTCAGTCAATAAAGTAGTTGTAGAGTGCGTGAGCGGGAACCTAAGCGATTTCTTCAGAAACATATTCAGGGTGCTTAGGGAGATAAGATACTAAAAGTCCTGGGGTCTAGGAGGCGAGCCGGGGGGAGGGGGGGGGACAAAGGTCCCAATTTTAGGTTTTTCAGCAATATCTCAAAAACGGTGCGTTGTAGCGAAAAATGTTTTAAGACGAAATGAAAGCTTATAAAATTCTCTATAACTTTAATTCTGTACACTTTTTCCATATACCTAACCGTTTTTGAACTACACGCTCCAGAAATGTAGAAATTAAAGTTATTCAGCGTAATGACCATTATCTGATGCAAAAATGCCCCAGGACTTTTAGTATCTTATCTCCCTAAGCACCCTGAATAAGTTTCTGAAGAAATCGCTTAGGTTCCCACTCACGCACTCTATACCCTCTTTTGAGTCATTCCTTGACTGGACTACTAGTTATTAATTCAAAAAACGTAATTGTTACGCAATATAAATATCGGGTCAGAATATAATTCTCAATAATTTTCTTTCAGGTATATATTATTATTAATTTTCGATGTCTGAATTAATAATAATGTCATCAAAACATGTATGTAAAATGAGAGCCAAATAAAAAAAACTTAGATCTAAATGGGTGTCTAGTTCTGTGTAGAAAATTCTAAAATATTAGTCACAAGAATATGTAATTCAAACTCTACGTTTGACTTTGGCACCTATCGTGAAATAACTTTATCCATTTGAATAAACAATGGATTGTTACTTTGAATTTCAGAGAGATCGTGATTCCTTCAGCTTTATTAGTGGGCCCCACTAATCACTCGAGAACTTCAACTACATGCACCAGTTCGACAAATGAGCGTCCGTAATGGAAACCGGAGAAATCGAATCGTTTCGATGGATTGTAATTAAACTAAGCTTTTGAATTGGACTCCGTATTGCGGGAACTTAGCGAATGACTTGATTGATAAGCAGTGAGTCACGCTGTTAAAGAGATTGAGTGACCGAACAACGGTTAATTATAAAGGGTTAGATGCTTGTAAATTTCTGCAATTATTTAATGCCATATGTTAAAATTACTAGCTTTGTAAGGCCTGGGAATAGATTAGGATTATTTATAACAGTAGGTATAACATCGTCCGGAAATTGTTTATTGGAATTTAAGGTTATTTTAGATTTCATTCATAAAGAATGCAGTAGGCATGAAAATTTTATTTATTTATCTGTTTTCTTATGAAATAATAGTAGTGTCAAAGTCAAATGCATAACATTACGATAAGTATAACATGCTGTTCAATAATTACTGCTGATCAAAAGATTACTGGCTGGTGAAAAAGATACTGCAACCAAAAAAAAGTATAACATTTTACGGTCAATCTTAGAATGATAGTGTAGCAGATGTCAACGAACTCCAATAGGAGAGTCCTGACATCAGAGCTTTTTATGAAAAATGCGTACGATCCACCTGATGATAAGTGACTACCATCGCCTACCGGACATCGGCAACACCAATGGGTCCTATGCGTCGCCGACCAAATAAGAAGGGGTAAAAGAAGGAAAGAAAGCTTGAAGGACTGGTTCCTTATGCCATATTTATTTCCTTTTTTAAAATTATCTCCCAGATGTACTGGAGCGTTTTTTCATTTGTACTCCAGTTTTAAACAGTCTAGTAACAATATTCAAAAGAACTGCTTTCTATTTGACTATATTGTCAAGAACAAAGTCAATACACGCCCGTGGCAGTCCACTTAGCATATCGCCGGTGTTTTACACAACAAGACATTTCTGTCACCTTTTTGTAGCGATAAGTACTTGTATTGTACTAATTTTGATACGACGCGCTTATAAAGTGAACACGACTTTGAAGTTGGTTTCGTAATACGTATGTTTGATGTTTACCTAACAAAATCTTCTTGGGTTTCTTTTGTGTTTGGATGAGACCTTCCAAAGACGTTAGACAGTAACTCATTAGCCCTGCCTACTCAGGGTCCCAGTTCGATTCTCAAACCACAGACTTAAAAAGAGAACAGACGGAATGTCAACAACAAATTCAGTAAGGCACCCATAGTAATACCAACTCCTCTATTCGTACAAGTATCACACGCACACATTGACACCATGCTGTTATTAATCGGCCGCCATTACCGCGTCAGACCGCACTAAAAATTATGCAAACATGGTAAGCAGGCAGCGTCACTATCGATAAGACAAGGTGACGTCCGGGATTATTTTCACGTCCGTGTCTCAAACAAACATTTTTTTAAAATTAAATCATTGTTTTTCTTATTTAAACCATATTAAAATTTATTGTAGTATACGTAACATAAAAAATATGTCATCTCAAATGTATGACATTAATGAAAATTTAGAACAAAAAAAATATTGTACTCAAATCCATAATGAATTACTATATCACCATAGAGAAAATCGGTCTATTTTAACAATAAATTATATTCATTTTGTAATCACACAAACACTTCTGTATTATAAATGGTTGAATACAACCATTTAGTTATTCAGGTCAGGCAGATACCGACAAAGGGTAACCAGAACAACAGTGCATAATAAATATTACCGAGAACAATTCAAGGTCAGCGATAACTGCATAAGTGAGGAATTCAGATCGAACCCACGATTGTTTTCGTTGTTCCCATGGAACACGGAGTGTTAATATTGGATGTGGTATCGTGAATCTAGTCGCGAAGAGCAGAGTTCAATAAAATAATAGTTTTACATCAAAGTTTTGTTACGAAGATTGAAAATGTGAATGTGTACATTTTCAACTAAAATAAAATATTGTATTATTTGATATTAGTAATTATGGAAAAAATAACATAACATTTAGGGGAGCACAGTTATATAATAATCTTCCAAAATCTGTGAAAGAAGCGGCTTCTCTTAATATTTTTAAAAATAAATTATTTACTTATATTTATAATAACGAGCCACTATACTAACTATAGAATAAAAAAACAACATAAAAGATACGTGCGATAATTATAACCCTTCCTTGGCAGTTAGGTAAAAATATTTAACATCCTGTGACTTGGGCCACCGCCTTATAACAAGTACGCATACAGAGAATTCGCTTCTTAGTTAACAACCAATGAAATATTTGTTTTCTACCCGCACTAGATTTAATATTTATTACTTACTATGCATAAATGTTCTCATGTAAGTGACAATTGTCTTAATGAGAAATAAAGTTCTTTAAACCGATGTTAGTACTATATTATTATTTTATTACTACGTACCTACTACGTCCTAATTAGGTTATGTGAATTGTAAATGTGATACTTGAAAAAAAAAATATTTTTATTCAAAATCAAGATACGCACACGTCTCATAACTTTTTCTCACCAAAATATATTTAACATTTCATACGGGGTGGATTGGTGCCTAAGGTAATCTTTTGACCTATATTTCAGGGCTTTTATTTCATACTATGACTATTCTATTTTATTATTCCTAAAGAGAATGCATTGAGCATTAAATTCGCTACTTGTACCAAGATTTTGTGGTCAATAAACTCTAAATAAATAAATATTCTTCTCGATTAGGTACCACGATGATTTTCTTCTTATATGGACTTTTATCTATTTGCCACATCCAAGCTTCTCGCTTCGCAGTAACATCTAATCTCTAAAAACGGATGGAAACTCCTCGCTCTGTTTCTCAACGTGTGAGAATCAAAAACTGTGATACAAAGAACAGTGAACAGTTATTAGCTCAGAATGTAGCGTGCGCGACTCGCATTACTAACGGTGTAATTGATCGCTTGATACGTGCCTTATTAGTTAGCGGGTTCGTACTTGTGTTTTTTAATTGCTTATCTTACTTAAGTATCGAACTTTCAGACATTAGCGTTCATGCATTCTGACTTTAATATGGAGCTTACTTCGGTGATAGAAGTGGGTTATTGGGTTCGTCAAAGTAGTAAAAATAGTTCTCTTTTGGGTTGGCATGGTCTTCAGTTTCAAGGGTTTCGAGAATTTCAAGGCATCCGTCTACATAGATCGTTTTTAGGGTTCCGAAGTAAGTAGAACCTTTACAGTTTCGTCAAGTCCGTCCGTCCTTCTGTCCGTTCGTCTGTCTGTCCGAAGCAAAGCGCCGAAGCTCTATGTCCTAGAAAGCTTTAATTTGGCATGGATAATATACATATTTATTAAAACTCCAGAATCCCAGAGTAAAATATTGAAAAAAAAAAAATTTTTTTTTTGGTACTTCCCCCACAGGTAACGTGAGGATGATTTTTTTATTCGTCGCGTACCCTGAGTGGGATATCGTTGAAAAGATCTTTCAAAAATATTATGGAATGGAATGGAATTAGGGGTCCGTTTGCGAAATATGCTATGTTAAGTAAAAATAAAATGGTAAAGGGCTTTTAAATTTTAAGTACATATACATGAAGAATTCAATTATAAACAATCGTATGTTGAATGCCATTCATGACCTGACTTTTTGGAACATATTGCTAACGTAAACTGTTGTTACAACTTCTTCCAAATCAACGATACATTTTTTTTTGTCATAATGTTTCCTTAAAAAACTTTACGATTATAATGGAGCTAACGAAACCAAGAAAGTAGTTACACCATAAATACTTGCGAAACGGTAACCACTGATTACCGCCACACAACGGTCTGTGCTGGTATCGTGAGTAATTCCCATAAAACTCTTGCCTACAAAACTACGAAGTTTAACTTTGAACTAGAACCGACAAATAGTCGGTCTGCTAACAAACCTGGCTTACTATCACACTGTAGCGAATTTTGTTTTCCTTTCGACGCATGACGGAAAAGAAGAAGGTACCCGTTATTACGGATTATGCATTTGTCTGCCAGCACTGCTCTTCTTTACAACTTAACCTAATCTTAACTATACATAAAAAATAACGAGGTTCGAAGAAAACGATAAAAATAGAAGAAAATAATTTTCATATACTTGAAAAGTTATCAGCGGCATCTACTCGTATTATTTTATATTTGGTTATGTATATTAATTATCTTTTAACTGACTACTTTTCTGGTCATAAAGGTTTTAAACGCTTGTGTAAAAAATATACATGGACAACGATAAAACATCACAAACAACCACGAGTCATGAACAAAATCAGTTATGCTGTTAGATTTCACTGGACTGTGTGTCACTTCGGTGTGACACACGGTCCTCGAAAACATTCTCAAGCTTTTAATAGAGTAAACTTTTCACATTCGCAGTGGGTACATAACGACATCATTCAAATTGAGTTTGATTAATCACTACCAGTTGTTGAGGCTCTCACAGCTCAGTATGTGTCAGGTGAGGAATACCGTCAACTTCAACGTTTGAAGTGATCGACTATCGGCGCGTTCGGCAATTCGAAATGACCGATAGTAGTGACATTTGACGAGCGAGTTAGTGCTTTGAAGGTTTTTTGCAAGCAAGTTCTGTTTTATGAATTTTGATCTTGTCTGCCATTGTGCTAGAGTTTAATGGAGTTTTCCTTTATTTAAAACATGTTTAATTAGTAGGTAATAGTATAAACAGATGTGGC
The DNA here is from genome assembly GCA_963932265.1 of Thymelicus lineola. Classification (NCBI taxonomy): domain Eukaryota; kingdom Metazoa; phylum Arthropoda; class Insecta; order Lepidoptera; family Hesperiidae; genus Thymelicus; species Thymelicus lineola. The sequence continues at coordinate 5,190,674 of OZ010698.1, read as the reverse complement.
TTAAAATAAATTATACTGTAGTGATAATAATATATAATTATGAATCCTTTGAAAACTTACTCAAGCCTTAAACTATTGTTTGTTTGTCATGTAACTAGCTGACGATCCACCTGATGGTAACTGGCCGCCGTCACCCATGTATAATTGCACATCAGTGACACCAAAGTTATCATCGAGGCTTTGCCGACCAAGATTGCGCTTTTGAGTCCTAAAAGGGTTTACGACTAATAATTTATAACATTCAAAACAAGTTTTTGTTTTGCGGCAAGCGAACCTTTGCATACCTCCCAAGGCAAACCAAGTATTGTAACATCAACCCATGTATATGATAAATATGATCAAAAAGCAATTCATAGCCGCATCAATTTTTGATTCACAATTTTCATTATATTTTCACAATTTATATTACAACTCAGTTAAGATAAGACATCAATTGCTAACTGTAATTATTTCCTGCAGTGTACAGCAAACATTAGTAAGAAATAATTTAATACAGACAGTAATAACACATGAATAAATATCGTACAGAGAGCCAAGGAACAAGCTGTCCGCACTCACACATAGCGCGGTAATGTGTGTGTAACCTTTTACCGACAGGTTAATTCTTATATTTTTCTTTTTTTCTGATGACCCGCGTGGCCTAATATTAACATATCAAACCGCCATTCCAAGGGAATGAGTTTTAATTTCTGTTCTCTCTATGGGTGTGTGTTCTTGTCTTTGTTTATTGTTTATTGTGTAGCGTTTATTATTTATCTATTTACTTATTGTTCACATGCAACGCAACCATTTGAAGCGATAGGTATAAATATTAAATGCAGAAAGTTGAGACTGTACATATGTATTTACTCGAGTTAATACTTTATCAATCTATCAAGGAGACCGATCATTTCACTAACCATAGTGCGAGCTACCGGTGGGCGGGCCTACCATGGGCGCGGGCCGTGGACTGTTGACAAGCTAATGACATACTCTGTGGTTGTAAGGCTTGGGCTACAATGTGCATCATTAAACATTAGACACGGGGTCACAGTTGCTAGTCTAGTTGGTTTCAAACAATTAATGGCCCACTACTGAGCACGGGTCTCTCCTCTTGAGGAGGCCTAGAGCATTTTCCAACACGCTGCTCCAGTGCGGATTAGTGGAGGGATTAGTGGCCAACCCAATAACAACCGGGACTGAGGACTTTACGTGCCCTCCAAAGCACGGAAACGCTCAATAAATGTTTGCCACTAGCGATCACCCATCCAACTACTGACCGCGCCCGATGTTGCTTAACATTTAGGATCGACACAAGCCTATGAGTGAATCAATTAAATATCAATTATCAAATAAAATATGCTATCAAAAATATACATTTGTGAAACGTTTAGTGATTGTGTCGGTGAACGCAGTATTTTTTAGTTATTCTTTAATTTATCTATATAACTTAATTTTAATTGACACTTAACATATGCCATAGTTTGAATGAAATTTTGTATGTAGTGTTGATTCGTAGAATATGAAGTAAGTACGAAAAAAAAGAAGAACAGAGAGGGGAAAAATAACATTACATATTTGAAAAATAAATTTGAAATCAATGCATTCTAATAAAAACTAGCTGTTGCTCGTAGCTTCGCACGCGGAAATTATGCTATTATATTATATTTATATTTATCCCTCATTTCACCTCCTTAGAGGTTGAATTTTGAAAAATTCTTCCTTAGGGAATGCCTACGTTATAAGAGGAATCATCCAACCATCCATCCATCAGCCCTTGAAGGTCCACTGGTGAACATAGGTCTCCCGTAACATTAGAGGAATACATGTGCGAAATTTTAAGTTTCTAGCCTGGTTAGCATAAGGTTTGGCTTAATGTGCGTTGATACATCAGTCAATCACTTTTACTTTTTAATTATATAATAATATATAGATGGATGTATTAAACATGTCTACAAAATTTAAATTTAATGTAAAACGTGTTTATGAAATAAAATAGAAAAAAATGAAAGTCGGTGAATCCCCAGCTTTACACGTAAAAACACGTATCATCAATTTGATTCGTCATAAAAGATCTTAAAACTGATTATGTCTCTATAACTCTGTTAGCGACATACCGAATGCTTGTAAAGCTAATGTAGAAAATGTGACGTTGATATCGATCTGTATTTGTATAATTTTTATTGACATCGCTACGTGAGAGGCTTCCGTTATGCCGACTGACACGGCTTAACTGCTCTTTCATTGAAAGCAACCGAAGTAAGTCGTTTATACATAGAAGATTTAGTTGCATACGCATATCTATCGTAAATTGTTAAAATTATGGAAGTTAAATTCAAAATCATTCATGTCATGTAGATAATATCAAGAAGTTTACAGTGCTGCCTTAAAAAACTATGATATTGGGACAGAAACGATTGAGAATTTTTTAAATGCCTGCCTTCTCTTATTACAAATTATCCTCAAACAAATTAAAAATTATATTATCAAAACTAATTGCAATACGACATTAATAACTTGAAGAAAATCGGCTAGAGTTAGTTTGTCCGCCATGCATGAGTACCGAGTCCTACAGCATAAAACTTGTACAGAGCCTAGCGATCTTTATCATAAGAAGCCTAAGTAATCTTCAAGCCCAATCTTGTTTTTAGATTTCGGATTAGATTATTTTATACTTGGTATAAAATATATAAATGTATATAAGTTATATCCATTCTTTGAGTGGAATTAGAGAGAAATGTCTACTTAACTCACTCTCTGTCTATTCATATAGTAAGACCCTAGCCTTTTACTGACTTATGTAGCAACATAGTACCTAAAAGTAGTAGGCAAGTGTCGCTAAACCTAACCATAAATCATTCAATGCTAATGTAGCTATTGGAATTGAAGGAATTAAGCTGCGAGAGTGTAATTCGACTTTCGCAATTCGTCAATCAATTCAGTTGAATGATAAATGACGTCTAAACAGTACGCAAGCAGTGATCGATTGAGTCATCACAAAGGCCTTAGAAAATGCGGCGAAAATGGTTTTCAAATGAAGCGTATGCTTGAATTATGCGAGTAAAGAATAATAATTCCTTTTTGTGTTTATTTTTAGAAACCTTGTGTTAAGAAGTTATAATATTTTCAATAATAATAATAATTTTCGTAATACACGTATAGAGTCATTCAATTTGAGATGTGCGGAACCGCGTAATGTGTATATTTATGTAACCCACCCATTAGACCGATCAATCGAGCATGACGGATAGGTGTTTTATCAAATAAATGCCAACCACGATATCTCAGAATAATGGTCTTCGTTATGATGTTTAGAAATAACGTATCTAAATTCCAATAGCTAGTTTTTTCTTTTTTTTTTTTATGAGCTGCTCAAGGACCGAAAAACTTGTTTTTGCTTCTATGAAATTTCCCTTACATTTTATAAAGAAATGTCTTATACAAAAGTTGTAGGCATTTTAAATATCTACAAAATGAGGCCTGTTGCGTTAAAATTCATTTCGGATTTTTTTTATAAATTACAAAAAACAGTTCAAAATCGCTGTTTTTTGTTTGATTGTTTAAACAAACAGTTTGTAATGTAGACATCTGAAAATGTTATGGACTATTGTTTATGACGTATAGTATATGTAGTTTTTTTTTTGAATTTTTTGGTTGCATATTTTTAGCAAAAATCCATTTGTTTATTAAAAAATCACTTTTTTGCAAATTAATTTCTACAACTTTTGCAAGTCGTTGAATGTTCTACCTGGGCTCATTTTCTTTCTTAAGAATTGTACTTTCAGTTTGGTTTTATGGCTTATTGATTCTTCCAACAGGGCATAACAATTAAGGCGTTCAAACGTCATTTGCGATAAAAACAAATACGTTATCTGATTTTATCTCGTCGAGCTACCCCAAATCGATTGGTTATAACTTTTTGTGTGACCACGGGAACCCGAGATATCAACATTTTTTCCAGCTCGCACGATTTGAAACGTCCGTGCTCATTTCTCATTTCATTCCATTTTGCAGGTAAGCACTTTTTTGCAATCAATTTTGCGAGGTCCCTATTGGAAGAATCAATAAGCCATAAAACCAAACTGAAAGTACAACTCTTAAGAAAGAAAATGAGCCCAGGTAGAACATTCAACGACTTGCAAAAGTTGTAGAAATTAATTTGCAAAAAAGTGATTTTTTAATAAACAAATGGATTTTTGCTAAAAATATGCAACCAAAAAATTCAAAAAAAAAAACTACATATACTATACGTCATAAACAATAGTCCATAACATTTTCAGATGTCTACATTACAAACTGTTTGTTTAAACAATCAAACAAAAAACAGCGATTTTGAACTGTTTTTTGTAATTTATAAAAAAAATCCGAAATGAATTTTAACGCAACAGGCCTCATTTTGTAGATATTTAAAATGCCTACAACTTTTGTATAAGACATTTCTTTATAAAATGTAAGGGAAATTTCATAGAAGCAAAAACAAGTTTTTCGGTCCTTGAGCAGCTCATAAAAAAAAAAAAGAAAAAACTAGCTATTGGAATTTAGATACGTTATTTCTAAACATCATAACGAAGACCATTATTCTGAGATATCGTGGTTGGCATTTATTTGATGCGAAACCCCCCTATTAATTGGTCTACATGGCAAGTTCACCGCAACGCAAATGGAGGCGTAGACTTCAATAATTACTTGCACAATTCAATTGAATTGTGTCATCCAAAGTGAAAGACGAATTAAATGAATGCTTGGCATTTGACAACAATGTGTATTCGCTTCGTCATTGCTTGACATGTCAACTTTATTTCCAAGTCAGTGATATGCATTAATAATTGATTTTTATCGATATGCTCGTTGCATGTGTCCCATGGCTAATGTTATGTGACTTTATATTAATGATAAAAGTGTTTAATAGGTAATAATGGACCAAGTTGGATGCGATTTTCAAAATTATATTAATGGAAAAATAGAAAAATTATAGTGCTTTAAGTTAACCAACTTAATGCTGGTGTTTTTATCTTGATACTTAGTTTAGAAACTGAAATAATACTTTTAAAACACAGATCAATTGATCTGTGTTGTAAAAATTCCACTTCTGTGAAGTAGCGGGCAAAAACTAGTAATGGATAGTAAAATATTAATGAAGGTAGGCTTTGGTGTATATTTAGAGGTCAATATACTCAATTACTCATATATTTTTTTAATATTTCGTCTGAATTTCTGTGTATAAGCACTGAACTGATTCAAAACATGTTATACTTAGCGTATACTAAAATTATGTACGAAGAGTATTCATAAAAATCACAATATTACATTTTATGTCTGTAATAGAATTTTAATATTTTATTTTACATAAGAATAAAATAATTATTGTAGGTATCGACAATATAATTATTTTTAATTATATAAATCTAAGTAAAAACGAAATATTAAGCCTTCTATAATATTAAGCCTTTTATAATTAAAAATTGAACGAAATCAACTTCAAGTAAATAAAATGGAGATTGTATTTAACTCAGATTTTGTTCTTTAATCTGAGGTATTTAATAACTCGGTAAAAAGACCAGTCATTATAAAAGGCTGGGTTTTTTAACAAAGTTAAAGAAGCTAATTATAAAGCCAAGGTTAAATAAAAACGGTAAATATCACAACCCTAATGAACTGAAATACTGAGTATTAAAAATCGAAGACTTAATTGGACCGGATAAAGTTCTGTAATCTCTTAATTAAGTTTACAAATTAAAACGCGTCGGTAATTCCTTTGGTATTATTGATGAGTAGTAGAGTAGTTCACGCCCATGGACAACGGGTGACCACTTATTAGGTTGATTGTCTGATCCTTTGTTGAATCTATATAAATAAAACACAAAAATATTTGTACGGGTGTTCTTATACACTCTGAAACCATCCAATCGATATGCCATAAAATGGGTTCATTTGAAAATCAATAATACGAAGGTGGCTTGAGACGACTAAAACGATGCATTAGGCACATTGGGTCCTTTTATAAAATAGACTTTCCACTTTTCCCATACAAAACTTTTAAGATAATAATATGTGAAGATGGCGTAGACTGTCAACACCACAGACATGTATACCTAGAGGTCAACACGGATCTGTTATTGTCATCAGAAATTTTTTAGCGCAGTGGAACACGATAAGCACAATTCTACATAGGACATGTTTCTGTATAAATTAGGTACACCATACTTCCTACTATGTACCTAAGTAGATTGCGGAATGAACTTCCTATTGCCGTTACGGTCAATTCTCAATAACTCATTTACTATCTCGCTTATTCTTTCCATGGATAACATTGTAACAATTTACTTGATAACAACTTGACAATGTCAAATGCGAGGAGGCCTATCGTCCGCGGTGCTTCATTTTGACAATTGCATGCAAGCTGCATAATGAAACAGACACTAAAACACGATGAGGCCGCTCTGTGGAAAGATTTCGTACTTTTCCTACGCAAGATGGAAGCAAGCGTCACGTGTATAGAAGACCTACGTTTATGAAGTGCCTATCGCCCAGACCGCTTTCGCTTTGATAAAAAGTAAAAGTAATTAGTATAACTTGGCCTTCAGATTTTACTTGTTGATTCTTCAGAAATGCGCAGTAAGTAATTTTTTCTTTTAAATTGAAGTGGTATTAAGATTTTGATATAATTTTAAAGGATAACTCATATTGACGGAAACTATTTGGAGTAACTTGTGCATTTGAACCCAATATATTCTAATGAAAAGTGGAATATGTCCATTAACTTAAAGATCTTCCGCTTTACTTCGAGACATTATATTCCAAAATTGAACGTTATATGTATACCTATAATGTAAAAGATAAGTACCTAAGAATAATCTCCAATTTGCTATATTTCTCTAAAAAAGCATAACAACCTTTTATTCTGATAAAAATGAAAAGGATTAAAAATTCCAGACTATTGTAACAAATATCAATGAATTTTATATAATAATTAAAAAAGTTTTCAACTCATAGCCCTATCCTATATAAAATACATTCACATAGAATCCACGACATCGTGGATACCATAGAGAACATGACAACATACAAATTTAAAAACACACACACACTGTCGTAAAACAGAAATTTGAACTCATTCAAAAATCTGTCTCGCTGGGAATCGAACCCTTTCAATCTAAAACAAAATATCACTATTGTCAAGATGGCACTAGCTTAAGCTTTTAAGTGCCATGTTCATTAACGCCTTGATCAATACCATCTTCCGGTTATTACCGGTTAAGTGAAGTGTCTAAATGGATATAGCGTAGTCCCCTGCGGTTAATAGATATTGGTGCAACATTCATTAATTAATTTACTCAGAGCTTAATGTAATGGCACTGAATGGGGAATGGTTCACGGTAACAATTACAAGGTAAATTAAATGTAAATTTTAAATCGTTTTAAGGTAATACGTTGAAGTGATGTACTTGTAGTTCAGTTTTTAATGTTATTTAATGCTAGCTATCCGTGATAGCTTGAGAAAAGAATAGAAAGAAAAAACTGGCTCTCAAGCCCCCAGCTGGAACACGAGTCGTTTGGCGGCTGACTCAAACAAGAAGTTGATAATTACCCAGGCGGACTCCACGGAGAAATAATTATACTAATAATGGTATTAATGAACTATTAACATCAATATTAAGGTACCAATGTAATCCCTCTGAGGGGCCTTATCACCAGTGAGCCGGATTTAGTCGCCTCTTACAACACCCATCCGGCATGGGATTGGGGTTAGTATTCTAACCGCCACAATACTGCTCAACATTATAATGATACATAATTTATAATAAATAAACAATGCTTCACACTTAATCCTAGTATGGGGCTACACACTAGGATTCCCTGTGTCGTGGTGGCTATGGACAACATACAAATACAAGGACATTTATATCCAGACATTTATAGACAGATCTCAGCTAATCCAATCAAAGTCAGTTGCAATCTCATTAAAGTTCATTATTGTAATTTACTTCATTTAGCTTACTAATAATCAAGTGATTATTCACTTGTTCCGTATTACGAGTATAACATGCAAGATAATATTCGCCTTAATAAACCATCTCATTTAAAGATTATCCAGTTAATCTGGTTAAGAAAGCATACGAAGCTACAATTAAGATTAAATCAATGATATTCGGCTTTAGAAGTGTATAGAAACATGACATGGTGGCATGGGGGCTTGTCGCTTTGATGGGAAATTATACAGGAAAGACGCATCCGATATTCAACTGAGCATAAATTATACTAGGCCCAATTCACACGAACGTTGGTCTCCCGAACGCGGGGGCCCGGGTTCAAATCCTGGCACGCACCTCTAATTTTCAAATATTATGTGCGTATTAAAAGTTAATTATCACTTGCTTCGGTGAAGGAAAACATCGTGAGGAAACCTGCACACCTGAGAGTCCTCCATAATGTTCTCAAAGGTGTGTGAAGTCTACCAATTCGCACTTGGCCAGCGTGGTAGACTATGACCTGTACCCCTCTCATTGTGAGAGGAGACCCCGAGCCCAGCAGTGGGACAATTATGGGTTGTTGCTTTGCTTTGCTTTGCTTTGCAATTCACACACAAAATGTATATGGACGTCCGGTGCTAGTAAAAAGCTAGACTAACATTATAGAGCGATATTAGATTTTATGTATGTTTGCTTGTAATGAATTAAATTAAAAATTATAATACTTAAACGTATTGTAACATTTACACATTTATAGTCTACAAGGAACAAGTAACATGGGCAATATTTTATATTCATTAAATTAGAGATTAATAATATCCTAGCGCCTCTGCCCGCGACTTTATCCGAGTTTTCAGGGATGATATGTTCCGGTCAACAGGAGATCTTCTAGCATATGCCATACACATAATCGGGCGAGGCCCTCGAGAGAAATGGGGTGGCGCTTGCTGTCTCCCTTGATGTATCGAAGGCCTTTGATAAGATCTGGCACGCTAGCCTTCTAAGCAAGCTTCCAGAATATGGAATATCCCCTGGCCTTATCCACTGGAGGACTTCTTAATTTACTGGTCTTTCCGCGTGGTATTCGATGGTTGTTCATCGAAAACGATGGCTACAAATGCCGGCGTTCTTCAGGGGCCAGTTCTCCGCCACTGTATTCTTGATACGTATAAATGATCTGCTTATGCCCGCTAGGTATCCATGGGTAAGCAGAGATCGAATTGGTGTATTTGCAAAGGTGCGGCGGTACTTCACACCGAGGCAACTCTTGTCCTTTTACAAATCTCAGATTCGGCCTTGTGTGGAGTACTATTCACCTGGGCAGTGCATCTGGGCAGGCACAGCCAAATGTCACCTCTCTGCCTCGGATTCGACGGAGAGGTGTGCAAAGAGGCTCATTGGTGATCCACATCTAGTTGAGACCAATCTGCAAAGCCTTGGCCGCAGGACCAGAGTAGCCAGCCTCTCGGTTTTCTATAGGGCACATTTCGGAGAGTTTGCACACCAATTGTTTGAGATATTTCCTCCTTCCCTGTTTCTCCATCGAACGACACGCCGCCCAGCAGGTATCCATCCTTATATCGTGAACATCCCGCCGGTATGGATGACGCGGTTTGCCTCGTCATTCGTTATGCGCACCGCGAAGGATTGGAATAGATTGTCTGTGTCCGCATTCTCACCAGCTACCATCAGGTGGCATTGTGGTCAAGCATTAATTTACTGTAAGTAAAAATATATTATTCCAGATCAGAGTATTGGAACATGTGTGTTTAACTTCATAAATATTTGTTAAGTAGTTTTTCGAGAAAGAGTAGATAACTACCATCTATATATCCTCAAAAACTTTCACATTTGTAATATGAGGATTTAAACCATGACATAGTATTAGGTATAGTAAAATATTTGCATACTAGAAGCAGGCAGTACTTTGATTAACTTCTAAATGAATTAAATTGAATCATCCTTTATACATCTGGCGTTTATATTTCCAACGTATAAACGTTGAGCATAAACAAAGCAACACTGTCTTGAGCATAAACAAAGAAAAACGGATCAGGGTATACGCATCCCAAACAGAATTACCGTCTTTGAGAACAAAAAGTACCTCTAAGAAAATCGTATAAATGTTTTATTTTCCTTTCATTACGTATGCTATCTTGGGCCGGACAAAGGCAAATGGAATACTTCACAAAGCAGTAAAACAACTTAATTCAAATCAGGACCCTGACAAACAAAGTTACCTGTAAATAAATAAAAGAAGAAGCTTATTCTTTGATACCATTTTATACAGGAATAGAAAATATTTTGAAATGAAATGAATTGGTCCACCACTCATAAAATTGCAACACTCGTTTAGGGTTATTTTTTCAGGGTACCTCCCCTACAGGTAGTTTTCGTCTACCCAGTGTAGTGTATCGTTGTATAGTGTAAGTATCGTTGAAAAGGTCTTTAAAGTATTATCGGTTTGCAAATAACAGTTTTCTCGTCAAAAATCTGTTTGCGATATATTTGGCTTTAAAGGACACATTGAAGCGCTCATAGCCCGGCGGCTTGTGTCGATTCTAAGTGATCGACAAAGTTAAGCAACAGCGGACGCAGTCGGTAGTTGGATGGGTGACCGCTAGCGGAAAAATTCTTGAGCGTTTCCGTGCTTCGGAGGGCACGTAAAGCTGACGGTCCCGGTTGTTATCGTAAGATAACAGTCGTTAAGCCAAGTCAGAGGCCCTCAGGCGGCATAAAAATTTCTGACACTCGGGTTGGCCACTAATCCCTCGACCAATCCGCACTGGAGCAGCGAGGTGGAGTATGCTCTAGGCCTCCTCGAGGGGAGAGATCCGTGCTTAGTAGTGGGCCATTACCACTATAATTATTGAAGCCAAAGGGCACATTTTGGTTAGAGTTAGTGAGGGACACTGCCACCCACTGCAAGCTAAATGGTAGGTATTGGACTTGTACAAAAATTCACGGCAGTAGCATATAATGTATGACGAATTTTAAAGGAAATCTATCAAGGCTAGGTAAGCTTAAGTAGTTAATGAACATACAACTACGGATATCTACGTTGTGCGTGTCCTGAAACGAACTTGACCGGTTTTTGTTTCCTTCGAAACTGCACGGGCACCAGATATTGTAAATATTGCTACTGAATTAAATGTGCCATTCCATTACCTTTTGTTTCAATTTAATTGAAAAGTATGTTAAACGTATGAAGACCCCGTAGCCTAGTTGGCATTAACCCTGCCTACAAAGTGAGGGGTCCCGGGATCGATTCGCGGCCGGGGCAGATATTTATTCAAACGATAATTTCAGCATTGCATGTGTGTCAATCTCTCTGTGTTTGACTATATTAGTTGACATGCTCCACTTTTTTCATCTTTCTTCTCACTATAAACTCTGAACATTATTACTGCAGAATAGATAATTATTTTTAAGACTCCCAAAATTATGAAACGAGCCCTTTAAATGTTACAAAATTTTAAGTGTTTCAATTTTTTATTACGCAAATAAGCAACGGTTTTCGGTTAACTGCACATGGGTAACTTCGATAAAAAATTGTGAATCTCACGACCTACTAACTTTTCACGGTATATTCAACTCCACGGTTAAATTACCAATCAAACCGATATGATTCGGTTAGTTACCACGCAACGAAGTTAATTATACTACTTGAAACTCATTAGGCAAATGCCCTGTTGAACTGTTCCGCAAATAACACAAGTGATGAAACACTGATGGTTTTAAATATGACCTTCTATGGTGATTGTATCATATTCATAATTATACATAATTATAATAAACTACCAAACGGAAACCGTAATTTAGAACACCAACAAAAACTACCTAACGGATTTTCGTATGGTCTTTACTAAAAGATAGTGTGATTCCTGAGGAAGGTTCAAATGTATAACTCATGTATAAGCTAACAAATGTATAAGCTACGGGCGGAAGCTAGTTATTGATAAACTCATTGCACAGCAATAGAATTTTCTATTTCGCAGATGTCTTGGACTCACACATTTATTTTAAAGATATTAAATCTGTAGCTGCTGATAATCAAATCCAAAACCCATAATTCACTTCAAAATACTTACATATTAAAGAAAACATATCTTAACCAGTAAAACCCGTAATAGCCCGTCTACGTTCGGCTAATAAAATCAGAGGTAAACGATGTCTTTGAAATCCTAAACACTTTTTCTTTTGGACATTAAAATGGCCTTCTGTGAATTCAAGTTCAGATCCAAACATAAGATTAGAATCCTTGCTTGTCATAAATAAATACCTAACACAAACTAATACCTAATATTACCTTTATATAATTCACTACGGAAAAAAAGTATTCGTTTCGTAACTATTGCACTGGTAGCGGAAAAGTAATTCACCATCTTGCTCGAATATTTATCGTCGTTTTAATAACAATGCCTTGCACAAACTTCCAAGTGAAATATATTCTTTAAAGACATGCTGTAATTAAAACTCAGTTTCGGAGATGTGCCGCAGGCTTAACAATTAAATCGAACAAAAACTATTGTGGGGTTTTTTGCTATTGTATATGTATAAGCATGGTATTCTAAATCACGGTTTTTAGTTTCATATCTAGCAAGTACAAAGTAGTAGGTAAGTTTCCACTTTGCGTTCATGTAATTATTATCTTTTTCTACCATTGCGGTGGTTAAATATGAACACCTCGAAGCCCGCGTAGCAAGGAGGTCCGGGTTCGTTTCCCGGCTAGGGCAACATTTATGTCACAGAATATACATTTTTGCGATCGGATCATGTTGTCCGTAACACAAGGAGTTCTAGTAAAACTTGCAATTTGCTGTTCTTTCGTAGAACAATTTCGAGGATAAAATCGCGGACACCAGCTACTAAAATATTAATTTCAAAACAAATAAAATAATGTAACTACACTTCGAAACAAGAACACAAAAGAATTTGTATCTATTCCTATTTGTATGATTCTCACTGTACTCATAACATGAAGAATTAGGTAATGATAAATACAGTTCAGACACGGTCGTTGCTCGGACCGAATTAAGGCACGTGATATAGTGTTGATAAAAGCGGAAATAAAGCAGGGGAAATAAATGTACCTACTGAGAGACAAAAGAATAGGCTTTATATAAATAAAAGTACATAATTTATCGACAATATTATCTCAGTTATGCTCTCTTTGATTATTTGTACACCTCTTGTTGTAGGGCACAACGTAAAACCACCGAAGAATTATGCCTTTGAATAATTTGATAAGTCCACTATAGAACAATTACCAAATCCGCTCGAAACATAGAAGTTGCCAATACAAACTCCGAATTTAAATTGATTACGTCTTTGTCACAACATCCGTAGGTACAAAAAAATTGAATAAGTCTTTTTCAGACAGTAAATGTAATAATCCAGGAAATGCTAAGCCAGGCGGCCCTTTTATTTTGACATTAAAATACCCACAATATCGCAATTTTCACTTCAGTATAAACCAAAACCCGTAACATGTACTGAAAAATTTCACTCAACAATATGTTACGCCTGCCTTATGTTATTTTGTGAAAACGAAAAGAAATTAATAAATTAATTAATTTGTGAATGATTATAAAATCGCTTCCGCTACATGTTATCACGCTATGAATGCCCGCAAATGATCACTTACAGACGCTCACGATATATTAAGGCGCTAATGTGAGCCGTTTAACGAGGGCAGATATTTCCTTAATTATCTTCGGGATGGATCACCATTTTTATTTGTTAGCCTAATGAAATGAGTTTCTTTCCATTCTCACGAATCTTTTTTTACACTTCCTTTAGTTGTTGTGACTTTTGTACTGCATGAATTAATTTTTTTTAAAGTATCATAACGGTACGGTATGATTTGTTACTAATCTTATCTCTGATCACGGTCTGAAAAACGCTTTAGCATATTTCAAGGCCCTTTTATTAGATACCTAACACGAGTAATTTTAATTTAGGACTTTTCTTTTAATTAAGAACTGTGTGTTCTCTGGAGAGCCCATTGTTGAATTTAGTATGACTTCAGGAATTAATTTACTCAGAGATCATATTATTATATTGGTTACATTTATGAATACAAATTTTTAACACTGAAAAGATTTTATTCAACGTTCAAATATTACAATCTTTAATCAACAAAACTGTGAATGGCAAAAGTAATAATAATTCATTTATTTGATTTCACTTATTAATGTCAGGCAACGAAACACAAAAATATTGTTCATATTATAAATGTGAAGCTCTAATCGCCACCTGGTGTTTATATACAAATACAACTTTTCAAGGTATATTTCTACAGAATCGATAATGTAAAAACATTTATTTTTAGTACATAAACGAAATGGAAATAGTTGAAATATAGCGAACAAGGAAACTTTCTTTGGTTCTAGGGTGCCCATGACCATGTAGTTTACGGAGACTGATATTTTTTATCGGTGAACAAGTAGGAAAGGAAATCATTAACAGATAAAGCCTCCTAAACTACACTTAATGTATGACGAATTAAAATATTAAAAAAATAAACTTGACAAGTGCGAGTAAAAGTCGCTTGGAGAGGTTTCCGTGTAGGTACGTTGATTATGTATTTAATTTTTTTGTTTTATTCATTTTTGCCCTTTTTTAAGACCATAGTTTCTTCTTCTTATAGGTTTTCTTGTAATTAACGTATAAGTAAAGAACTGTTTTCTGTATTATTCTCAAAATTCTAGCCACAGTAGTTACAGAGATAAGGGGAGGGGGAGGAATGGTCAAGTTTGGTCTCACATTTTCATTTTTCTTGAATAATTTCAAAATTATCCATTGTAGAACAAGAAACCGTATGGTTTGCAAAACAGTTTTTAAAATTTTGATTTCATAAAAAAATTAAAATTCATTTTTTTCTTTATACTTTCACCTTTGAGTCGCAAAAAAGCATATGAATAACAAATATAAACTCATTTAGTCCAGTTGTTTTGGAGAAAATTGGCTGTGAAGGGCGATCGCCCAGATACACGAGTAATCCTATAAGGGTTCCGTTTTTCGTTTTGTTCATTCGGATCCATAATAAAACGCCATTCACTTCTAAATTAAATACAAGTTATATACTTCTAGCCTGTTAGCAGAGTTACATAATGTTTAGTGTCGTTCAGAATGGTAAGTTCCTAGACATTTTGGCTTGAAAATGCTACTGACATTATTAATCAACCACGACTGCATCAACTATCTATCAATAATATTAAAATCATCACCCATATAGTGTTGGCCAAGAAAAGAGAAAGACATCTGATGATAGAAACAAGATGAAGAACTTAACCAATATTTATTGACTAATATTATGCATAATCTAAAAAATGTATATGAAATACCGAGAAGATACCGTGGAATTATTTGACACTGCAACTAAATCAGACCTCAACTAGTATTCAAGCCCAATTTACTCAATTTAGGACATGTCTCGATAAGAAACACGTAATCTTGCGACTTTTCGCGTCACGTATTCAACAGGTCGGTTCCATTACGAAAGGTTTTTATTACGTTTTCCACTGAAATTAAAAGAGATTTGTGAGGAAATTACTCGTGTGCCACTACTCGTGGCGGCATTAGCCGAACTACTTGATGTCATTATTAGCCCTATGAGTAACTCCTTGAAATGAGTAGTGTAAGTTACAAGTATTTCTAAGCATGTTTTATCAACTCCACGCTTAATAAAATACAAAGATTGGTTGGATGATACACACGCAAGGAATTTAACTCTCAGAGAAAAATGTCTACTATTGTATCAATAATAAAATGTTTGCCATTTAAAACATTTTTATATATTAATATATTTGTGATTATGTACCTCAAGGGCCGTAAAGATTTATACTCGAGGGTTGCTTAACTTGTATAACCACGTAGTTTAACCACAGGTTTAACGTCAAATTTGAAACGGGTATGTATGATCTAATTATTCGCACGGATTGGCCAATTACTAGTTAGTGGCCTTCATTAGCTTTCAATGAGCAGTTAGCATGCCTGGTCAAACTTGGCATCGCTATAATTATTTTTTATTAATTAAGATGAAATCCATGCTTGTATTTGATTGGGATATTAAGTCGTTTTTTTGTTGGTTAATAAGAAATATTATGAAAATAAGATATAATAACAATTTATGTCATTATTTAAATACCATACGGGAATGGCATAATAATATTACATTTACTAATTGTGTAATGAAAATAAATAAATACTTGGTTAGTCTTGCACAAAAATATGCTTTTATCCACCTGCACCAGAATTATTTTTCTCAAAACCTAAGTTGAATAGGTATTAAAAATATTATTTATTTATTAACACATACAATTAAGTCTTATATAACAATAACATATACATAAAAATAAAATACCTCTAACTAAATAACTTTTTTTTAACTCTAACTAAAGAAGTTTTTCTTTCATAATTTGTCATGTAACAATTTAGGACATAATTAAAGATTTAAAGCTGTTTAAACAACCACTCTCACTTATTTATTAACTTACATGACAAAATTGCGAATTTTTCGTCTAATAAGAGATTCAATGAATCCTAACTAAAAATTGTAAATAAAAAAAATAATTACCATTGAAGGATTAACAGTATATATTTTTTAAATATAATTTATGTCGAATGCGGTCACATTAAATCGAAGCGGAAGGCGCGTCGAGCGGTGCTAACTTCACTTCGCCGCGTCTTGGCAGAGTTGTGAACGGTGGCGAGGCAGAGGCACTCGCTTCGTTCTCGGCACTCAAGGCGACAACACGGAACTGTCTCTGCGTTTCTCTGCAGAATAATAAAACGCGATTATTGTGTATTCGCTATTTCTTTTGCTCGATTACCCTAGCTATACGCCCAAACTAGAAATTGGTGTTGATAAAGACCCCGAATTCGACATAATATATAATACTTACTTCATATAATGTAAAAAAGCATGTCTCATCCATAAAACCTTCATTGAAGCCTGGTATCCCTACAGGCGATCTTCAACAAATTTTCATTTTGACAAATCTTGTTTTACAGCGAACTTTTTTTTCAAAACTTTCCTCTCAGTTCGTTTATGAAGTAATGACTCTATTTCTTTGCTTTATTGGATACCTATTAAAATGCTGTTATTTAAAAATGTGAGATCTTAAAGTAGGTTAGATTTGACTTGGCCATTTGATTCCAAATTTCATCTTTCTAGGTCATCTGGAAGTAGGTTAGATTTAGGTACTATACGTCAGGTACTATATTATGTCAGTCAGTCAGTCAGTGCTAAAATTTACGACTTTTTGACCTTCATATCTTTATAACCGTTTGAGCTAGCTTCATGAAATTTGGGTTTCTACATGTCCTTATAGATATAATTAAACACACGTAGTTTTATGTGTTTACGTTAAAGAGGTTTTGAGTTATAGAAGGTTCAAAAGTGGCACCAAGTGGTTCGTGTAATATTACACTCGGCGCGGGCTAGCCAGTTCCTTTATTTTATTTTATTTTTTTCGGAAAGCATACAGTGTTTTTAATTTAATATCACAATTACTTAATTAGTACAGGACTATAACACCTTTTAGCTGCTTTCGCATAGTAAATTCCTAACTTGTTTGTTTACAATAATAGTAACAAAGTAATAAAACAAAGAAAAAAATATGTAACTAAAATATGAGTGCTCACAATTCATCATACAAAACAATATGAGTCACGTCACGTAACTCCTACTGCCTTTGCTTGAACTTGGCTTGACACGCTGCCGCATGTCTAGATTAGTTACATTTATGAATCTAATTTACATAGCCTAATGGTTTTCGAAACATTTTGGGGGATGTAAACAATGCATGATTAAATTTCTCATATAAAGCACTAGCATTTGCCCGCGGCTTCGTCCGCGGTAGAGTTATTTCGAAACGAAATTTTTAACTAATTAATGTAGATTTATAGAACCATATAAAAATAAATTTCACCTTTAGAATGATGGATTAGGATACATAATATTAGATGATGCCTGTGGCTTCGCGCGGAATCTGATATCGATTTTTTTACAAATCCTGCGGGAACCCTGATCTTTAACGGGATAAAATGTAGCCTATATGCTAATCCAGGGTATACCCTAAATTAGCATCCTATTGACTATCTCTATTCCAAATTTCAGCCAAATCTTTATCAATATGCTTTGAATTGTTTAAGTCTTTAAATACTTTTGAAAATGCTTCTTGAAAATATTTTCAAGTTAAAATTTCACCCAAATCATCAAGTGAGGTTGTAGTCAAGAATTATTATTAATAATATACAGCAATAATAATAGCAATTTCATAACTTTTCTCAAAATACAGCATGAATAAGCGCCGTTTTAAAATATGTTGCGGATATATCACTGTTATCCCAAATATTCATATGTGGGGTGTTATATCCTTTCTATCCCTGCGTGCGTGATTCGTATACTAAATATTAATCATTTACTCCCTAGGTTACATGAGGGTTGGGCTATAGCAATTTAAGTTTAAGCATATTATATTATTATCTCGGTTTACAGACGATAGAAGACGAAGGGACAATATTCTTAATATGATTTCTTTTTCCCTGTTATTTCTTTGCCGGCAAGGCATCGGTGCCTAATATGATACTAAGAGTATAAATGGTGAAGAAGAAGAAGATTATCGTTGCGCTTCTGCTCATTATTTTATCTATATTATATATATTATTATTATTTATTATTTATATTATTATATATATATTTATATTTTTCTGCTTATTATTTGCTATTTACATAAAAAAAATAATCCCCAAATCACTCCAAGCCAAATTCTTCCTTCTTCTCACATTGTTCATGTAATATTTTACACTATTTACTACAATGATTGCGTATTGCTGTTATATAAATAATAACGAACCTTTCGATACAACTTTCTATACGTTATCAATAAGACTCAATTCAGTTAGATTCGATAAGACTTTCTATACTAATTTGCATCAGTTATTCCGCAGGAACTGTATCGTTTCACAGAATAAAATGTATCTCCTCTCTACCTCGCGATATAAGTTTTTTTACTGATATTAGAAATGTAAAAGTTTGTGTGGATGGAATTTCATAAAAATTCATTGAGTAGTTTTGCGTGAAAGAGTAAAATACATACATAACTTTCGCACTTGTAATATTAGTAGAACAAATAAATACTCGTATAACATTAAAGATGTGATATTCAGACTCATCCTCGAAATATTAAACTATTAAAATGCCCCGATTATAAGTGTGCAATTTGTTAACGTCATAATGAAGATATTTTTCTGTATAACAAAAACAGCTGCAAATGAAGTTTGTAGGTATTATTTCTTAAAATACGTTGGGTTATGTACTATTGTTATTCGAAATGTTCACATGTGGGGTACTTTCGCTCTCCCCAAAACGTGATTCGTATACCAAATAATAATAATTTACTCCCTTCTGAAGTTACGTCCGGGGTAGGGCTTTATTTTTTTCTTGCCACTGATATATTTTGTTTATCCGGCTCTGAGGAACAGGAACGGAACAAAGTAAGTATTTAAAAGTTGAATGTATTTATAAGTTGCAAATAAGTTTTTTACGTAGATTCAATCAGAATATTATCTTATAATCTGTGTATCTATCTATCTATGAGCAACAATAAATAAATTAGCACTGACACATATCCCTGCTGGTATAGTTGCTGCTAGGATTTATTACTGTGTGGGTTGGTCTTAGAGTCTAGACATACAAACAGTCACAAGTTACTATGATTAACGACCAAACATTAAAATATGTCGGTCACATAAATAAATAATTATCAGTCTTATGTCCCAATTCTCGCAACCTAGAGCATATCTTAAATAAGACAAATCTCGAAAAACAATTGCAAACAGTACTTAACTTAATTTTCTTATTTTATTGGATATCACGTTTATGAAACTGTCTGCATCCAGCATCTATACTTACTGTAGAAGTATAGACATTTGCGCAAAATTTTTTCAAATAGGTACCGATACCTCGAACCAAATCGGATCATACATAAGAACATACATACTGGTCAAACACAGAACTTTTTTTATTGAAGTCAGTTAAAGAGACGAAAACCTTTTTTATATTATATTTTTGAGTTCTACATAAAGCGAATGAAGTGGATGCGCAAAGATAATAATGTAAAAAAATCAAAACATCTTTAGGAATTAAAAAATAAAAAGTGACGAACACCCAAAACTTAAGAAAAAATTTCTTCCGCTAAAAATTTATTGAATACATTTGTGATATTAATCCGAAAATTCTAAGAAGGCGTATTTGTTATGCTTCTTCCTTAGCTTAGGAATCAAAAAAATTAATAGCCCATATATTATTATTATAGGGTAAACATAACGGTACTCTAAAAATTATGTAGGTAATAAAAATGTTACTCTATCATAAAGCAATGATTTTATTATTGGCCATTAAATTTCGATTGTATACTCAGCTTAAGTGATGATAATATTCAATTAACTGAAAGCCTGCTTCATTCATTTGGTGACATTAATTTATTGCATTAATATTATTTTATGTATAATTGTTTGTTAGTCTGTTCGTACGATAATTTTCGAACAATTTGATATAGAGATAATTAAGTTCTTTTTGTAGTTTTTTCGGAATTTCTCATTCAGGTATCACTGTTAATTCCAAAAAAAGTAATTATTCATTTAAAAGAGTTTGAAAATTTTTCCTAAAGTTCATTTTCCGATAAACGTCAAAAAACTTCAAAATCTTTAAAATATTGCCATCTCGACCGTCTTTACCAAGACTTCGTTAACGATAATGAGCTCCAAATATACAATACTCGTATTTATGAAGTAGGTAGTTGTTAATATCTATGAGATTATAAATAAGAAGAATAATCTGGTTGTCTGTCAGTGAAAGTCTCGCGGAAACCACTTAACAGATTCAGACGATACTTGAAATATTTTTAGTTAAGTTTCTTGTATGTTTCTGGAAACAGATAAGTTACTGCAGGCGTGATAGATCTTAAGTCAGTTCAATTGACGGGTTAGTATTGTGTGACATTACTATGTTATTGTTAACTGCTTAAAATACATAAACTATACATAAACTATAGAAGTAATATTTATTATTATGATCGTATTCAATGTTAATACAAAGAAATGTCCCGATGCAAAGCCAGGTCGAATTACTATATTATTAAGTTGTCTGGAAGGCGCCTTACATTAAAGTATCCACCTTTATGACATCTGTATGGAGACAGTTTATGAGTATCTTCTATCCACAACATAAATTCTTTGAATATAATACTAGTTTAACTTAAGGCGCCGGCCACACAGAAAAGACGCAAGACACGGACACGTCGCAGTCGCGGCGCCCGTTTAATCTACTTTCATACAAAATGTATGCAGCCGTCGCGACGTAAAACATACAGAAAAGACGGGACGCCGACACGAACGCCGACTCGTCGGCGCCCTATTGCAAAACATACAGAAAGGACAGGACGCGGGCCTGCGTAGGCGCCAGCGGGGGAGCGGAAAGGACGCGGAGAGCAGGTCTCTTAAAACGTAGTGATTAAGTACTCTGTGGCCGGGAAAAGCCCAGTGTGCACCGACCGTCACGCCCGTTCCTTGTCTTTTCTATATGTTTTAACGGCGTCCTGTCTGCGACGGGTCCGAGCCCCGTCTTCGTCTTACGTCTTTTCTGTGTGGCCCGCGCCTCATACCAGTTTAAGTTGAGTTTCAAAATGTTGGGATAGTGTACAATAATAATGTTGTTTGTAATTATACGAAAGTTTCTTCGTTATTTGTATGTAAAGTGAATTTGTAAAGTTTAGTGAACAAAACAGGTATGCAGGGAAGATACAAAAGCGTAATGTTTAATTTCACAGATTTTATTTTGTCATTGTCATTTAAATGATATTTACATTATCGTTTTGTAATTTTGAAAATTATGGACCTTTTTTGAATCTTGCCCTGCATAGTGCATACTTAACTCACTTGCTGATTTTACAAACAATGTTTTATGGTTTGGACTAAAAAGTGATTTTCATTAAATATTACTGATGTGATGATAACCGAGATCAAATGACGGTGGGATGGCGAGATTTATTGGTGGAACAAACAAAACAAACAAACAAATCTCGGTGGGTCTACTGTTCAGGTTTAAATAATTATATATTTTTAAAAACCTAGTTAGTAGTAGTAGTTTCTAATTTTGTTTAAATTATAAAACATGGAACGGCTGGAAAAGGTTTAAAAATACTGTAGACCAAGAAGACGAAAGTCAGATTGGTGAAATGCATGGTTAGCATGAATAAATCATTTTGATTTAAATCATGATTTAAATCAAATGATGTTTTCAATCAAAATCAATGAATTAATCAAAAAGGTTTAATTTCACTTTCTTTCACAGAAACAACATAAAAAAACAGATTTAAAATTATGATTGAGTTACAAACTAGGGTCGTTTAAATCTGAGAAATCAATATCATTATTGTAATATTTGAATAAAAAAAAACTAGCTTTCCAGCCTTTTCAATTCCCAGTCGTTTTCTTAATTTGCTCTGAGCAATTCCAAAAGTGGGAAAACACTCTTTCCACAGCAGCTGAAGAAGCTATCGCCCCAAACAATTGTTTCGCATGTCAGACAAAAGGGAAATCCCCGCGCTGTATCCGCGCAATCCCTTGAGAGCGCGTTTCGTTTTTAGCAAAAATATAGTTAAATTAATTATTAAAATGAAAAAATTAAAAAAATCGTGATTAATTAGGTTTTTTTAAATCGTGTTTTATTCGATTTTTTTAAAAAATCCATCAAGCAACCATTAAAACACTTATCAGATAAGAATAATCATAATAATCCAGTACAAAAATATTCACAGCCTCATAATTCATTGTACAAAAAGTACCAATCACATCTTAACCAGTTCTAACTTCATTAAGTGCATAGAGTACATTGAGATCGAAACCGTATACCTCAGATAAAATCCGTGCACGAAATAAAATAATATTCGTGAACCCGATCTTGCGAGCAGCCTTTCATTTTATGCCGCTGCTTATTTTATTTTTACTGATACCTGAACCTCCGGTAACTAGCGGTTATGTTGACAAAAGTGGAAGGGGCTTTATTCTTTAAAATTAATAATAAATAAATAACGCTTCCCTGTGTCGTGGGTGCCATGGACAACACACAAGACAAGGACACTCAAACCCAGACCGAGAACAGTAATGCAAACTCATCATTCTAATTTCTGCCTCACTCGGAATTGAACCCAGAAACCTTGGCGCGGCGATTCGGCATGGTAACCATTGCGCCACGCGGGTCGTCAGAAATAAGGCAATAATAATTATTCAGTCATATAATTAAGTATTATTAAATCACACTTTGAATAATTAGGCTTTAATTTACGAGTGTTAATTGCAAATCATATTTGTATGTATACTAATAAGAGGCAAAATTTATTGATTGAGTGAATGACGTATCAATGAACAGGCCAAACCCTAAGCTAGAAACTTGAAATTTCGCACACTTATTCTTCTTATGACGCAGGCATCCACTAAGGTAGGATTTTTAAAAATTGAACCCCCAGGTGAATTAAAATTTAAATAACCCGCCATATTTTGATTAACACTAAACATAACTAAAAACATTCTCGATTAAGTCACCTTTCATACAAAATAAACTAAATTAATATCGGTTCATCCGTTTGGGAGTTACGATACCACAGACAGACACACAGACACGTCAAACTTATAATACGAGGCGTATTTTTTCGTAAGGGCTTAAGAATTCGTTACACCGAACTTTTTACTCGGTCATTGGAAGTCAAAGCCAACCCAATTATAAAGTAGGTATTATGAAGATATTTTTTTCAGATGCAATATTCACTCGTATTTTGGATTTCACTATGGTGTGGCGATCTTTACCACTAACCATGAGGTGTCTCGGTTGATCGTTTATCTTTTTACATAAAGAAGCAAAGAAGTTATTAAAATAAACGATGCGCATGAGTATCAGTGATGATTTTAACAAATTACTTCGAGCACTATCTCAGCCCGCAGCTTTGCCTGCGTTGTCAGGGATGATAAATACCCTAAATCTTATTCCAGATGGTCTACCTGTGGTCTAAATTTCATGAAAATCTGTTCAGTACTTTTTGCGTGATAGACCATCAAACATCCTTACAAAATTTCACATTTATAATATTAGTAAGATTAAAATCGAAGCCTATTCCATACTGAGATAGCCTCGAACCAAACGGAAGCTCGCGCCCAATTCCAGTCCCGCACCCAACAATCAACGAGTAACGCCCGATCGATACTTCGGCTCTATTAAAAAATTAGAACTAATTTTAAACGTACTACTTAAAGTTATGTCAGGCGTTTCAATGCTACGGAGATTTGTTTAGTTACTCTAAATTCTTTGCGTGGAGAAATTTTAAACAAAACTTTGTTTTAGTCGATGGCTAAAAAAAGAAGTGTATTTGATTTTATCGTTACAGAATTAGTAACCATATTTAAAGTTTTGTTTTAAAATGTATTAAAAATTTGCGAGATTTCAAAAGGACTTAAAGTAAAATAGGAATAAAGAGCATTTTTCCAGCCAAAACTCCAGAGTATAAAGTTAAATAAAAGAACAGGAAATTTAAAGAAAAAGAATGAGAAATTCAATATCTTATTTACATACCGGAAAAGTACCTAATTAATGAAAATCCTGTAGCCTAGTTGGTAAAGACCCTGCCTTCAAAGCGAGGGGTCCCGGGTTCGATTCCCGGCCGGGTTTATGTGACAGATAAAATATTTGTACTCGAGGCATGGGTGATAGCGTGATGTATTATATGTGTTGTCCATGCCAACCGCAATACAGATAAAAACCTACTTCGATGGTATGAGTACGTGTTAGCATTTTATTTATTTATTTATTCAAAGAAAAAACTGGACAAGTGATGTGTTAACATAGCCGTGATAGTATTCTTTGTAAATTAATCATATATAATAATCCTATTTTTGAGAATTTTTTTACTAGTCCAACTCTAACCGTTTAGCCGGCAGAGGGAGGGACAGTTAATTCTAACCAAAATTAGCACTTTAAAACCAAATATTTCCCAAACGTATCCCTAATTCTAAAAATGGTCTTCAAAGACCCATAATATTTTTGAAAAACCTTTTCAACTATATCCTATACTAAAGGATTCGCGACAAATAAAAAATACATCCTCAAGTTACCTATAGGGGAAGTATCCTGAAAAAAAAGTTTCTCAATATTTTATTCTATGATTTTGGAGCTTTAATCATTACATCCTTGCCTTTCTAGCACGGCGCGGCGGCGGTCGACGGACAGATGGAGGGACGGATGGACATGACGAAACTATAAGGGTTCTGATTTTATTTCGGTACCCTAAAAAGGTATGCTTATTTATTTCTTCTTTGCTAATAATTATCGTAGTTAACGTTGTTGCTTCTCTATTTAAAGATAACAATATATATTGGAAACAAGAGCAAAGATTAGAGAGTGTGCCTCGCAAGATAACTTCAATTAAGCGTTCAAAGTTTTGTGCGATAATTCCAATTTTGTACTCCTCGTTATTAATTTCGTTTGGAGCTCATTTTCTTTGTGAGTTATCTAAATAATGAACCAGCATTATAAGGAAAAGTTACTCCACGAAAATGAGAATATTTGAAACTAATAACAGTATATCCTGATAAAATGTGTTCTTTTTGTTGCTTTAAATTTTCATGGTAACGCAGAGGAGTCACACAATTTTTTATTTACATCTTGTGTTGGGTTAAGGTTATAATATAAAAAGGTGAAAGATATATTGGTAAAACGAATAATACTCTGCATTAAAATTAAGGTCGTTGTGTTCCAGATTTTTTTTAAATACCCGATTTTCCTACCAAATCCTTCTTATAAAATACAAAAAATGTTTGTGGCGATGTCCTCTGTAGACTTCAAAACCATCCAGCCGATATGCCCCAAAATATTTTCATTTGAAAGGCAGTAATGCAAAGATGGTTTGAGACCACTAGAACAATGCATTTATATTTTCGAATATTCGAGAAAGGGTACATATTATCCCGGAAAACACGGTCAACTACGCGGGCAGAGCGCTGGTATTTTACAAGCTTTTATTTAACTTGCAATGTATGTTTGTACGGGTGGAATTTAAAATCAGAAACTGAATTTTAAATCAGATATCTTTAACCGATTGAGCTGAAAGGTATTCATGATTATTTTGGATGACAAAGCATGCTTAGCTATATGACGTAGTTCTATAATGGCGATCATCCAAGATGGCGGACTACTTATTTTTTCTGCAGTACCACAATATGGATATCAAATGAAAGGGCTTGCTGAGGAGAGCACGAAAAGTAATACAACGTCACATTAAAAGCTTTTTTAAGTTTTTTTAACATTAATTTATTTTAAATCTAGCCGATAAATATTTTCATATTAAGTAGTCAGCCTCAAGATATTATAATTTTAGAATGGATGGTGATCCGTTTATTACATAACTTTGCTTTCAAATGAATATTAATTATTTGAAACTAAATCATTTCACGCAATAATAATATTAATAATGTAAAAAAATTGCTGCTCAAGATTGGTAATAACCTTATTTATCGTTCTTGGAATATGATAGAAAACCCCAAGAATTTTGTGGAATTTGTTATGAGAGGAAATAAGCTTAAACTGACAGAAACAATTTGGTCGGGACTGCCTGAGGCTGTTTTCTTGATAAGTAATTTGTGGATAGTAAATGTATTATTAAAATGACGCTCGATTCATACGGTAAGTCTTTTTTATGTAACTAGCCGAAAAACAAGCTGCTGATCCAACTGACTGTAAGTGGCCTCCATCACCCATCAGTAACAGGAAAGGGTAACCACCAAGCGGTCCGGTTTCTGCCGCCTCTTACAACACCTTAATATTTTTGGTCTATCTGAGCTGCTGTCTAAGTATCATCATTACTTAATTTGGTTAATACCGCTCCTCGATTCTGGTTTCCTTTCGCATTCTAAGGACTTAGGCAACATTCCATTAAACTCTGTAATAAACTTTACCATTTTTATCTAAACAGAGCATCAGTAACGCCAATCGCTGATACGTTGCTGCCTTTGTGAACGAAATATGCAAACTAGTACAAATAAAAAAAAATTAAAAACCCGCTTGATGTGAAAACACCTATCATGATATACCTTTTTGAAATCCTTATGGTGAGTTCTTTAATTTGACACCCATATTGCATTATTCCATTTATTTATATTGTTTGATATTTCAAACAATGGCATCTCACAGCCACCATATTCGTTTTTTTATTTAAGAAAACTTGGGCTGTCAAGTCACATCTAACGATATGTTAATTATAATATAAATTTGTCCAGCGGGTTGGAAGATATGAGGTAATAAAGAAACATACATAAATATATGAGGCACGTGAAAAAGAACCCTTCTTAGCAGTCGGGTAAAAACCATGGGCGGCGGTGATCACTTACCATCAGGTGACTCGTCTTTGCCTGCTCTAGGCATAAAATAAAAAAAAATTCACGGGTCATTTTAGATGGATAATAGAAAGCCTGTTTCTTGTATTGTGCTTAAAATTGCACCGTGCTTAGATTAATCTATATTTATAACTATTGTAAAAAAATTCATACTCATTTCCCAGAAATCAACCAGATGAAAGAAACGGAAAAAATAATCAAAGTATACTTTTTCACAGCAGATGTTAAAAATAAAAACAACATAATCGTGTAATCTCGACGATTTCTCCACACTGACCTTGATCGCTGATGAGGTTTTAAATGCAGTAATCTTGAGTTTTTAAATAGCTTTTGCAAGTTAGTTGCTTATAAAAAGAAAGTGAGTAGTGTAAACGTCCATGACATGATGACAAGAACCCTTTACAAAATAGAAACTCTAAACACATTATTATGTCGATTGACTTCAAATGTCGTTTTTATATCCTGGCTTTTATAATCAGCATCATTATGAAGGGTAAAAAAATCTTCATATTACTTTTTTATATATTATAAAAAGCTAGCAAACAAATAACTGAGTCACCAGATTACGAATGGCTAAAATTCCAAAATGCAATGCAAGTTTATTTTTAGTTAGTATTTTAAGCGTACGAAGTCGCAGGTTACAGCTAGTAGGTAATATGTATTGGTAATTATTTTTGTTAATAAATGACCGAGTTCTTCACCTTATTTAGTGCGGCTCGTAGTTCCTTCTGTTTCTATCTAAATGAGATTCAAACCAGTTTTCTTTTTAGTACATTTACATCTTTATTCTAGTTAAATACTCGTATGTTAGTTTGATATAAGTTGTGTGTGTTAGCCAAAAATAATAACTTTTTTCTTTCTAAATTAAACCATTTACAAATAAAAAAAGACATAAATTAAAACACAGAAAAGAGAAGAAAGAAAAAAGAAGATAAATAGTTAGGAGGCTGATTCAAGCAAGAGAAAATCCGGGTAGGTTTACAGACAATCCCCCCCGGGGGTTGCCCGCCTTGTCGTGGCGGGGGGGCTTAGTAACCGTGGACTGGTCACCCACGGTGAACCAAGAGGCAACCAGGGCCGGCCTGTTTGGGCTGCCGGCTGGCCCGAGGAGGGCGCTCCCAGCGGGCTGAATAAGTCCGCTGCGGACGCGCTTGGAGGTGGGACCGTGGAAGATAGGGTGCGCCGTTCTCCCTGTCTTCTGCGGCCGTGGAGGGATCGCAGGGGGAGAGGCGTGTTGGTATTACGGTGCGCCACTCTCCCTACCCCCTGCGAACTGGCGGGGCCGTTCCGCCGAAACGGCATTGGTGGGGCCGCAGAGGAAGAGGCATGTCGGTATTACGGTGCGCCGCTTGCCCTATCCTCTGCGGCCGAGATGTGGTCGGTGGAGGAACCACAGACCTGATCCTCCACCGGGTACCAGTTATCTGGTATCCATGGCCTCCTAGTAGCAGACTCAGGGGGAGTTTGCTACAGTACTGGTGGAGGCCGAGGAGGGAGGCGCACCTTACCATCTGGTGCGCCCATCGTGGAGGGCCTTCGGGCTTTCGCGATGGAGCCGCTTGTGGGCGGCTGCCGTTGGCGGGGTCGCGGATGTGTGCGAAAGCGTTCCCGTAACCCCGTCACAAGGCGGCGAGGCGGAAGATGGGGGGGTTTTTAGTGGGTATACCGTGGGTCTCATTAGCCTATACGGGAGTCCCACATAACCACTCGGGTACCCCCTGCGCCCGGGTGGTATGCGTAACGCATTTTCCCCCCCGGAAAAAAAAAAAAAAAAAAAAAAAAAAAAAAAAAAGGTTTACAGACAATAATATCATTTATATTATTAATGAATTAATTATAAATTAATTATGATATTATAATCCTTACGTGGAGCATTTCCACTGCTGTTTTCTCGTGGACAGACTCATTTAACCCACGGGTGGATTCACCGAGGAGACTTTAGGACGATCCGTCTGGCGCAATGGTTACCATGCCGGATCGCCGCGCCAAGGGTCCTGGGTTCGATTACTAGCGTGGCGGAAATTTGACGTGTTTAACGTTGTTCAGATTGTTAATTAGGTATAATATGAAACAATATATAGATTACAAATATGATAATAAAATTAAATAGTCGACAAAAAAACAAAGATCTATTTCTTGTTACTCTGTCTCCAACTAAGTGTAAAGTATTAATAGTTTTATCATGACAAAAAGTAACGATTCAATTACAAGTAGATCCATTTTGTAGCAACCAGTTAATTAGGCTTCGAATCAATCATAAAGTCGATCTGTTATCGAATAATAAAAGACCAATCTTTTAATGATTAGATTAATGATGTTTAGTATCGGGTGTGAAGTTGCTTTGAAGTTATCATCAAAGCGTTATATTGTAGTTTATCAGGTCTAACGATCCGTTTTATTGTTATAGTTGGCCATTTTTACAGTAGTGGCATCGATATAGCACGCTTCATTCAATATGACCCTTGATTTTTTACCCGATAAAAAAAAATCAGCATGGCAAAGTAAGCTTGAAATCTTCTCAATTGTACCCTAATAGACCAATAAAAGGTGATAGCAACAATAATCTCTACAACGTTATACATTACAACACAAAATATCGAGAGAATTCAAAGCTAAATTCTAAAACTTACATTGCCATGACATTGACTTTAAATTCGGAATAAACAATGCAATGACATCTAGCTGACATTTAAAATCACTTGTGTTTTACCACGGGAACAGTTTCTAGGTTTGTCGCGACAAGTAACCTTATGAGAACAATACGAGTATAAGTCATGGGAACTACCTTTGACACGCTGTGACAATGGATTGACGTTTTGGAGCTGGTGAAAAGAGTTCTTTGTTATTCAAAAAGGATGTGAATTTAAGACGTTCACGCAATACGTAGAGATAGTTTCTTTCCTATTTTATTGGTTATTGTCACAAATCCAATTCACAGAAGTTAGAACAAAAGAAAGATCAAAGAGTTATTCCCAGCTCTCATAATATAATTGGATGGGAGGATGGATAAAAAAAATGAAAAGTAAACCATTAGTAAGTACGTTCCTTCGTACGTAGTAAAGAAGTTTATATGTTTGTTATTTTCAACTTATAAAACAACTCTTCCGAAGGAAAAGCCGCGGCCCGATACTATACAAAATAAAACAATACACTAGTTTTTTTTTAAATACCACTTTAGTTCCACCGATACAACAATACTCTTGGTAAGTTTAGATGCTAAGAAACTCGATATTAGAAAAAATCAAAACGATTTTTAATTGATAGCGGCTGTCATAACCATATTCCCGACAATGAAATCAATCTCAAAACTAATGATCCGAAATACAGATCAAAATATAATTAAATATGCATTTTTATTATTGGCGATTCCGACACGACAAAACTTCACAACTACAATATCGTGAACAAAATGTAGGAATTGAAAAAAACAGTTTTAAATATTTTTGCGGGTTAAGATTCATTTATTATTCTTAATAATATTAAAAACTTCATCCCTATATCGTAATTTTAAAGTCGAAAACACACGAAATGGTCCCAGGATTTTTCAAAATATCTCAAAAATCACACAAATTACACACGGCTAAAGTAGCTTAAGTAGTTTATGAGTAATCGCTGAGAACTACGGAACCCTGCATTGCATATGACTTGATACGGATTTGGCCGGTTTTATTATTAAAATGTATAATTCTGTGCCTCCTGTGATAAGTGATTCAAGTGAAAAATCGACACTTTACAGGAGGACGAAAACAAGTTCAAAAAAATTCTAGTTGATAAATTAAGTGGGCTAGGTGTAACATGAGTACCTTCTTTTGTAGATAAAAACATTTACTGTCACCATACATTTAGTTTTTTGTTGTAAATATTATAATATTAAAGTAATCCATCAAAAAACATGTGAGTTGTACCTTTTTTATTTCAAATGTGTGCTAATATTACGTGATAAATGATACAAGTACAGTTAAATTGTGTTGCACATATAAATTGTCTTTGTGTAAACTGTTATACAACTGATTGGGGTAGAATTCTATATATATTCATATAGAATTGTACCCTAATCAGTATTGGTTTATAGTGATATAACTCTAAATAAATCAATATTCACGATAAATATATTGAAAAATAAAATGTGAAAATTAATGTAATCACAGTTATAGCACAAAGCACAAAAAACTATCTGTAGAGCAATTATTTATAGGGGTTACAACTTTAGATATTATCTATATTCACGTATTTTTTGCCAAAACCTGTGCACTTATATAACTTTGCACAAAATTATTTCCAAAACTAAAGCAGATAGAAGAACATGAGCTAGACCAAAAAATTTGTATTTTTTTCTTATAAATTTCTATGTTAAAATCACAAAAAGGGTACAAGTCGACTTAGATTACTTATCACAGGAGGCATAGAATTATTCTCGTAGTTTGGCTTCGTGGTCTCGAGGCCATTCAGCATAATACCGTCGTCCCCTTTATAGCTCACGATATGTCGTAACACAAGTCGTTGTAACCAAAAGTTGCCGTAATGATCTGTGATGTAGATCAAAATATAATTAAGCAACTCATAATGCACAAGTGATTGCCCACATTTCCGGTCGCCCAAACGTTTAATTACAAGCGAGTTTAATATTAAAGTAGTACTTTGATAGGTGTTTCATAGTGTGCATGGCTTAAACGAGAAATGCTTTAAAATCCACACGAAAACTAAAGAATTTCTGACCGATTTCAAATGTGTTGTAAGTGCGAAAAGGCACTGTGCACTATGAAAAAATTCACCCATTTGTTTGTAGTACCAACCCCTTATTAATCAACAAAGAACACGCAATCAAGGCGAATTCTTCGCATTACTTTGTTGACCTAAAAGTAACTGATATACGAATTAATGTATTATACAATTGTTACGTATGGTATTTTTGAGTAAACAGCTAAGGATATTGTTTTTTGTGCTATTTCTTTAAGCATGTAAAAATGTGTCTACATGTTCTATTATTTAACAAAACCAACTGATGGTTAAAAAGTCCCCAGCGTCCATAATTTTGAAAAAAAGCTAGTATAAATCTTAAAATTATAAAAAAACCTGCCTGCTATCAAAAAAGCAATCATGACACACCTTTTTGAAATCCTTATGGAGAGCTGTATAATTTGATACTGCATTGCATTATTCGATTTATTTTTATTTTTTGATCCTTCTTACAATGGCATCTCACAGACTATTTCTCTATTTTTTATTATTTCACTTATCTAAGAACACATGGGTTATCAAGGACGCATCTAACGATATCTTAATTATATAAATCCGTTCAGTGGTTTGGAAGATATGAGTAATAAAGAATATTACATGCGTACAAACATACAAGATACGCGTAAAAATCCTATCCGATAGTATATATTGAAATAAATAATTATTATGTACGTTATCTCAATTGTCCGTATACACTAAAAACTACCCATAAGTCAGTATTCACTCATTGATCCAATCGTGTAGTTGTGTGCTAGCAGGCAAGCATACCTACCAAATCGAAATGTCCACCAAATATTTTTTTAGGTCGAATACCGACCGACCCAGATTTATTTAATTTCTGTTCCAAACTTTGGTTAACACAGGTGTTTGTAACAAAAGAATTGTTAGCGAAATGTGATACTGACATAAAGTGACAAGGGTCTGAAAGTTAATTATAAATTAAGGTATAACAAGTGACTTGTAAATTATTTAACGTTTGCTTCAAATGCGGAATTAATTGTTAACAGAATATGTTTGCTGTGATTCGGATTTTATACTCTTGTGATCTCTCATTACTGAGATCCCTTTAAAGCCGTTCTTTTGGAAAGAGATTAAGAGAGAATTGATATATTCAACTCCCTAATTTTCTTCAGATTTTGAGATTTATACTGTGATATAGTATTACATTCCTAATTATGTAATTTCTCCATAATACCTTTAACTTTTTTTGTAAAATTGTGATAATCCTGCCAATGAAGTGTATTTGTATGTCTGTCTGTGGCATCGTAGATCCCAAATGGATGAACCAATTTTGATCAACTTTTTTATTATATGAAAGGTGACTTGTTCTTTGCTATGTTTAGTGAAAATCAAACTGTCGGGGTTGTTTAAATTTTAATTTAAAATTATTATTGTACAAGGTTTTAATTGTTATGATTAATACCAGTGTAGTAAAACTCCATTGTACCGGTTCACATTGTTATAATTCCATTACACATTTATACAATTACTTCGTTTATTCTATTTTAAACAAATTATTAATATCCCAATAATCATAAACATTCTATTCTATCTGACACTAATAACCAATCTGGTTTTTTTTCTGACATTGACATTCACATTGACATCGCCCTCACAGATACATTATTTATTTTTAATAGCCTACATTCTGCCAGTATGTCCCCACTCGTCATATTTTTTCACTTTCTTCGATGTTGCCAGCTTTAATTAAGGAACCTTACACTCGTCCATCCTGAACAGGTGTATGTCCCCATACACGGATTTAGAAAAAAACTACAAACCTTACACTCGGCGAGGGGAGACATAGTAAGCATGTATCGAGTTATACCAAGTATTAAACAAAAAAAAATATGTCAAAAGTTACATTTGCAAGCTATTTGATAAAAACATTAATGAAATACAACAGCCTACCTACAAGAATTACATATTATATTTCTGTATTTCACGAATTTTGCAAATCCATTCAATTAAATTCAATTTCATTCAATAAATGTCATATTATGAAAATTACAATTATAGACATTACTAAATATTCATAAAAACGAAAAGAATTATGTAACGGATTGTGAAATATCTGATGATATCAATAAAATTAGATTAATGTCAATAATAAATTATAAACCATAATCAAATAACCTTCATAAAACTAGTATACATTGTGAACCTTATTATATATTACAACCAAAATTTGTTATTATTTAGAATATAATTTTATTAAATTTAATAGCCAAAGATTAAAACATTTAATCAAATTTGTCAGATAAATATTCATCTATTAATTAGGTTGTAAATGTTGTAACATAACAAACTGACAATGTTTAAGAAACTTTTTTTTTTTTTGTACAGTTAAGCAATTCAATTCAATTTCATTCAGTAAATGTCATATTAGGAAGATTACAATTATACATATAGGTACATTAATAAACATTCATAAAAACAAAAAGAATTATGTAACGGACAGTTAAATATCTGATGATGTCAATAAAATTAAGTTAATGTCAATAATAACTTATAAAATAACCTTCATAAAATAAGAATACGTTGTCAACATTATTATAAATTACAATTAAAATTAGTTATGAAACAGTTAATCAAGTTTGTGAAATAAATATTCACCTATTAATTAAGTTGTAAGTGTCGTAACATAACAAACTGACAATGTTTAAGAAACTTTTTTTTTTGTACAGTTAAGCAATTCAATTAAATTTCATTCAGTAAATGTCATAGGAAAATTACAATTATACATATACATTAATAAACATTCATAAAAACAAAAAGAATTATGTAATGGACAGTTAAATATCTGATGATGTCAATAATATTAAGTTAATGTCAATAATAACTTATAAAATAAGCTTCATAAAATAAGAATACGTTGTCAAAATTATTATAAATTACAATCAAAATTAGTTATGAAACAAATTTGTGAAATAAATATTCACCTATTAATTAGGTTGTAAGTGTTGTAACATAACAAACTGACAATGTTTTAAGAAACCTTTTTTTTTTTAATCAAGCTTAACATTTTATTGAACGTATAGTGCATCATTATCAACGTCATCATTATCATTATCCTGCCGACGTTGGGGAAGCGACTTTATACCATTCAAAAAAAAAATTGCTAAAACTTGGACTCACGAGAGTTAAAAATTTCTGTCAACCACTGTCCCAATGTATCTCAGTCATCAAAAGATTTTCCGTTAATGCATATAATGTGAGCCGGTAACGATCGGAACAAGTGGTACCTAATTAGATGGAGATGTCCGGCGAGTATGCAGAATGGGCTAAAGAAATCCAGCCTAGCTTCTTAATTATTATTTTTTTAAGTCATCGAGTCAAGTGTGAGGTCGGGCATTGTCGTGGAGGAGAAACATGTTGCCATGTTTTCCTTTAAGATTCTCGGCTACTTTATCCAACATAGCACAATAGCGTTCACTATTTATGTCTGTTCCCTGCGGTAATAGTTCCCAGTAGCTAACTCCGTGCATGTTCCACCAAACACTCAACATAACCTTCTGCGTAGTCATTTTAGATTTAGTCGTTGGTACTCCTCTTTGACCCGCGCTAAGCCACTGTTGCTTATTGTTATGATTAACGTAAAGTAACCACTTCTCATCTCCTGTAACTAGATCACGAAACCACGCAAAAGTGCTACGTAAAGTCAGTAATTGTGTACAAATCGCTACTCGCATCATCCGTTGTCCATCCGTCAATTCGTGGGATACCCATTGACCTTGCCTGTATACTTTACCCATCGCTTTCAAATGTGGATCGATGGTAGTATGGGAGCATCCGAGTTCATTTTCAAGTTGACAAGCAGGCCTCCTTGGATCTTCGTCAATGAGCTGCGCTAGGCGATCAACATCAACCTCAACCGGTCGCCGTTCGTGAGGTTTATCTTCAAGATCACAGTCGCCATTCGAGAAACGTCGAAACCAATCTACTACTGTATGATAAGAGACTGTATTTTCTCCCATACATTGGCATATATTTTGTGTCGCCTACTTAGCTGCATGTATCAAACGGAACTCGTAAAGAAAACGCGGACGCGGATGTATCATCTTTTCAAATAAATTTTACCCATAATGCCACTCGCTACTTTGTCAATTATTGACCTGATAAACTGAGCGCACTTAATTGTATTCATAATTTTAAATTGTCTGACAGACGTAAAATGCAGGACATGATCTTTTGTACAAACAATTAAATAGTATCATTGACAATTCGAACCTACTTCAACTCTTCTCATTTTATATCCCATATAATTTACCACAACATCCAAGGCCATTACACGCCCATAGAAAATTTAAAACTAACTTAGGACTCAATTCTCTCATCCCTAAACTATGCAAACTATTTTAGGGGTTCCTTAGTAAAGACAAGACCATTGATATCTTTCATGATAAGCTTGCAATATTTAGAAATAAAATTCATAGGGTTTTAAACCCAAAATCTTATGAAATTTCCTAATCAGTTATTACAATTTTAGGTATTCATACCTACTACACAGGTTGCACATTTAATATCGTATTTTTTTATCATTTTTATAACATAAGAGACGTGCAATGTTAATGCACCTAAATATGCATGCTGTGTTCATCCGTAATTAAAATTACAAATAAACTAATTTTAAGACTGAGATCTGTAATCATTGCTGGTTTTTGTAATTTTGTGGATGATATTATTAATAAATAATTAAATAATCATGGAATTTTCTCGAAGCTGTAAAAAATATTCTAAAATGTCCCCGCAAAAATCGTCAGATCATTATGCCACAACCTAATAAAAATATTCATTCTACTTATTAAAATATTCGTCTATTGTATATAGCATTTGGCTGTTAATATATATATTTATCTCATTTTTTAAATCCAGTTACATTAAGCTCTTTTATTTTATCTGGTAGATGATAAAATTATATGATGATGACTTTTATACAGCCCATCGAATTCTTGCATCACCTTGTAATCTAAAAATCTTATTGTAGACCCATTAAATTTGTGCTTCACAATTAAACTCTATTTATAATACAATTTTGCAAATACATGCAACTCTTACAATTTCACAATGTATATCATATACAACTTAATAGATATTAAAAATTAACTTTAGGCCTTTGAATAAAGATAATAACAGTGTTTAGGTACTATGAAGAATTTATTCCTTAAAAATTGTTACTATTTCACCTAAATAGGTTTTACATATGTCTGTTCCTGCGCAACTGAATATCTTTAAATAATGCGCGTATTGTTGGTTTTATTCTTCTTCTTCTTAGTCGTACACTCCTGGCGGAGTGGTCGTGGTCATGGATAGTCTTTCAGTTTGGCAGCAGCCTTTGCCTTTGGTTTTATACGGGTCTCAGAACTGTGGGTTAGGTCTATAATCAGATAGGCACGGGCCCGTCTGACGCAACCTTTTACCCCTCGAGATCAGTGGGTTAGGTCTATAATCAG
The DNA here is from genome assembly GCA_963932265.1 of Thymelicus lineola. Taxonomy (NCBI): domain Eukaryota; kingdom Metazoa; phylum Arthropoda; class Insecta; order Lepidoptera; family Hesperiidae; genus Thymelicus; species Thymelicus lineola. The sequence goes on along the minus strand of OZ010698.1, from coordinate 5,153,086 downwards.
ATGGGCGCGGCCCCATCTGACGCAACCTTTTACCCCTCGAGATCAGTGGGTTAGGTCTATAATCAGATAGGCGCGGGCCCGTCTGACGCAACCTTTTACCCCTCGAGATCAGTGGGTTAGGTCTATAATCAGATGGGCGCGGCCCCATCTGACGCAACCTTTTACCCCTCGAGATCAGTGGGTTAGGTCTATAATCAGATAGGCACGGGCCCGTCTGACGCAACCTTTTACCCCTCGAGATCAGTGGGTTAGGTCTATAATCAGATGGGCGCGGCCCCATCTGACGCAACCTTTTACCCCTCGAGATCAGTGGGTTAGGTCTATAATCAGATAGGCACGGGCCCGTCTGACGCAACCTTTTACCCCTCGAGATCAGTGGGTTAGGTCTATAATCAGATGGGCGCGGCCCCATCTGACGCAACCTTTTACCCCTCGAGATCAGTGGGTTAGGTCTATAATCAGATAGGCGCGGGCCCATCTGACGCAACCTTTTACCCTTCGAGATCAGTGGGTTAGGTCTATAATCAGATGGGCGCGGCCCCATCTGACGCAACCTTTTACCCCTCGAAATTCATATACATTCATATCCCGTTCTAAAACCAATTCAATCCAAATAATAATGCTATATTTCAAAGGGCACAAAGATTTATACGGATCTGTAGCTGCCTGACGCAGCTATCATTTACCCACCGAGTACCTCATATTACACATTATTGCGCAATACTTTCTAATCGTCTGACCTTGTTAATTTTATTACTTTTACACGTGTTCGTCCCTATTGGTCCATCCTTTCTGTAAATTTATCTAGCATTTTTCTGTTGGTCGTTCTTGCCTACACTTTTTGTATATAAGCCGTGTATTTGTACCATTAAATTATTCCTCTGATAACCAGCAGACGAGTATCATTATACGACATCCTTGATAGTACTGCGCAACCTTCTTGATACTAATTAAGGGCTCTCGACGACCATATCCCTAAAGTAGTCGAAGAAACCCTAAAGATCTGTTCCAACGTATCAACTGTACATTCAAATTGCATCACATTAATTTCTAAAATCCAATCTGTTATTATCTTTAAACACATATCATAAAAAAAAACTTTAATTAGTTGTATAAATCAAATAAGTTATACTTCCATACTTGAACATGTACGAACACTGATCATAGACAAGTAATGCATCATATAAAATTAATCGTTCAATATAAATCAAAGCTAAAGAAGAGCTAAAGAAGAGCTAAAGAAGAGCAATGGTATATTGAATAGAAATGTATTTAGAATTATACTTCAAAACAGTCATACATTAACTCAAATTATAGGACATGTCTTAAGTTCCAATCCAGTTTAAATTACGAATACGTGTTATATACGTTTTTTTTTTTTGTTAAAATCACAAATTTACTTAAATTGAGACTACATTGATCATCTGATAATGTAGTTTTATCCATTCAACAATTAAAAATATAGGCGAGTCTATCAGTAACTATTTGAAGTTAAACACCCGTGAACCTGTCCAATGAGCGGACTGAGCCTCTGATCTAGCCGCACCAGCAAACTGCACAGAGGCCACGCCTGGGAAGCCTCACGAACCTCTCCCAGTGACTCGGTCTACCGCCTGCCGCACACTTTCTCGAACTTGGCTCCGACATCGTCTAATAACGTGGTCACCACGCACTTCGGGATTTTCGCGAAAGCGTCGCCGAATGCTACCGTTGATCATTTTCAACGAGGTTCATCGTCTAGAACTCGCAGACAATAAAGTAATGGTTAGAATTTATTTTCGTTTTCTTTTTATAACTCAAACTTACTCAAATAACAATAATCACATAACTCAAATTTAATTATTTATGAAATTATTTTAGTTTGTTGTATTTCCTCCGTTCCATATTATATCTAATCAATAAATTACTTTAAATGACCCTTAATAATGCTGCAACGCTTAATTATGTATTTTTGATTCAAAACTAATCTGTTATGTGTGTTGCGGTCACCACTTGCCCGTACTGGAACATGGTTACACGATGACCTCCGGTACAGACCAATCCTCAAGCAAACTTAATCACTCTCCTCATGATCACAAATACTTGGTTCAATATTAATCCGTTAAGCCTTGATCCTCTGGTATTTAACTTACTCTATCAAGAGCGAATTCGTAAGTAATTAAGATTTAAGATTTATTTTTGTCATAAAAAATTTAAAGAATAAATTAATTAATTCAATTAAAATTAAAATTATAAGAATGGAGTTGCTGACAAAAACAACTGATATAATTTATCCAAATGATTGGTGACATCATGTTCAATGATAATGGTCTCTCAAGTGTTAAGTGTCACATATCCAGTTTGATAGTTATATAGTCACAAAATTGGGTATTTAAATAAGCTGTTTTGAAAATTTAGTAACATAAATGATAATAAACATAGATATATAAAACAGCTAATTTTCACTAATTTAATAATAGAAATATGGATACAGATCACCTCTATTTTTCCGGAGCATAAAAATTCTTTCAAACATTGAAAAGTGCTCTCTGCGAGTACTGCGTTGCATACAAGTCTGTAGATGCTCCTAGGCGCACGGACCCGCATAATTGAGTTTCTACTAGTGAGTACAAAGATGGCGGTCTGGTGCTTCACAGCTTATAAGAATTTTCATCATCATGCCATGTCATGACATCTGGAACACATAAAAATCGAGCGACGTTCCTTGCATCGCAATATGTTAGAATTTAAATAATTATCATAAATGTTACTCTGCACTAGACAGGTAAATAAAAATTTTGGTGAACTAGGCTTATTTATACTAATTATAGAAAATTCAAAAACAATAAAATTGGGTTTTACATACAATTTTTGATTATTTGCATTGTGAAATGTGGTTATTCTTCAATAATTATAAATTATTGTACTACTATGTAACATGGCATTACCAATAATAATAAAGATGTTAAAAGTCACCAAACAAAGCATTAATTTCATAGATACGACATACCACATCACATCATACCATCGAAACACATCATACCATCAATTATTATACAAGTAGGTATATGAAAACAAAATATATTATATAAACAATCAAATAAGCCATGGAAGCAGGAGATTTATTTCCGGTTTCTGTGTTAAATATCTTTATTTCCTGTGTAGTTGATTCAACAGAGTCATTTCAAGTAAATCACTTTTCCTGTAGTAGATAGTGGTCATCGCATTGACTAACTTCTCCAAAGTAGGTATAGCAAGTTCAATCAGTATTTCAGCATCCCTATTTGACTTATCTATTAAACTTTCGAACCTGGTTTGGAGCATTCAATGCTACTTGCCTTTATTTACTCGTATTATGCCTTCAGTAATTGCTCATCACAATAATTTAATTTTGCTGTGATGGCAGTGTTTCACATCAGTTTTTCACCGTTTCACCATCTTTGGATCATCATGAATGTTTAAAAACATAACAGCCGAATAGTTCAGCCATTTTCATGGTTTCTGGTTTCTCATGTAGATAAAATATAAATAATTTAACCATTAATAATTTTACATTAACAAATGGAAAATAACAGATATTACAATTAAAAGTATCTATAGCGAAACAATCACTCAGTCAAACCATTTGCAGGATTCAAAGCGTTATTTATTTAAATCATTAATGAATTTAATAATAAAATAACAAGTTTAATGATGTTGAAATTACTATATTTAACATAACATAATTGGAATGTAAATCGGAACTAGTAAATCAACGAAATTTAACCCTCTGAAAGTCCACCAATAATCATCATGGCTGAGAATCTAAGATATAAAAATGATTAAATTTTACTAGATTTTCATTTTATGACGACGATCTCTGACACGAGATCATCGCACGTTTTGTTGCCTTAGTCATGAAAGTCCTCATAAAATAAAGAGTTAATTTGCCTACAATGAATAACATAATACACTTTGATCAATTTATCTATTATTAATCTATTCAACCCAAAAGAATACAAATGATATTCTAATAAGAGCTGCATGGGACAGTTACTGAAAAGTCACGAATTATTCTTATGTTTTTGAGGTTAGACATAGTTATAATAATATTATGTGACATTTGATTTTAGAGCAATGACATTAAGATATTGTTTCGTCAAATTTTATTTATAACAACCACGATTGAAACAATACATACATTTACGCTTAATTTGCAGGTTTTAATAGCGTTTATTTCTATGACTATTTAATTACAAAATGTTACCAAATGATCAAAACATTAGTACAAGAGGTGAGTAATTCAGTTCTGAACCGGTTCGATTATTCGATTCAAATCATAATTTATTATGAACTCATACAGCCGAGACGCAGTTCGACAACAATCATTTAAGTGATCCGTGAACTGATCTGCAACTCAGTTATGCCTATTCAATACATGTCATAGTTAAATGAATCTCAAAAATATAGTTTTCCTGACAACTATATAATTAGTCTTATTATTAAAAGGACACTTTTATGAACTTACAAGATAATCTTGTAGCTTTTCGTAAATTATTGTATAACAATAACAAAGTGAGCATTGTCCACTTACCACTTCTGATTCTGTAGTAAAACTCCATTGTACCGGTTCACATTGTTATAATTCCATTACACATTTATACAATTACTTCGTTTATTCTATTTTAAACAAATTATTAATATCCCAATAATCATAAACATTCTATTCTATCTGACACTAATAACCAATCTGGTTTTTTTTCTGACATTGACATTCACATTGACATCGCCCTCACAGATACATTATTTATTTTTAATAGCCTACATTCTGCCAGTATGTCCCCACTCGTCATATTTTTTCACTTTCTTCGATGTTGCCAGCTTTAATTAAGGAACCTTACACCAGTAAAATAACAATTCTAGTAGTCTCTACGGAGCTTACTTTAATTATTTCGCCGACAGAATAACAATCCTTTACCGACCGGAACTTATGTTATTTTAACAAGTGGTTTTTAGAATAGGACGCTGCCTGATTATTATGTTAAAGTTACATTTTAGGTAAAATTACCATGTATGGGGGAATACACATAAATATAAAATTTATGGGGGCGTTATCGTTGGTTGAATTAAAATTTTGTGTAATTTTTAAAACGACAAGACTCAATAACCTGCCCTTATGTGAACTATAATTGTTTATACTAAATAAGTTGACTAAATACAAAACCACTTGATGGTAAGCGAGAATGAAGTCATGGGTGTTAAGCGCACTAAAATAGTAAAAGCCTATTCACTCTTTACTTGAAGTTGTATCTTGGAACGGATGCACTGACGCGGATAAAATTCCAATTCCGTTACGCATAATGAAAGACGAAGTAAGCTTTGTCTTATTCACTAGATAGCCTTAGGTAGTTAGGCCGTTGACGACAGTTTGAACAGTTGTCTTACTAGTTCTTATAATCTATACTAATATTATAAAGAGGAAAGATTTGATTTTTTGCATTGAATAGGCTCCAAAACTACCGAACCGATTTGAAAAATTCTTTCACTGTTAGGAAGCTACACTATTCCCGATTGACATAGGCTATATTTATATTTTTTTCTATTTTTCTAATTATATTCATATATATATTATATTATTCATACAGATATTCATATAGATATTATAACAAAAATATGACAGCTATCAGCTTCACTACGTTGCTTCGCCCACGGAAAATTTACAGAAGAAAATCACAAACAAATAAACCAAAGTGTCCCAACTCCCACGGGCACATAGAACCGGGATAAATAATTAATTTAAATGTTCTAAGTAATTCTGGTATAGTTTGCTGCGTGCCAAATTTTATCTTAATTCGTACAACGCAATGTAAACACCAGCATCCAAATATCAAAATGATTAATTAACGCTATGTTAATCACGTGAAAATTATAATACTTTAAATATTTGTATGCTTGGACAAGTGAAAACTATATTTTATTAAAATACCACCATTGTATTTATAGCAATAATTAAATTTTTACTTAAAAAATAATGATGCAACCAGCATGGCATCTACTTTTTTGAACATTGTTATGCTAACACATGTTATTATGTTATAAATTAGGAAAAATCATTATTTTGTTATTTTTCCCAATTTTAATAACCTAAACTACGATTGCTTAAAACTACAAAAAATAAAAATTTATATGTACATCATCCACATACATTGTATTTATTAAATCCCAAAAAAATTAATTAATTACAAAATAGGGTTTCTATTTAAAATTATTATTGAATATGAGCGGAAAAATGCTCCTCACGCGCCCACTGACGTTATACAAAATAGCGCGCCTATTCCAGGATTAACACAAAATCAGGAGATTGAAAAATATGGTACACAACGCCCATTTTGGCTTGTTTTTCAAGTGTTGTATCTCCCCCACAAATTTTTATAACACTAAACATATTTGCTAACCTTTTAAAACGATTATTACAAAAACAAGTATGAGATTAGTGTCGACGCACCATTGAGGCGAGATGAAAAATAGTGGGAATAGTTATAAAGAGACAGCCTAATAAAAATAGGTCGCCGTTGAAATATTGACACAAGGAAAGGAATTTTGCGTTCGACATGGGCAATGACAGCTATTGTCTCCCTTGTCAGTGTGGCAAGGAACAGTTATTTTCTAAGTTGATTGAGCGTAGAACAATGATATTGTATGTACATACAAAAAGAGGTCTTTGGCGTACGGTAGAAGAAATAAAAGTGCTTATTTAGCAATAATGTATCTTAATAAATACTACAGAGTAAAAGTAATGGCGTAAAAGTATGTTTTGGGATAAAAAGAGCTCATTACATTCTTAATTAAATTTTTGACCTAAACCGATATTGACGCCTCTGCTGTTACAGACACTATGTCTTCATGTATTACAAATTACAATTTACTATTATGCATGTGATATACATGCATGAGGAAGGGGAGGAGCAGGTGAAAGGGGGGAAGCTTTGAGCGTGTGTGCTTGTGTATGTATAAAATATTCATGCATGTGTGCTAAACAAGCATGCTAATTTCTAGCATGTGTCTTTCAGCGCTTATATCTACAGTTCATTAAAACATTTGCAGCTGTAGGCCTTAAAACTCTCTTCCACAAATTCGTACTGTTCCTACGAGGATTAAGATGAGGAGTAAAGAAAGCTTTTAACTTTGATAGTATCAATAAGAGCCAATTTCTAACTACATTGACGGTGAGTTGAACAACTAGACGGTAAGTTGAATTTAACACCAATGTTGCATTATTCGATTTATTTTTATGTTCTGATAATTGGTTAACTGCCTTGCTTCAGTGTGAATAACTTTATGGTCAAAAGAAATTATAACAATTTCACTTATTAGATAAACTTAAGCTAAAATTAAAATAATTTCTCACGCACGCACATTCATTCTTCTCGCACGCTCACTATGAGCGTGCTAGAAATCTAAATATTTACAATGCATAGCAACTTAAAGCAAACTTTGCTTAAAGCAAAAAAATATACTTTACTACTTTAAAACTACACTAACAGAAAAAATGTAGGCTGTATCATTACGGTCCGCCCTTGTGAGGACGATATATAAACAACAGCATTCTACACTAACGCTATTAGCACTTTTACCTTTTAGTCTTATTTGTTAATATTTCCAAGTTTTGAGAACCAAATGCTTATGCATAAATAAAATAATTCCCCTAGAGCTATTTTACGGAATAACCAGACTTGTATCGGACCAGAATAATCCAAGTTGCTAGGCTAATTAAAACAGCTCACTTGTATGTAATTAGCCGTCTTTGTCTAGCTCATAGCCGTATGCATGAGATAATGAAGCTGTATCTTTAAGCTAGGTATATTTAATTTTAATCTACATATTGTGTTGATTAAAAAGGAAAAAAATGTTCTGATTGTTAACGGCATAAGGTAGTGCTCACTTTTACCTGAAAATAATAAGAATCAGAGTTAGCCAATACATATTATTATGCTGTAGAATAGATCTCTTTCAAGCTTCTTTGAGAATTGCATATCGTATATGGATATGAGAAATACTTCCGATGTATTCAATATTCATATTCCATAATTTGCATAAAACTAAATGATAAAATAGAAGGTGAAAATTGTCATGATTACTTGCTCATATTCTATTATCACCTAACCACATTCTGTACTCCTTCGCTAGGATTCACCGTATTGCAAGCAACGCAAGCTATTATGTTGTGATGAGTTTCCCGTAGCACTAACTACCGGTAGTAACGGTAATGCTACCGCATTACTACACATAAGACAACACGATACCTACGATCCGAGCACTATCATTTATCTTTCAATAGATTCCGCCCGAGGCTTTGCCTGTCGAAGAGTGAATTCGTATACATACAAACGTCCAAATCATCCCAAGAGAACATCCTTAATTATGAACTGGATAATACCTATCCTGTTGTTTTAGTCTAGACATGGTCTGTCTGTGTATCAAGTTTCATCTTAGTCCATACAACATTCAAATCGCGTGGCTAACTGTAGGAAGCATTGAAGTATAGTATAATGAACTAAGGTACCAGAACAGACCGCGTTCAAAATTTGTGTAGCGCCGGGAGCTTCTCTTCAAAATCGACTAAATCAGTTGAAAACTGTAGCCAAATGGCTACATTGCGCAAACATCGGGTTCACGACGTCAATTCTATACGTTAGTTATAATAGCCCAATGGTAGGAAGTAGGATAGTAGGATATTGAAATTGAGACCCCTCTCTAGGCAGGATTCCCTACAATTTTGACTACTAGGCAGTGCAATCTCATCCAAGGCTACTTATGTCTATAATGTTACTAATGTCTTAATCTGAGTGAATCTTCTAATCATCAGAACCATCTTCTCGGTTACATATTAACATAAAAAATGTCGTTATTTTCTTGTATTACACGAAACATTCACGTCGCGACATAAATATTCATGAGCTTAATGGGAAAAGGACGAAATCTTTAGACAGCTCTCGGAATGTTTACTCCGAATAATATCATTTTCAGATACATATCGAAAACCAAACTTTGTTGTATTTATTGTACTTCTAAAGATAAGAACTGTTGCGTCGTATTCAATTCTTTGTTACTTCGCTGTGTCATTCCTGTTTATAAATTCGAGTGTCTTTGGAATCCAATTTATAAGCTACTGTTGAAGGTATCCAATACTATATGTGTGAAAGTCTGTTTGTAAGGAAGCATGGATATTGGTTTCTATTTCACGCAAAAACTCTCAACCGGCTTTTCGTGAAATTTACAAGTTGATTATGATCTTGATAAACGCTATGAGTACAATTGTTATTATTGGTTACATTTCTGTATACGAAAAGGGTCATTTCATCAAATCTATCATCCAAACTATTACTCAAATATAAGTACTTCACTTCGTCTGTTGACACTGCAAACAACTACAGCCATAGCATTCGCAAACTCGTAAATATAGTGAAAAATAAAAGCTTTGTCAATTTATTTCCATAAAAACACATAAACCCCGATTCAGGCACACGAGCATTCCATTACTATACGTTATTTGCGGATACTGGCCAATCCATTAACAATGCGGACTAAATGGACGAAATGCATGTGTTTAATGGCATGCTATTTCAAGCCGCGAGTTGCTAATTCTATGTAGGCTGTCAAAGTTAAAACCACTCGAAAATAAGTAATTCGAGTGATGGCTGGGTATCAGTTGCAGCATTTCGTCCTTATTGCTTAGTAGTATTCTGCACGCGGCTTTGCCTGCACTTTACGGGATAATAAGTATCTTATCTTGATCATGGTTTACCTGTGTGATAAAGAACAATGCCCAAAAATTATTTTTCATTTTTGTTAGCGTCTTAAAACGTCAGTTATACCGAAGCAATTCAATTATTTTTTTACGCATTTTAAAATTAATACCTGTACCCGTATTACCCAGCGTAAAATAATTTTATTAATAAGTGATGAATTGACTATAATAACAATGATGTCAACACTCAGATTAAAGAAATAAAAGGCAGATATATTCATCCAACTAAAATGTGAAGCTACCAAAGCAAATACAAACTAAAAAAGCAAATACAAACCCGATTCAGTACTAAAGAAATCGTCAAATAGCTTTTATGTCACAATTGTCAAAATTTATTAAATAATTTTCTCAGATAAAATGCCGTCTTGCAATTTTAAACACTGCTAAAGTTGTTCCCAAAATCAAGCAAAAGAAGATTAGATATCTTTTCACAGGTAACTGTTCATTATTTTATTATTTGTTTATAATAATATTTTTGAGGTGCGCTTGGAACACAAAACCTCCACAATTATTCAATTTTATACCAGCTTTATATGAAAATCGATTACCCTAAATTAGGGGAAATATGCATGGGTTATTTGAACACGGATCGATTATAAATTTATATTAAAAAAAAATTTAAAAGTAAATATTTGTATTTATTTAAATCTAAAAATGAGGAAATGCAGCCAATGCATAAATACCAGTCGCTGGGTTATTACAAACATAACATAGATTGTACAAAGGATTAGAGGGATAAAATAAGGATTTTAACATAGGTAAATCTGGTTGATTGAAAATATCACGTTTGCCTACGATAAAATGCACGATTGAAAGAAAATATTGTATTCTATTTTAGTTCCTGTTTAGCCTATTCAATAAATTATTTTATTTTGCAGATTGCCGACAAATGCTATTATACGAGATAAATGGGATTTTATTATTCCTCAAAGTAGGCACAGATAATGATTGGCCATCCAAATTTTGTTTATTCATTGTATTTTAATGAAGATGACGTATATTATATATATTTCATGTATTTTAACTAAAATTAATGTATTAAAATTTTGATATTTTTCAATGAAAAATAACTACCCAAAAGAGAAAAAAAAAACATAAATTAAAACAATTCAACATATTAAGTACTGTATATTAAAAGAATATTTGACATATTTAATATCTATACTTTTTGATAACTAGTGATATAATGAATAAATAATTTGCCAATTTAATTGTGCATAATATTTCAAATATGGCAAAAAATATTTACTAAATTGCAGGAGATTGCGACTTTTTGTTTTCAATGTGACAACTTACACACACAAAGAAGTATGTGTCTCTACGATGCCACTGCTAGCTGTCAATATGGTTGTCATGCACACATAGTGAAAAAGCGGCTTCACGTCATTTGTTGCATTTCTTTGCGAACGTTATATCTGCCTTTTATTTCTTTAATCTGAGGTTAAGATTAAGCTCTAACTCCTTTAAGAGGCACAGTGCGACAAACAGAGACACTGATATGTACACAGCCAAACACACACACACACACACAAAGACACGTCAAACTTATTCCGTCGTTAGCCCACTTTTTGCGTCGGAGGTTAAACAAGTAATAGTTTAAAAAACTAAACACATGGTGTTATATTGAAAGAAAGAAAAAAAAATTGGAACTGTGCTGTAAACTATTAAGGAGTTCCCTCGGCTGGAGCCAAACCTGGGTGAAGTATCAATTCAAACTTATCACTAAAATGCATTGTCATTAGAACTAAAGCAATGCATAAAATTTCAACTCCTTAGGAAAAGTAAAAGTAGGTCTAATTAAGCTTGCAAGATTTTACCCAAACAGGGCAAGCTAAATTAAACCATTTAATAAAAATAGAGCGGTCACGGAACGCAATTTAAAGTCAAAATGTTTTGGATTATAAAATAAATGAAAAGTTCATAAAAGGCTCGGTAAGAGAGAGAGGGGAAATTTCAAAGCCGAATAGGAAGACAATTGGAGATTTACGAGCAACGCGATATTTTCATTCAAAACTCACAGACTTATACTTACGCATGATTTACTTAGTATTACTTCAAATTTGCCAATTTGCCAATTGCCAAATTTTGCCATTTGCTCCAAACATCGGATCCCAGGAATCGAATCTGAGATTTGAAAAACACATTAAAACGCCTGTTATGAGTAAAAATTACTTGGTAATATATGTAAGTCATATTTTCTAAACATAAATCAAATGTCAAAACTGATAAAGTGCAATAAAATAATGATAAATTACCAAAAATATATATCCAACTTCAATGAAATATCTTTCGATGGTTAAAACTTTACACTAACGTTCTATAGTATGATGCAGTGCTCCAATATTGTTACGCAGTTCAAGTTATAACCACACTTCATTCTCAACGCTAAGCCACTGCATATTAGAATTGATTAATAAATAGTTGCTTTTCAATATCCCAAACTATTGCTTCCAAGGCGTCGCTCGACTATTGCAAATATTTAATTTAATCACCGAAAAATTTTACTTTTGTGTTGTTATTTCATATTTGTATTCTCAGTTGGTTGCAGGCAAATAGAGGAAATAATTCAACGTTCAAATCAATTCAGTTCACATTTCAATGTTCATTTTGAAGAGATGCAATAGTTAAACTGGAGAGTAAAATACACTACTAATATACATGACCCTATTATGGACATAGATGCTATTGAAATTAAAGTAATTGATATGATACAGACATAACGATCTTAAACAAGATAAACTTGGCAACATTGTATTGTTACTTATTCAGCAGGATCCACCACGATCATAAAAGGTTGGCTTAGATTCACGGATAGACGTAGCATATTATAAAATGCCCAATCTAGATACAACAAACAAAAACCTTGATAATATTTACGTATATTTTATTTATACATATATCAAGAATATGGAACTTACCCATAATTCACGGAGCAACAAAGAAATCCGGGCCAAAGCAGGTGGATACAAGTGAATGACGCCATAATTGTAGATACTACCACAACCTGCATCACGCTTCACAAACCTTTCTGTAACATACATTGATCGTCGTTTATGGTAACACAAAATGCTTTGCATACAAAATTCGAAATGTACGCAAATCACGCGATCGCATCAAAGCGAGGTGATTTGGTAAGAACTTTGTAGAGGTAAAGCTAAGAAATTTGGTAAATTGTGCCTTTCCGTTGCGTGCGACGTGGGCCTCCTGAAATCGTTGTCACCCTATTCCGTGTCTTATTTATAACATCGACGTGGCTTTTATCAAGTTGTTAATTCGCTTAATTCGTTTAAGGTGACTGACGTTGGATAATGGCGGGATTGGGGGACAGTGAAACAAATGAACGTCGACACCAAATAAAGTGATTAGGTGGAGACGGCTAAATAGTTATAGTTTGGACTTTCATTGATAACCATAAATTGGATTATCACCTCTGAATCTGTTGTTGTGCTTTTATTTTGTCTTACTTTCGTTTTAGTAGTGTTTTGTTTCAGGGTTCCGATATATCAGAAATATCTGATAAATATCTTGACATAAAAGTATTTGACCTTACGTAAGGAAAGTAAGTAAAAATAAGTCAAATGAAAAAATTTTTTTTTTTTAAACGCTTTTATTTCAATAATGTTTAGTTTATAAAATTAGCTACAAGTTGTGAAAATTTCAAGTCTCTACGTAAAATAGAACATAGAGAATTATGCGTCTAAAGTCTGAAAATCGTTTTTTTTAATTTAACAACAAATAAACAATGAAAATTAGTTTAAAATATGATTTTCGTGTATTGTCATCGGAAATACACATGTCTGCCAAATTTCATCAATTTTCATTAAAGGGAAGTCATTCAAATTAACGTTACAAGATTTGATGCTCCGAAGTGAAGCTAAATAAAAGCGTTTAAAAAACGAGTGAATAAGAAAACAGGTGATAGTTGAGCTAGCAAGAAAAAAAACACTACCATGCCATAAAATTAGAATTTAAATGGTTGATACATTTCCCAGATCTTTTAAAAATAAGGCCCTGTTTTAGACTCGTATCTTAACTACGCAAATACAAATTACTTGTAACTACACATTATAGTCTGTGTAATTTCCGGCGAATGTCCGTTAGCTATGCATTTGGGAGTAGTAAGTCTAAATTGCATGTACTTGACAGCATAAAGCACAAATAACACTACAGACAACAAAGAGCTCTTTTGATATACATTATATTATATTAGCTAAGTACGTAAGTTATCTTAGTAGCGTTAGTTAGTATGGAGTTACCTATACTAATATTATAAAGAGGAAATATTTGATTGTTTGTTTGCATTAAATAGGCTCCGAAACTACCGAACCGATTTGAAAAATTCTTTCACTGTTGGGAAGCTACATTATCCCCGGGTGACATAGGCTATATTATATTTTTTGTACTATTTTTCCCGAAGCGTAGCGAGGGCGATTTCCAAGTTGTTTTATAAATCTAAATATTTGCGTGTATAATAATAATATGCGTGAGCCTATATAAAAATCGTGTTATTAAATGTACTTATTTCGTCGTAAGAATAGATATAATTAAAGTAAGTCCGCCTTTGTTACACAAATTTTTAAGGGTCAATAAAGCATAACAAAAACGTTCAAAATTGTCATAATAGAGAGTTTACACATTTTAAAAAATACATCCACGATTCGAGAACAAACAAGTTCGAATCTGGAACCCCTTTGCTTAGCAGGCAAAACTGCCTTGGACCGAAGATCAATTAATATCCATATTTAACATCCATTAGTGGTTACTCTCGCGCCGTAGCGCTGATTGTACAGATATTAACATTAAAGTGATTACATATAATATTTATTTATCACCATACTGTGGTTTGTCTGGTCGTTTACCGTTTAATTTTTTCGTCACTTCGACACTTTGTAGATCTTTGTGGATACAAAAATGTAATTGCATTAGACAAATTACTTTCAATTCCTCCGCCTTATTCCAGTGTATTGGAGACAGTAACGATTAGCTATTCCGATAATGGTTTGTTGTCTAAGGATGTATGTTGTTTAAAAATTATAATTGAGTTATCGATAAAATACTCGGACTGCAATGTTTATCAAAAAAATCAACACGGGTTATTGTGTGTGTTCTATTTTTTCTTCATAATAAGTTTATTGTTGATAACAATCTAAATGGTACTTTAGTAGTTTCGTCCTCCGTATGTATATTTAGTCTTAAGTCATTTTGGAAACTATACTCACTTTTGGCATACTGGTATTACTAGTTGGCTCTCAGTTTAGTAATGAAGCTTCGTGATAAAGTATATACCTACCAGGTCTTTCCACCTACGAGGACTATTTGAAAGGACTACTGCAGTAAGATTAGAGCCGTCAATAAATGAGCAAAATTACTACAACTGTAATTAAATGCAGTTATACATTTTACAAAATTTTGATCGTAATAAGTTACTTATTTTTTGTATTTACTTATCGCGTACATGTACACATTAAAGATTTAACGAAATACATGGACCATTCAAAATCACGTTCATGTCATGCTGGCTTAAGTTTTAATTATAAACTATCGATAAACAATTTTTCGTAGTACAACACTAGTGTAGACCGCAGGTGTGGCGCTTGCGTTACATTACTATGATAACAAGGAATTTCTATATTCTTTCCAATCGAATACTTAGCGACTCGTATCACAACTGTATCACCTTACAAACATCGGATGAAAACACAGGGATTCTTGTGGTTGAGAGGGGTAAGTGAATTGAATAAATGCCGAATTTACCCTTATGGTTTCAATGTTAATTTCGTTACTATCATACACATTCTGTTTGTTTTATTTACTCTTTCCTTCAGTATTAATCTTATCTTACTGTACAATTTAGTAATAAGAAAATATGTAATGCTTTGATCTAGTAGTTTTCAATGATTAAAATATTTTAAGTAATATTTTCAGAAAAAAGTTAGTTATACACCAGTTTGGTGTTTAGAATATTTATAAAATATTTTGAACTTATAGTAATGTAAATAGCAATTACAGGTATATACATAAAATGCATGTCACAATATACAATGTTTACCTTTGATCTTAGCTGAAAAATATATGTTTGAATTTTAAATACTAATTTCACTAACATACGTGTCATGATACAAAGAACTAATCCTGAAAGATGAGACAATCTGGAGGGGAGTTAAATAATGGAAGTCGGTTGATGTGGCACCGTACTTCTGCACGAAATCCGCATTTTCGCTAAATCGCGGGAAACTCGCTTACCGCGTAAAGGCGGTCTCATTACGCGATCTTGCTGTACAATTTAGTAATTTACGAAACACTGAACTAAGGTTTAAGTTCTAGAATAGATATTAAAAATTAAATTAAAATAATGAAACACAGAACTGAGAGTCCATGGTCCGCGATACATGAAAATAAATCACACAGATTACACTTTTTTAGTTAGGTGCCCAAAATTACCCTTTTATTGTTTATGTTTACCTGTTAAGTTACCTGTGTGCTACAGGAAAATCTCTTCAGTAGTTGAAAGAGTTACAAACATCCATACATCCTTACAAACAAACTTTCATATTTATAATATCAGTACAACAACTAAATGGGTCTAGTAGATGCGTAAAAAAGTTACAGTCACCAACAGACATTTGTGAACAATTCATCCCTATCACGCTTTCTCATAAACCGTTGGACGTAGAATCCTAAACAGCTTCAGTGGCCATTACTCTTACCGAAGCTTAAAATTACTTTATGAAGAACTAAGGTATGTCAGCAATGTATCCAATGTTAACATAAATATCAGATCTGAGACGTAGCGCTTCGTCAGCTTCATATACGCTCGTGATGTATTATTTGCTATGTTTGGTATTTCACTCCGCAAACAGATTGGATTTGATGGAATTTGTATAAGGGTTGCCGACATATTTGTGGCTTGCAGAATCGGCCAACCACATATTTTGAAGGAGAAATAAGTGAACAAGAAGAGTAAGGGTTCTTTCTTCTTCTTCACTCATTGGTAACACTGTCTCAGTTGTTGAGTACTATACTATAATAAACACATGTGAAAGTAAGACGTTTTTAACGAGAGGCAATATCTAGCCTAGATATCGCCTTTATTAGTTATCTATTTTTTATTGAAACGTTAAACGTTTCCGTAGGAATATCGCTTATAGACCGGCGGCTATTGAATCGTAGGTGTTTGGCAATAATTTACTGAATGATTCAATGCTTTGCATGGCCAATAAAGCCCTCGGTCCCGTTTAATACGTAGTACAACATGGCTTAACATGACATAGGCCCTCGGGCAGCATGAAAGCTTCGACACTTGGGTTCGACACTAATGCTTCCGCCCATCCGCAATGAACCAGCGTGGTGGAGTACGCTCTAGGCCTCCTCAAGAGGAGATACTCATGCTTAGTAGTAGGTAGGTAGGTAGGTTTGGTTGGGTTGTAAAGCCAAGTAATGATCGCCAAGGTCTTCCTTTCTGAAGCCAAGCTCAGAAGAAAGTATAGTAACGTGATGCGTATTTATAATTATGTATCATAACGTTTAATCTAAAATTAATTAAAAAAACTTAATGGAATTTGAAGACTGAATTTCTAACCAACGTTACTAGCATGAAATAATAAAATTCCAAAATTTTCTAAATTTCTAAACTAGCTCAAACTGGATTTAACAAGGGTACTACCTAACCGCTGGGCTGCTAAAATCTCAGTAACACCTCAGGAATTTTTCATACTTCAAGCTTTAGTTAGTTAAGCAACATTTATATCGCAGTAAATCGTTAGTTTCCAAGTGCCTATTAAACCAGTCAAGACGGCTGCCAACTATTTGAGTGGCAAAGTTGTTACTGCGCAAATAATTTGCAAGAAAGTAAAAAGCAAGGAAAAAGTAAATAGGTACAAGTGTTTTATTGTAACGAAAGTTATAAAAATACCAGTTAACCAAACCCAGCGTGTGTTCAATGAATGATACTGTGTGTATTGTTTATTTTGAACCGACTTTAAAAAAGGAGGAGGTATTCAATTCGACTATATTTTTTTATGTTAGTTACCTCAGAACTTTCGAATAGGTGAACCAATTTTGATAATTCTTTTTTGAATCGAAATCTGGTGCATGTCATATGGAACCACTAAAATTTGAGCGAGATCTGACCCGATGTTTTTGAGATATCCTTAATTTTGAAGTCAGTTATTTTTTGTCAAAATTTATTATTAATTTTAATGTTTCTAATGCATAAAATAAAAAAAATATATTATCTTTTGCTCTCCATCTCTATGTAAGAAAATAAAAGAGGTATAGAGTCTTAATGAGTTTCATATAAACAGAAAACGGGAGTCAAGAGAAACATAATTCATTGACTTAAAATTGAAATTGAATTGAGCAAACCACAACTAAATAACTTAAAAAGTGTTATAATTCTACCGCTCACGGTAGTAAATCTTACTTAGTAGAAATGAGTATTAATCGAGATATTTTAATTATAATAGATTATATTATTTAAGATCTTCTCATTAAACAACAACTCAATACAGAGTTAATAAAACAATTATTTCGAATAAAAAAAAATATTTGATAGCAAATACATTCGTATGAAATGCTTATTTTCATAAGCGGTTATAAATCAATCGATAACTCCGAACGATGACGATGAACGCACATATATCCGGCATACGGTCGTAGCACACATATCAACTCGTAAACGGAACGTAAACGTATCAACTCTTGCATGTCAGTATTCTTTGTATGTATATCTCAATAGTATCAAGAGAATTACTGAACGGGAAAGCCACTCAAATAACTTAAGAATAAATCTTGTTCTTATTCTTAGCAATTACTTTTAATAACACTTATCCTGCTTCACTGTAGTTATTTATTATTTCCTTTATGGTACCACTGTACTCGGTAATAAGTTATACTAACTCTTTTTGGAATATCATGCTTGTAATGGTTATGTTTTTTGATATTATTTATTTTTATATTAATATCATTGTTAACTTATAATAACTTTATGGTATGTTATACACTTTTATGAGACAGGTATTAAATATTTTAGTACTTTTTTCACTTCAATGTACCAATTTGAGGATTGATAATTTTAAAACTTTATTATAAAAAAAAGTTATCTAATACATAAAATTATTGATGATGATCATGATGTGAACCTTATTAGGTATTAAATTTATGTCACAAAAATGTTACTTTATGATGGGATAAATAAAAAAATATACTGTAGCAAACATCTTTGTACATTTACGTTAAGGAAAGTTAAGCATTATAATATAAATAAAACATAATAATTGCTTATGAAATTAGCTAGCAAGGGTAAACACTATAAATCTTTCCGCAATAACCAATCTTTGTTTATGCGTCGAAAAAATAACAAATTCCCTAATTACTTTTTCGAAACACGTAGGCTGGGGGAAGTATAGACCGTTATTTTTACAACCAGCGATTGCAATTTGACATTTATTGTCGCATTAAGGCTGACCAATACTCCTATCGCAAAAACGGCTACCATTTTGTACACGAGGTGAATTCAAAATGGCGGGATAAGGCGATGACAGTGCATAATTATTTGCTGATTTTGTCTTAGTTAATACTTAATTATTTAGTAACGGTAAGTTTATTTAAAATGCGGTTCTGTGCCTTTTACCAACAAATGTGATTTAGCTTATCGATGGAGAGGCGTGCAAAGAGGCTCATTGGTGACCCAGATTTGGTTGAGACCAATCTACGAAGCCTCGAGCACAGACGCAGAGTAGCCAGCCTCTCGGTTTTATACAGGGCACATTTCGGAGAGTGTGCACTAGAATTATTTGAGATAATTCCCCCATCTCCGTTTCTTCATCGAACGACACGACACACGGTGGTTGTCCATCCTTTTGTCGTGAACCTCCCGCCAGTACGGACGACGTGGTTTGCCTCGTCATTCATTATACGCACCGCCAAGGACTGGAATAACTTGCTTGCGTCGGCGTTCCCGCCTGCTTATCACGTCATAATATAATGTCTTTAAATAAAGAGTGAATAGGCTCTTACTATTATAGGTAAATGTGCTCACCACCTTCGATCACATCCCCACTTACCATCAGGTAGGATTGTGATCAAGCATTAACTTATTTGTGTCAAAATAAGTAGAGTTAGTATGTAAACAAACGAAACCCATCTACCTAGTAACTTGATTATATTAATTTAGTAATCGTTTAATACATTATGTTATGTTTTTTAAAAGGTGACTACTTTTTTATTTATTCATATAAATAGTACCTAAAGTTTGTCGGGTACATGTAAATACATGTCAAACTGTAAGAAAGTTTGCGAAATCAGATATATAGCAACACTCTTATAAATACAACTGCAAATGTCATTTATATTATGTCACGTTTTGCCCCGCCGCGCCTTAGCCTTTATCAGATAATTGTATTATTTGTTATATTTTGCCCCTACTTACCCTACTTCAGACAGGAGTGTTGACCTACTTGATTTTTAAAAGTTTTTAAAATATGTCTTCACAATTATACGACGCACATAATAATAATGAGTTTAAGGTTCATAATGATAGGTTCCTTACCGAATCCTTATCGAATTTGCCTTAATCTTTTGGATCCCAGATTTCAAACATGTTATAATGATTATGATTATGCAGATAAATTGCTATTTTCTGAACCTGTTTGTTTTGAAGTCACACCTAATGGCGTGTTTATGGGGCAAAGGGAAGCGTGTTTGTATGGGCGTAAAAGTCAATAAACGCCGCTTTCTTGGATAATTATAATTGTGCTATTCCGAGAATAGTGTATTATGCTATTTATAGTCATAAGAATAATTAATAATATGCTATTCCTTCTTTTGTTGGCTACTAGAAAACGTAATTGATTCGTTTTCGGAAACCGAGTGGGTATACGTATGTGAAAAATTTTTAAAGCAATATTTATGTAGTAAATACGGCATAGGTAATTTTTTTTATTATAAAATCTATCCAAATAGCCGGTTTTCATACACACAAACAGAGAAAAGTTTTAAAATTCATTGTTATCAGATATATTGCGTTATTTATTCCAACTTTTTTCAACCTTTTACCAAAATTAGTCTGTATGAATCGTAATATAATAATGAATTAACTCTTTTTATATAACCGCCACAGCCATCATCGATATAGTTTTGTTGCGTCAGAATAAAATCTTCAAAGATACGGTATATACTATGTTATATAAAAATAATATATTTCAAATCATCTAGCCATACTCTATTTCCTTCAAACAATGTAATTTTGTACCTTAACCCGCTTCTGGGTGAAGGGAACATTCTTAGCCTAGCCCAGGTTCGTTTCCTTTGACACGTCTACAAGCTGCGATACTGTTTCCATTGTTATGTCAATATTTTGTTCTTTTGCGGGAAGTATAATAATACATTAGTTAACACGATACCTATAATGCACGCACCAAGTCTTAGCCGAGTCTTAGGTATTTTATATAAACCTTAATCGTGTATTGTTTAAAAAAAAGTTATGGTGGAGAGCAATTATTATCAATGTTTCCCTACGTTTATTGCATGGATGGTGATGATCACATAACCACCACGTACGTATCAATCTGTTTGTTTGCTTATCTATTGTAACCATAACATAACAATAACTCAAACGATACCTGCCTAGTTACCAAATCTCGTTTTAAACTTAGTAGTGATAGTAACTAAGCAATACATTAGAAACAATCTTTGACGTATTCAAAATTACATAAGAAAATAAACTTATCAGATAACAAAGTTGTGTCTGTTGCTCCGAACGACATATTTGTCGTATGTTTCAATGGAAACAATGTCATAATGTTGCAAATGCGCTCTACGGTGAACCTGTTTACACAGCTGGACATTGTAATAACAATCTTCACTATAATATATTATGAGTACGATGTTTGTATGTGTCTTATGTAATATGTATACATAAATATAATATTTGGCTTGAATATAAAAGGCTTTTTTAAAGACTTGAGCTGTCTTTTTCAGTCAACAGATTTTCTACAAGACTTTTGACACGTCTTTATCTTTGTTTTCTTTCTCACGTCTTTATCGTCTTTTATCTTACGATAAAACCTTTACGTGCCCTCCGAAGCACGGAAATGCTCAATAATTTTTTGGCACTAATGGTTACCGCGCCCACTGTTACTTTGTCGATCACTTAGGATCGACACAAGCCACAGGTCTATAGCGCTTCTTGATAACTGGTAAATAAACTCTCAAGTTAACTTCCCTTGAAGCTTGTCATAGTACTTTTGGGACACCCTGTATCTGTATGTTTATAAATATAAGTTGACTATACTTTATGCCGTCCTCAAGTGTACTGCATCAGGTGTACCTACCTGATATAATCGACAGGCGCATAGTAGCGTGTACGGGGACATTCAAAGAGATTTTGTACTCAGATAAATATCTGTGACGTACAGGTAAAACGATTTGCATCAAGTTTGTTTAATGCAAACTTCGGATTGTAAACATAAGTGAATGGGAATTTTTGTGACTGAGCTTTACATTTGTATGAGTAACAGGCTTCTGGAAAAGTTTCTGCAAGAGGAAAATAAATTATATCATAACTCATAAGTAAGAAGCCCAGCTTAAATGATTCAATGCGTTTACAGTAGTGTTGCTTCTTGGCCTGCTTGATAGGCCTTAGTTGACTGAGAATATATTAACTGAATTAAATAATTTTTCAAGGCATCATAATAATATCGTAAATATCCTTATTAGCTAGTATAGTGATTCATATTCTCTCTCTCTCTCTCTCGCTATCTCTCTCTCTCTCTATCTTTGTCGACCAGGAATGCATCGGTGATCTTTGCTGTTATTGATATCCATGGGCGAAGATGACTTCTTAGTATAAGATGGCTCGTCTACTACTTTCTCAACTAATTACATAAACATAAAAATACAATTGACGTTATTATTCATATACATGTATTCACATAATAGGTACTACACACACATAATATTCTTACGCAGTTGGTTCAAACGAGCTTCTACATAACGACATAGGTACATCTATACATTTAATCTACATCATAATGTATAAGCTAAGGAACTCGTAGCGTGCAATCCTAATCAAGTCCTCACGGCAATTTTTTACTGCCACGCGACGCTGTCTGTCTCTTTCATACAGTATTTAAAAACCTCAGTTCGTCCCTTTTCCCCGCCACGCGAACGCAGCCTCCAAGACTTGATCTGCGCGTCAAGATGCCATGCAGTAAAAATAGACCTAGAATTACAAGTTTTTGTATTATCGCAGTATCGTTATAAAACGAAGAGAAGCGAATGAAAACGGAAGCTTTAAATATATCTATACATATTCCTTCATATATACTTAGTTGCTGATTATTATCTATGGCAACCAACATTAATGATCCTCTAAACACAGGTCTATTCAAAATTTTGGAGGCCAAGAGTGGTGGAGGTGGAAGCTCCACGCGGCTTGTATCGTATCGGTAAAGGTTTAAGGGCTAACTCAAATATCGGAAACGGCCGTACTACACACAAAAACTTAGTTTCGCCCCGTTACACTCTAAATGTATAAAATAACATTTATGTACGAGCATATAAAAATATCTGTAGACTGAGGGACAATAGTTACACCCCTTTTTAAAAGGTTTTATTAGCTTGCCATGTTTGTTTGTTTAGGTCAAATTTTGCAAACCTAATTAGAACTATTTCCTCATAATCTACGAAGTTGAAATTTCACGTATTGCTAAGTTCTGATGTATTTTTGTGATAAATATGACCTGATACTACACCCAGGTTTGGCTCCAGCCGAGGGAACTCCTTAATGGTTAACAGCACAGTCCCAATTTTTTTCCATAGTCCATTTTCTGTGAAGTACAGGTAAAACGATTTGTCTTATAAAATCGTGTATTTTATTTTTTAAACTATAGACTTGTTTTCTTGTGTTTGCCAATCGATTTTCTTTTGTCTGGAAGCAATAGTATTAACGTATTGGTATAGATGTATTAAAAAAATTAAACAGAGTAAGAAAAATAAATTGTGTGCGTCAGCTCTGACGCACGACTGGATTGTAACGCCATCTAGTTTACGATTGACAAATCAGTAACAAGATTATTAGTATAATTAGATGGCGTTGTTATTGATCAGTAACTAGGCCATCTAGATTCTGTGTTAAGAATTACAAATATAACGCGTAACGCATGACGTAACGGAGATAGTTTGATTTTACTCCTCAAAAATTTTCTTACCTCGGGCCTAAATATGAAAACCGATCATACACCGAGTTAAACTTCAAAAATTAAGTAGCCATAATGATAGGATAGAGACCACTAGGTAAATACTAGCTACAAAATATATATATCAATGCATAAACTTTGTAAAGTTATATGACACCTAACAAAAAATACTCAGAACCGTGACAAGTCAAAATTTTCATAGCTTCCACCATTAACTCACGCTCAAAGGATGGGGTGGTGATGGGCGGGTTTATTAACTCGATAAAATAACCCATAAGCTCGCTAAGGCTTTAAACTTCAGCCTTTTATAGGTGCGATATTAAAACTCCAATGTTTAGAAGCAATTTTTGTTTAATGTGATATTAATAGTATCGTGTTTCATAGACGACCTGTTTGGCGTAATGGTTACCATGTGAGAATACTGAGGATCCTAGGTTCGATTCCCAGTGAGGCAAATGTTTGAAAGCTAGGTTACGTTTCTGATCTCAGTCTCAGCCTCAAATTCGTCAGACTAAAAAAATAAATGTTCATTAAAAATATCCTAAATATCACCCATATTCTACCATCAAATGATGATCACACTTCATTGTTTAGCGAATAGTGTGATGATAGATAGATGACGTAGGGACTAAGTTGAACGGTTTCTGATAATAGTTGCCATAATGAAAAGTCGGTAGAATACACTGAGAGATCCATACTTTCTAAGACTTGAGTTTTTTATCCCGCCAGTAATTCGTAAAGTATCAATTCCATCGATCCGTTACAGTATTTCCACAAACGGATTAAATTGATACTTTGGCAGTTCTAAACAGACAACCTACATAGGCCTAGTATTACTGGTCAGGCTGGCTGTCTCAGGAATTCAATAATTTGTATTAACATTTAATAACATGAATTGAAAATCATTAAATGGAGAAATATAATATTTGAAACGAAGTAAAAACTAGATAACGAAAATGGAAGAGTTAAGATTTTAGAAGGCCAAATACACGTACATAATGGATCACTTTCAATGAAATGAAATGAAATGAAATGAAATAATCTTTTATTCATGTAGGTATCACTGAAACTCTTATGCACGTCAAATACGGTAAGCCGAACACATATGCATAGGTATAGGCATACGTTTTAACAAAAACAATGCACGGAAAACATTTAACTCAGTTATTGGAAAATAGAAGCAAAAACAAAAGAATGATAAAAAGATTTGCAAACAAAATAAGAAACTACGGTAACAATAGCGTATGTAAGCAAATTGAATTGTATCTGAGCAATAATAGTCCTCTAATGCGATTGGATGGAACTGAAAACGTTTCTGCATTCCACATGTATTATTCAACTATCCAAATTCAGTATGCTCGGTACAGCTAGCAAAAAGTAAGGCATTTCCTTTCTATCATCAACTTTTTTAAGCCCAAAAACATTTAAGACACGGTCACACTACGTTCAATTTACCCCCGACCACATGTAAAACAACTTCATTGTAATTCAATTACAGAAAATATAGTACTACAATAGACTGCAAAGGCTTTCTCTACACTGTGGTTAATGTATAGGAAAAATTTCTAATTCCGAACGCTCACATTGATAGTACGGCGCGTCTACCTTGTTTTTGAAGCTCTGCAGTGGAGTGTGAAAGGGATGGGGATACAAAGCTCCGCGCGGTGTGAACGGGATGTCAATATTATTGCACCGGTAGTAAGGAGTGAAAGAGATCAATAATGAGAGGACCGAGGAGTTGAAAAGGGATTTCAGATTAAGGTCGTTGTCGAGTCAAAGATTATGTATCGGTGAAAATTAAAGATGAGACAGCGATTTAGATAGTTAGTTTCGAAATTAAGTTGTAAGCGATTGTTAAAAGAGGCGTAAGATATAATTTTATATTGTTGTTCATATTAAAAAACGATGATATTTTTAAGTTTTTATATAAGACTGAGTTAATTTAAAATAAGATAATTTTTAATCAGCTAAAAATGTTTGTAAAATTTTTAATCATCTAATTATACACTGTTACTTTTTATTGGAAACTTATTCAAATAAATTTCAATATCGTCTTTTGACTACTAAAAACATTGCTATCTAATTTATTGAAATAAATACCCACAATTAAAAACAAAAAATAAGAGAAAATATCACTTGACGTATTGGCTTTAGATTAATTTGTATTATAACTTCTTAATACCAGAATAAATAATATTTATTTATTACACTTTATTGTACGCCATAATCAACAGTCAAGAAAAGCATTCTCTAATATTACTATAATTAATCATGTACTTGTGTACAAAAGGGGGTATTTAAGAGAGATGATTTAAAATACCGTGAAATATGATACCTACATTCGCATCTGTACGTCTTCAACTCTTTGCCGCCCAGTCTGGCCGGGGAACTGGAGCCTACTATTCACCCTCAGTCACCGGCTGGGCGCCAGCGAGTGAAGTGTATGTTCACCTTATGCGCCACTTCGCTTACCACGCGCCGTTCGAATTTTCATTTCCGATACGAGTAAAATAAAATTGGAAACAAAACAGTGAGTGCGTGATAAACTTCCGGTCTTTTTATCAGTGTTCGATTTTTTTTTTGTTGTTTCAAATTTTAATTCTAATTTTTTTTGGAACGTTGTTTTTTGAAACATGCGTTTTGTGGCGTTTACGCGTCGGTTGTAAAATTGTGAACTGTTTATGGATGTACTTTGGGTACGACTGACGTCATAGAGGTTAGTTTTCCTGGAAATTTGCGTGGCTGAAGTATGTTTTTCTATTTTCATGGGTATATTGGAATGGAATTTATGGAATCAATCAACTGATTCGATTCGGTGATTCCGCTTAATTTATCCATCTCGAGTTCCAGTATGATTTTTTAATAACTGCGGTGTTGGAAATGCCAAATTCATTCGGCATACAAATTCGTTTAATATTCATTTTTGTGGTCAGTTGATGAGGCGTCGGTGTGTAACTTTGTTTTTTTGGTTGTTTTATATTCCGGAAATGGTTCAGAGGCTGAATAAAATATTTGGAAATGCTGTATTTCTTTTTTTCATTTCATTTTAGGCACCTTACGGATAAGGTTATCGGAGGTACTGTTACACCTAATTCATAATCATAATATACCTTTTCTGATATTTACAAATTATCTTGTTGACAACATCGTACAGACAGTAAATTAAGTAATAATAAATTCTAATCAGATAACTGATTCCATTCTAGATAGAGAGTGGGGTAAAAGCTCCCTATTATTATTTTTGACTACAGTATTTTCATGAAAATATGTGTTTATTAAAATGATGAAGTAATAGTTAACAAAAAATATCGAATTAAAAGTCATTTTAGACAATCGACGAAAAGGGTTACAAAAATATGAAACTTATACAGCTTGCTCTGTCACTTCAGTAATAATTCAGTATTGCGTAGTGTTGGCGGATCACGTATATTATCTACGTACTCATTGTGTACTCGATATTCTGCATATTCGAGACGTGACGATAAATGCACGGCCGGTGTTCTTGCCTTATTTTAATTTGCTCATCACCTGCGCTTGCAATTCTAATAATAAAAGCTTTGACGATGTATCCCTGACATTTTTTGTCTCTTTTCGCATTATATCTGCTAACGGCATGAAAATACGAGTATTATACAGCATTTTACAGATTTTGTCTTAAGATAGTCTGAAAGATATTCTCTTTACGTACTTCAATACCTCATAATTGGTGTGAAATGTTATTATTTTTCTATTAAGTTTAAAACGATGTAATAAAATTTGTTTTTCTTGATATTAAACCTGCATAGATTGAAATTCATACTTGGATAGTAGATACTAATTGGGCTTCATGAAAACCTATTTATTAAATGTTTTATAATTAACGTGAGGCAGGTATATATTTATATAACGCTAATGAATAAGATGGGACAGCATCATCTGTTACTGAAAGCCATAATAATAATAATAATAATATTTAATTTTTTTTAATTTGGTGCCTCAGTGCGAGTGATAAGTACATTTAGGGGGGGTTAATTTAAAAAATATTTAGAGACATTGAAATATTCGAGTGGAGGAAAATAACTTTTCCATCCTAAGTTAAAACAATGTACTACACCAATAATTATTTTTACGAAAAAACAAGACCTTATTTCATTCATGTCTAAACGGATGTCAGATCCTATGAACTGATAACATGTTATTCTTAGTGATAACATCAATTTAGTGTTAGTTTAAATGTTTAATCTTTAACAGTAGCTATAAGAATGCTTTAGATGTTAAATGTTTTAAAATATATCTATACTTAATATTATGAAGCTGAAGACTTTGTTTATTTGGTTGAACGCGCTAATCTCAGGAACTACCGGTTCGAATTGAAAAATTCTTTTTGTTTTCTATAGTCCTTTTATCGAAAAAGGCTATAGGTCTACAACATGATATATGTAAGTAGTAAGTTTTTTCCACAAATTAACGCGGCTAAAACCGCGGGGCACAGCCAGTTTATTATAAAATATGACGTTGTTTTGTACAAAAATGTTTTCAGATAAAACGCAGTAACGTTTAAATCTACGATGAAGAATTAAATTAGGTAAATCGTTTGACAAACAAAACGCATTCGTACCTCATATCCGAAATGCCACATCTCTAATATCCCTTACCTCAGTAGTCTATTGACAATATTAGTATATTTGGTGTAATGAGAGTTTGGTGTACTATAGTGTGGGTTTACGCTAATTGTAATCCGACCAATTAGGAGCCCGCAACATGAAGCATATTTGTAATTCGAATTATAATATCTACAAGGAGAATTACATTTTGTAAACAATATAATACAGAGATGAAGATAATATTAGACACTATGTCTTGTGTATGCGTTATATTTATGCTGAGTAAATTGTAGGACAGTTTTGCATACTGGATATATTTACCAATTACATTTTAATAAATAACTTAGTAAATATTTTTAGTACAACTATCTGTTATGTATGTTAAAAATACAATGAAACCCAGATATTTATAGTCTGATATTTGTGTTAAAAATATCAGGTTTAAGTCATTATTTGTTAAAAAGTTTTAATTGCATAAAATATCCTAATATTCAATCAATAGACTTCTAACTGCTTTTTATAGGGTTCAAGACTGAGACTCTCTTTAGGTAGGAACTAGTAGAATTATTAGCTACGGGGTTGTTTTATTGAATTTATTATGTATATGAGATGGAAAATTAGCTTTGCAGTTGCAACTACTAATAACCATCACACAAATGCTTCTTTAACAAAAACATGTAAGGAAAGACCGTATGATATTAACATGTAGGTAAAAGAGAAACCATATAACAATTCTTTGAAATAAACCGAGTCTAATACCATAAATCTTTCACATATCGTTGTAATAACATATTCATCTCGTAAAATAATAGAATTACAACTGTTTTAATGATATAATGTTGTTACGATTGTATAACGTAATGAGCAAAGTGTAACGTGTAAGTTACGCGTTTCGAATTAGAAATGTGATAATGTTCATAAGCCTCCATTATTATACGAACGAAATTTACGAAGTTTGAATGAATTGTTCACTTGTTCCACTGTTCTTTTTGTTTGAGAAACTTTTGTTGTTTATTTTTCCTTTCATTTCTTTCTTTTTTAATTTAATGGGCAATTTTCTTTTTTCAAATGTATTGTTGTTTAGAATTGGAACAGTATTGTAATTGACAATTTTTTCGAGCACGAAATAAATTGACACTTGAATGTTATTGTTATTTTACGAATGAAGTTGAAATGTTAAAAGAAGTATGATTTATATTTCTGGTTTTTATGAAGTAGTAAAACGACATTATTTTCTGGTAAGTGATAGATGCATATTTCCCAGCTTGATAAAAAGGTACAGTAAAAACATTAATAAATAAAATGATAAAAAAGTTGCGTTTAGATTCCGCCATGTTAGACTTATTTAGATGGATATGCTACGAAACCCTCCTTGCTACGCTCATAGTCGCTACGTCGCCGTAGCGTTCGGGATTATCAGAATAACAATATTCAGAAATCGTAAACAGACAGTTTCTTTGTTTACTAAATGAATTAAGTGATTGAAGAATGAAGTCAACTTTGTTTATCATTTCCGATGGAAAGTTAACCATTCCAGAATATGGAATAAATCGATATTTTTTGTTTACCAAGTGATAATTAACTAAGGCTTCGTTTGTCCTTAAATTAAAGCCGACCTATTCCTGTCATTGTGCATCCTACTGAAGAAGACAAGAATAAGAATCTTGGTCCTTACAAGTCAATGAATTTTGTTAAACTCTTTTACATCGACAGATAGACGCACGCCATTCGCACGCTATCGTAGTAAAATACGTAATCTTAAGTCTACGTTAAACATTATTTAACCAACAAAAAATATTTTTAATCAAGCGGCTTTAGTAATATCTTAACAAACAAGGCCTCAGGTCTAATAACAGAAGGTTTCGCAGCGGCATTTTCCTGCTACGTGTCCGGAACACATATGTTAGACAAGACGTGGATGCGTTCGTTCTCTGAATTATCTAACTGAAGGATAATTTTTCGACGTGACGAATGATATTTTCTTGAAGGAATGCTTCTTGTTGAGACAGGCGGTTGTTCTTACATTTGTTTATTTGTAGTCTCCAACGAGGTATAACTTTGGGTGAAAAATGCGTTAAGTATAACTTATTTATTTATGAACTAAGCTGTTGGTTTGGTTGAACGACATAATATAGAAGTTATTAGAAAGGTAAGGTACAGCAAAAGTGAGGTGCTTCTGATTTTATTTTAGGGTAGTTCAAAATGGCATAAAGTAAAATTATTAAATCTGCTGATAGTATTAATGGTACGATTACGATTGCGTATAAAATATGATGTACCTATGTCTCTGATGTCTCTTCAGTTAATTTTACTTTTTTTACAAATGCGTAAACATGTATAATATTTAACAGAATTATAATACTTTAGTAGTACAAGTATATTAAGAAATACAAGAGAAGTACAGACGAATGCAAAAGAAACCCCGACGACACAAACATTTTTTGTCAGATCTAATCAAACTGGGAATCAAACCTTGTTCGCTTGGTAGGCAAACCACGTCCGAAGGTACTAACCAAAGTTTCAAATCGCTTGTCCGTTTTTCTACTATCATAAAAAGAATGTAGCTATAGATTTGTCCAATTAAAAATCTGTATCTAAGTAAAACTGTAACTTACAGAAAAAGTAACTGTAACTAACAATTGTCATAACAAGTTTTTCAGCGGTATAATGACAAGAGTTAAGTCACGTCCGCAGCAACATGTGGACAAGTTTGTTCGGCACGTGCCAGAAAAATGTTCCTTTAACCCTTTTGTATGATTACGAGCGGTCCTACTGAAACTAAGTGTAAAGCTTATTTTCATATCTTGTTTCATAACTTGCGAATGTGTTGGAAAGTAGAGACAATCTTTAAGAGACCTATTTGTTTTAAGGCTCACAAATTCAGGCAGTAGGACAGATATACAAAAATGAGACATCTTAAACGCACCTGAATAAACATTTAAAGATAGTTTTAGTTAGGCTGATCCAGCATTGATTACCTCCTCGACAAAACAAATTACATTTTACGAATACATCACAACTAACATACATATCTGATTCACTATTTTTAAGATTAAAAAATACGAGGTCCAAATATAGATTCTAAATGATTTTGTTCATCACCAAAATTATACGACATCTTAGTATAATAATACGAATAATTTTAATAATTTTTATAATAATACGAAGGTGATTTGGTATATGCATTTTGAACTATGAATTAAAAATACCATCTTTGCTGCGGCTACTACTTTAAATACTCAAAACGATATATGTTGTCCAAAATCTACCTTATCATTAGCTAACTTACCGATACATTATAGTTATTTAAAACATACATTTACGGGACTATAAAGCCCCGAATGTAATAACACGGTTAGAAAGTTTTGGAATACCGGTCGCTTAATTTAGTTCACGGGATAGGATTAGTCTCGGTCCCTATTAGGAATCCGTTCACACAACACATTAGGTGTCGTGAAGTGAGGGTAGGTGTATCTATGATGATAATTTTATATAGCCCGGGTGCACAGATCAATAAATAAGGTAGATTACTCACTGCCTTGTATTTGAGTGAGGAAGCAAACTTGCCAGTAACTTCCGGACTGGCAGAAATCAGCATGGTTTTTGATGTATGGGTGGGCGTGGTAGCTTGTAAATATAGGAATTACCTAATCCAGCATGGTATTTTTCTTCCTCACTCAAATACAAGGCGGTGAGTTGTCTATCTTATTCATTGATATGTGCTCGTGTGTTTGTTTTATACCTCATAGTTTCGGAATTTATTATGAAGCAATATTTTTATCAAAAAGTTTGTTGTTGTTGGATTTTTTAAATGTTTGTACCTACCATAGAAGTCAATGAATTAATCAATTCTTTTATTTGAAAGAAATACTATATAAATATATAAATACTTCAATGTACATACAATGTAATACAATGTACATGTTTGTATATATACGAGTACATGTTATATACTTCCAGTTTAGTCCTTTATTGATTAAAATTCAGTTAATGATAAGGTAAATGAGGAATTAATGGGATACCTCAAATATTATAGGTACATGACGATTTTGATATAACTGTAAACTGATCGATTCATAGCGAAGGAAGACCTTAAGGTGACATTATGAGTGCTTGCTCTGTGGCCTTTATTTTGTTACCATCCGTGTTACAAAAACTAGTTTGGGGATATATTTATGTCAGCTTTTATTTTTCTGTAAACGTAACAATTACTGTATACAGCACAAAAGATAATGACAGTAACGACAGCTTAATTACCCTTCGACCATACGAATTCAGTGCAAAAAAGGTCACACTTAAATATACGAATAAATGGTATACGCAAGGGTCCTAATAAAGGGTTTTACAGAAACTCGATCCCTGCCCTTGGGCAAAATAAACATGGTAGCACCGCACCTGTTGGTCAATTATACCGATTCTCGTTTCAACTTTTTGTGCTAACATCGGTTGTCGATGGGAATTCATGGAAAGTGAGTTCGAGGTGAATTGAGATGAGCCTATGAGTTTGATTTAAGAGAATGGTTGATCTTAAGTTTTCTTGTCAGTTTAACAATTTACAATAATATTTGTTTTTGCAAATTATTTGTTTTAGTAATGTAATTTGATATGGCCTATTATTTAAACTAGCGACCCGCTCTACGGTCAAAACTTTCACATTGACATTTGTGTGTATATTTATGCGTGTGTGTAAGATTAAGTGTTATTAACAATAAAATCCAATATTTTTATGCATATTATATGAAAATATTAGCTTTTTACCCTTCTTCTAAAAGTAAAGTCCTCTCAATTCAATAAAAAAATTGTAACAGGTAAAAAAGCTTAGAATATGCTTTGCATTATTCATTAAACAGGTTTTCACATGACACAGTTCCCGCAAACAGACAAATGGGACGTTAAAACAAAAAAATCAAAACAAAACCAATGGTAACCACTTACCCAAGGGTCCGAACTACCACAAATAATTATTCAAACAATTTTCGCTTCTCCTTTATTAAACGGTACGCCTAATTTGTACCGTTTACGTTCGGTAACTTTTTGTATTATAATCGCAATACACTTTTAAGACGTGGCTTCAATTAATTATAATTATGTCATAAAACTTATGTTTCCTTTTTATTAGTATAGTGAACTGAGGTGTGTTAAATTGTTTCACAAATATAATTTAGTATATTTTGGTTAATTTATAATAATTATATACATTTATTGGTAAATTTGTACAGCAACATTAAATATTTTTATGATCTTTTTCTTAGAAAAATTTGTTTAATATTAAGTATATCATTTTTTATGAGAAATACTTACTCGTAAGCACAACAAATATTCACGGCATAATGCAAATGATTTATTCTTTGTGTAACCATTTAAAGTTCTGCAACTTATTCTAAAACGTTAGAAACACTGTAGAATACATTCTATTAAAATAAATAAGGACACTAAAAACGTACACCTTATCAACTACGATACAATCGAGTTAATATCGAGATATTATAGTAATAGTTTTAAAACGACACGTAGCTAAGACTTTTTTTGTGTCTCGATACCTGTGAGGGTCATTTGTTTTTTGTTGTTACAAGCCTTTCATTCAGAAAACAGGATTGATCTCGGTATCATTATATCATCACTATGGTTTATGAGTTCCTTTTTGAATAGCACTTATTAGTTGTAATAGCTACTATGTAGTTGAATTGTCCAATATAATAATATTGTATCGTTGTCCATACAATGTCAAAATTAAACTGATAATCTTGCGCTGAAATAAGAAAATTTTTTCTTTAGTCATTGGTTTGTATAGACACAGACTTTAGTCTTAAAGTCCAACCAGTATAGTCTAATACGAATCCAGAAATTTTCTGAAAACAAAATATTTGAATGATTTTATAACTTGAGTATATCATGTGGTATACATAAATACCATCGCATTCATACCGTCATACCCAAAGCGTGTAATATTCAAAAACTTTTCAAATAAACGATGTTAAGGGGATCAACCTTTATTCTTTTAGCTGCTATTAACCGCAGACACGGTACAAAAAACGGACAGGCTCCGACAGCCCTGTTAAAACAGGTCAGGTCGGGTTGCAACAGCGTCGTTTGAGCTTGATAAGTAAATGATCGCTAAGCATTTTATAACTGGAACGAAAACAATGGCGATTAGACCGTTAAACTGTTGGCACTGTTGATTTGTTCCGCGTTTGATTGAATGGTTCCTTGGATTTATGGTCGTTTCAGTCCATGGTTCAATCAATTTATAGGTTAGATAATAACCGAAGATTATGGGCAGCGTTTTTCTATGATTGATGGCAATATTATATAAATATTGCAAGGGTCCTCAATTACATTGAATTGAGAATAATTGATAAAAATAGCATTGAGCAGATAAGCAGTTAGGCTCTTTTAGGTCCAATACATATTCGAAAAGAGTTGTCACATAAGTGTCTAATGGACTTGGTATTTAGAAAGTGAGTATAAGGCAAATGCAAAAGGTGTTGGGGAGTAGTAATACTTTGTTTTATTCTCGTACAAATTAGGTATATAATAACTCCCGAAACAAGTAGTCTATTATGATTATTATGCTAACTGAAACGCTCATAGCTCGGCTGCTTGTGTCGATCCTAAGATATCGACAAAGTTAAACAACAGCAGGCTCGGTCAGTACCTAGTTGGATGGGCGACCGCTAGTGGCAAAAATTCTTGAGCGTTTCCGTGCTTCTGAGTGCCGTTGGTCCCGGTTGTTATCATAACATAACAGTCGTTAAGCCATGTCGGAGGCCGTTGGGCGGTTTGAAAATTTCCGACACTCGGGTTGGCCACTAACCTCTCCACCAATCCGCGCGCCGCACTGAAACAACGTTGTAGAGTATGCTCTAGGCCTCCTCAAGAGGAGAGACCCGTGCCCAGTAGTGGGCCATTAATGGGTTGAAGGCAAGCCAAGCCATCTAACTGACATACAACAACAAAATTATAATTATTTTATTTTTATTACATTAAAATGGGCACTAGTGACCACGCAACACCACGAGAGAGCACGCCAGTA
Source organism: Thymelicus lineola (assembly GCA_963932265.1). Taxonomy (NCBI): domain Eukaryota; kingdom Metazoa; phylum Arthropoda; class Insecta; order Lepidoptera; family Hesperiidae; genus Thymelicus; species Thymelicus lineola. The sequence goes on along the minus strand of OZ010698.1, from coordinate 5,117,506 downwards.
CGCTACTTTCATAACAAAACTAAATAGAATTTCTGAATGTCTGAATATTTTCTTTCTCTTTCGGCCCGCTCATTATTTTCCCTCGTTAGTAATTTTTATTTTTCTGTATTCTTCATTTAAATTTCAAATCGCTATATTTTAATTTAAATGCTACAATGACAATTATACTACGATAATTATTGTGAACTATATAGTAACCCGACTACGTTTCAGTAAAAGTAATTTTGAGCAAATATTGTCTTTATCGTAGGAAATTAGAAATAGGTATGCAATAGAATATTTGCGATTAAATATTTTTAACAACTATTTATTACCTAGGTATTTTTTTTGCCATCAAACAAAGTTTAAAAACTAAAGCGCGTCCTTCGATACCATACATGACAACAGTTTTTTATCTTATGAGTATAATTAAAAGTCATTCTAGGGCAAGATATTGTTGATGCAGATCAAGCAATAAAAAAAATTATAGCCACTTTAGACATTCTCCATAAGGTGTAATAAACAACGATTTGCTTGCTTGATAATTATTCAATTAAGAATTAGAATAATTGGTCCCTAAAGTAATTCAAAGGGCGAACATAAAATTTATTGAATGTCCAGTAAAATCATAATATTATTTCGGGTGCGGGTATCATTACGCTTTCTTTAATTTAGAATTACATAATTTATAATAGAAACATGACTTAACCTTGTAATTTTTGTTTCAGGTAAAATCAACTGCTCACTCCTAAGTAGTCTTTTAATGAACTTGGTAAGTAAGTTTTTGAAACTGGTTGACCAGCTGGTTAGCTAACTAACTCCTTCGTCCTAGAAAAATCGTGAAATGATTTTTATCTGTCAACTGCAGTCGTACTAGCGAAGAGCATATCTACTAATATGACTAAGTCCATGCCATGCATCTGAAGCTTGATGACCACTGAGAAAAAATTACAACTAAACTACGAATAATATTATCGTAGTAACGCTTATGTGAGCTGAATTTTAGTTTGATTTCAGGCCGAATCATTTCTATTTGCTTTTGAATCTTTGTCGTTTGTGAACTGCGAAAACTCCAAGCTCATTTAACTATACTACGGGTACTAACGATATTTATTTTGTACACTGATATTTCGGTGTGCGCGTCTATTCTACTCGCCATCGCAGTTCATTATTTGACCACGATCCATGCAACTGGGTCTAAATATCGGTGTACAAAATAAATTTCGTGATCACCCGTAGTATAGTAAAATGTATTCAGTATACGATGAGTGAAGTTTAACAACTCCAAGTTCATATTCGAGTTAGTATTTTTAATACAACAATATTTTACTTTCGCGTAACTTAAAAAATAACTTAAAAGCAAAATAAGTCTCTAGCTCTATTCTATTAGTATTGCAACTTGCAAAAGTTGTAGATGCCTAATTATAAGACTTCTTAAAACTTCCTCCACCGCAAATATTCAAGCGAAAATAGATTTTACGAAGCGCAGATGGAACCGCTCAATTACTGTTCCGGACACCGAGATGATGAGACCAATTGAGTTCGCCATGACTGCAAATAAGTAGAAATACATAAAATTAAATTGATTAGTATGAATTTAAGTTATCCCAGATTGTGTATGTGTACGTCCAGCTCTCACTAATCTGTTTAAATCAAAGGCAAAAGTGATTGACTGATGTACCTATTAACACAGGCCAAAGTTAGGGCTAGAAACTTAAAATTTCGCACACGTATTCCTCTTATGACATAGACATCTACTAAAGGATTTTTCAAAATTCAACCCCCACGGGGGTGAAATAGGGGATACAATGTTGAAGAACAATGTCTGCTGGGTCAGCTAGCATATTATAAATGTGAAAGTTTGTGAGGATGGATGGTTTATTACTCTATAACGAAAAAATCTACTTAACGTATTTTCATGAAAAGCACTTACATAAGATATACGGTACTTGTTATCCCGGGAAACGGGTAAACCGCGGGCAAAGTTCTAGTTTCACTACAATACCGTGGACCCTGGTTACAGCTGATAAATATGTATTTTATATGCTGATACTCGACCCAGTTTCACGAATAATAAAATTTCAGCATACAAAATACATATTTATCAGCTGTAACCAGGGTCCACGCAACTGGTTCGAAATATAAGCCTTTTAAATAATAATAATTAATAATTAAATTCCTTTAATTGTATATTAAAGTATGGTAACCATTTTTTTTAACGTGTGGCAAAACCTTCGTCTCGTCCATCTGGCCATGGGAAGCCGGACAGGTATGTGGGACTTGAACCCACCAAAACCACACGGTGTCGACGCCTACCGCATTGGTGCCGGGACTGTGTGCTAAAAGTATGGCAAACATGACGTAACTTTATTTATCCTATTAACATTATTTAACATTGCATTAATTAACATTTACCTATCATACTATTATATTATGTACGATTATGACTTTCTGTGCTATCACACAAATATCTTCCTATGAAGAAACAAAGAGTATTTATCTCAAGTTTTTATATAACCGAAGTGAAAGCATTTCTATCTTATTTGTTATTTAAAAATCATAATATCGACACCTACGCTAACGTCGTCAAACACGCATTTTTTTGAACAATTTTACTAGTCATCTTTGATTATACAATCTTTGATTATAGTTGCATTATTATTCAAACATCATGGAAAATTTTGATTTTATAACGTAAATAATTACTTAATTGATTGTCTAAATAACTTACTACTATAATGCATTGTATCTTATTACACAAACATGCAAAACGGATATGGATTTACGTATTTCGAAAACATAACTGGGAAGTAAGCCAATTTTATCGTAATCGCAACCGCAAAGAGAATATGTAAACACGAAACCTGCCTATATTTTCCACTTTTATTGCAGAACACTAAAACCTTGTCCATCGCGAAGATTTAAAGGGAAAAAGCATCTGTATTCAGTTCTCACTGAGTTGCAAAATGCGGTCATGTTAGTAGTTTGAGAAAACATCTAGTTCGCCCACGCTGCGACGGTACACATAATGGGGTTTTGTTGGAGTGTCGTCCACTAGACTCGAATCGTTTAAATGACACTTCCATTCTTTAGGGTCTGAAGAGATCTCACATTTTATTGTATCTGCTCATTTTTACATAACGTTTGAATACAAACATTATATAATACAAAATTTCGTTTCATGATTATTTCGCTTCAACCAATTAATAATGGCCCACTACTGAGCACAGGTCTCTCCTCTTGAGGGGCCTAGAGCATAGTCAACCACGCTGCTCCAGTGGGAATTAGTGAAGGGATTAGTGGCCAACCCAAGTGTTGGACGTTTTCATTCCGCTCGAGGGCCTCCAACATGATGATGAATTTATAAGCTTTTATTAAATTATGTTTTTTCATTTCAACAAAAAACATTCTGAAATTATTTTCCGTTAAAAACGGCAACGCATCGGTGATGCATTTATTGTTATTATAACTACTCATGGGCCGCGGTGACCTTTAAGATACATGCTTATTTTGTAGATCGATATTAAATACCACAATAATTAAACAACACTGTATATATTATATACATTAATTAAATATGTAATATAAACTTATGTAAGCCACTGGATACAGAAAATAATAATCACTGGTAATTTTATAGGCTATTTAAATGACATGACAGAATATTCCACGTGCGTATAAATTAGGTGTCTCATGGTAGATGTGCATTAGATCCGAATTGAAATTCTTTTTGATCATCTTTTGAGGTTTATAACGAAAGCTCTGTCAATTTTACTCAAAAGCGGGATGCCGGAATTTGTATATGATGGAAGTTACAAATGGAATGTTCCATTATTAAGTTATTAATATAATTGCTAGAACCCAAAGGCTTATTTGATAGTCCATTTATTGAGGAACGCTATAGGCTCACAAGTGTAGCATCATATATTTTAGTAGTTAGTTTTTTTCACAAATTAATGCGAGTGAAGCCGCGGGGCACAGCTAGTATTTTATAAAATAATGTCTATGAAACCTTCAAGGAACATTCAAGTCCTGGAAAGCGTCGCATCCGTTCAAAGCAATTAACTAAAGCCTTGTAAATTTATATTCTAGAACAAGGCTACGAAGATACTAGTCATAATTAAGTCTTCAAGATCTGTCGTTTAGCTAAACAATTTAACCTATTTCTGGTGCCAAATAACAATTACTGCTCCGTGTTCCAGTTTAGCAAGAGGCGGTAACAAAGTAAGAACCCACATCATGCTTCATTGAGGACCTCAACTCAGAACTTTTCTTGACTGTAACGTCGTTGAAGAGCTCTTTAACACTTGATGAAAAAAGAGGCGTGTTATAAGTTTGACGTGTCTGTGTATCTGTGTATCTGTGTGTCTTTGTATCTGTGTATCTGTGGATCTGTATGTCAGACTGTGGCAACGTAGCTCCTTTGATCTACTTTTTTTAATGTAAGGTGACTTAATCGAGAGTGTTCTTAGTTTTGTTTAGTGTAAATAAAAATGGCAGGGGTTTTTTTTAAATTTTAGTTTAACATTATTACCAAGAAATGAAATGCTTCCTTTCATTTTGATAAGTTGTTCTATTTACCTCCTCTATTCTGCTCGTACAATAAGTCCCTGAAATGAAAGTTTTTCGTTTTGGTATTTTTTATCAATTTATATTTCTACTTGATTAATGCGGGTATTGGATGTAAAATATTATAAAAATGCTTGAACAGTTTATGATTTGAATATTAAATCAATATTGAGAAATTATTAGGTAGTATGCGAGTTAAGAATCACTTTTGAGGTAGTTAAATTGCCTAAATTAAGTGATTTTCTTGTTATCTTTGAAGGATATCGTAGCCGTGATGTATATTGAGTTGTTTCTTAAGCTGCTGCTTTTCTTTATTTATCAAGAATTGTCTAAGTATGTTAATTTATTTGTTTAATTTTATATTTTAACATAGTATATTTATCTATACTAATATTATAAAGAGGAAAAATTTGATTGTTTGCTTGCATTGAATAGGCTCCGAAACTACCGCACCGATTTGAAAAATTCTTTCACTGTTGGGAAGCTACACTATCTTCGGGTGACATAGGTTTTATTTATTTTTTTACTATTTTTCCTGAAGCGAAGCGAGGGGACTTCCTAATCGTAAATAAATTCGTAACCTTATCTGTTATATAATAGATTCAGAGCCAATGATTTAATGATAATTGTAATAAATTATTATATATTTTCAACTATTGCTTTAAAAAAACCGTTTAGTATAGTTGAGTACATCTGCAGATGATGTACAGTCAGCAGAAGAGATAGGTACACAGGGCATGATACAATAACGTCCCGTGATGTTTTATATTACAGAATGTTTGTATATTATCAGTGGTTAAATCATACCTTATGTATAAAAGTAGCATTTTACATTAGTAACAAAATAAAAATTTTGAAATATTAAACAATAATAAACTTCTTGCATACCTTATTTTTTAATGACTCTACATCCGAGTTATTTATTATACTGACATTTTATTCCTAGAGTACTTATTATATTTACTGTCTATGATTCTAAAATTCGTAATATGAAATGGATTTCCATTCAATATTCGCATTTGATATCCATCTTGTGAATGGAATATAGGTCACAATTTGTATAAGAACTCTGTCAAAACATTCCCGTTTGCGGACTTTGAAACTCAGTCATGAATAGAATATTTTTAATGCAAACATTGGCTTTCAATGTGGCCCGACGTTGATATTAAATTCAAATAACTACTCCACTATAATTGTTATTTGTGAAATAATAATTATTTTTACTAACATGTTTAGTTTTTTACAAAACAATTAAGCGTAGTCAGTTCGTCTTCTACTTAGTTACTATTATAATATAAACATGAAAGGAAAAGTTTCACATACTTTTATTGGCTTACTACCGGCATATCCCATAATTATGAATGTAAGTGAAGTTATCTTATTTGGTAAGTATAATATTAAATGAAAAAAAATAAATCTAGATGAATATGGCAAAGAAAATTTAAAGTACATGTTAAAATAATATCACTTTAATATTATTAAAATTACGTAAATTTTAAAACTAAACAGTAAAAATCTAGGTTTTTTCATCTAAATAGTTGTAAAGATAACAGCTCTGTTAATAATAATAGTAGTAGTATTATTAAACAAGTGTCTAAATACTTTCCAGCGCAACAAGTTCTGAGAGAATATTGAAACATGGAGTTCATGCAAGAAGTTTCGTCAAAGCGACTTGGAATATTTGGATATGCAGAAATTATTCATACCACCAAGGTTCGAGATATCAAACATTTAGCCAAGACTGTCTCACACTAATCCCTATGTTATGAACACACGAGACAAATACGAGTATACTAGGTTGTGCTCTGGAAAATACTCACAGATATTAATTCAACAAATCTACTAACTTGTCTCACTGCGAATGGAGTAGCGGTAAGCAAATCACTCCTAGATATGGTGGCTTTATTAGTGGTATATTTTGTAGTCATTGGCGTGCCCAGGCCGTCAGAACAGGGCAGGTCCAGTTGTGTCGTACAACCCAGGTTCTCGGGATCTTTGATCCGACAACACAGAACACTCCCTTTCATACGTATAATATTTACCAACAAATAATATGAGTGTTAACAGCTGCAGAGTGATGATAGTAATGATAGTAAGCTGGGCTTTTCGGCTTGTATGGCTGTACTGCCTCTGTTTGTAGCAGCTATAGATTTATCCTCGGAAAATGGTACACCATTTCCTACCGGAATGGTACAGTATTGGCTGCTGGTAGGGCCCCTCAGAGGGATTATATTGGTAATATTGATTTTAATAGTTCATTAAAACCATTATTACTATTATTATTTTTCATTAACTACAATGTCATTAAAAAGAAACGCTATTTTGTTTTGTTCATTCTAGACCAGTTTTTTCCTATTACAAATGGATTCAAACAGCCACAAACAATAAAAATAATAAATAATTCGTCGTTATTATAATTATGGTTCAAATGAGTTCTACTTCTAACAACAGTCCTAGAACAAACCATACTATATCGCTAGTCGCTTCACGCTCGTGATATGAGTAAATCTGTTTTGCAGTAGAGAGGTATTCACAACTAGCGCGCGGTATTTCATCTTCGCGTTCCTATTCACGCGACGGCGCTTACCAAGAACAATGGAGTAGGTGCTCCGCATTCTTTCTCACCTCATAACCGAAGAAGTGGCTTTAGTTATAACTCCTGGGAAATTAAATTTATCTACGTAGCAACGGGATATTATTACGTTACTGGATTTCTTCGTTGTGGTTCGTGTATGCTAAGCATATGCTGAGGCGTAGACTGAGCCTCCACGCAGCGTATTACTTATTAGATTTTATAATAAACCCCCGACGCATAAACAGAGATACTATAAGTTTGATTTGTCTATGTATGTATCTGTCTATGACAACGTACTCGTAGCTCCTAAACGAATGGACTGATTATGAAGCAGTTTTTTGTTTGATTCGCATATGCTGCGAAGCACGTGTAGAATATCTGTCTGTCCTTCACCGCGGATCGTTGTAGCAGCACAGATTGCCAGGAGACGCTTGCTCGGAAAAATTTGTTTTTACAAAATGGCGGCAACATTATAACTGATTTGAATTAGTTCGTGGTGAAAGTTTGGACTATTTTAAAAATACCGTTGTTACTTTGATTTTGACAAGCTTTTAATGACAGCGCGACGCGAATTGCGAAAACACAACGCCAATCGTGTAAAAAACACCATTAAGCGATACCAGGGCTCCAAAGTGTTCGCCAGGGAACTGTCTATTGTGCAAAATCAGCTTACGAGGTTGAAGAACGAGTTCTGCATCATTGTTTCGTTGAAATCCAAAGTTCTGAGAGAAACTGAGAGATTCTACGGATGGTTGTGTTGTGTACCTCCTCCCAAGCTCTACCTCCTCGCGAGAAGAGTGACAAGTGAGTTAAACTGACCAGACCCTACACAGAGGATATCCCGGACGTCAGCCTATATGAGATTAGAGACGCTCTCAAATAGCTTAAAAACACCGGCACCGGCAAGACACCGGGAGATGATGGAATCACAACCTACTAAGAGCTGAAGGGAAACCCCTTCTAGTGGCGCTCCAAAAACTGTTCGATTCCGTCATCAATACCTGAACTGTTGTAGCTTGACCACAGTCTCACCTGATGGGAAGTAGAGATGTGACTTAGGATGGTGAGCGTACTAACTTATTGTTAGTAAAAACCTATTCACTCTTTTTCTATCTTTGCCATTCAACTGCATTGCAGCATATTACGCTCTTAGCCGATATCCTCGGCATCTGTACTGCTCTGTTGAATCTGTACTACGTTGTCCTAAACCACCTGCTTCTTAACATACCCTTAGCCTTATTGATGTACGAGAATAGTCGTAACTTATGGTTGTAATTTGATGCTTGTATTTTGAGTGTAAAATGTCACGAAATAAAAAGTCTTAATCATTGATCGAAAAATTAATCCTTTTCCTGATATTAAAATTGAATTTTACTTTTCTTTTAAGTGTTATTCTTGTAAACTTTTTGTAATATTTCTATTAAATTCATCATTTGTCAGGACCGTACTATTTGCTATCTACTTTCACTTCAAGATCGTATATCAACTAGTATACAGAGATATCCTAGTGAAAAGACTACCACTGCGAAACCGTCCTCACGGGACAAAGCTTTTGGTTTCTTTCATACGAGGACTTGTAAGTGCAATTCAACTGCAGACCAAGTTTTTCAGTTGCAATCTCAAAGTTTTTATATTCTTCTTTTTATTCATTACCTTCTTACTATAGATTGCAACGCTGTAAAATCATTCCTTTCACAAATATTAAAAAACTTAGAATGTGTCAGTTCGACAACGTGATATTATCGTCAAAAACTTAAATATGTCAATATTTTTTCAATCCTGGATTCCTATTTTCTGTTTAATTTTTATGTTAAACTGAGCGTTAAACATTACATTGTAATTTTAACTACGTTTACCTAATTCCTACCTGCAGTAGGTATTAAGGCCGTTGTTCTTTTGAGCGAAAGTAATTAGAGAAGCCAGTCTCATTTCATGTCTTTAGTAACAAGCAGGAAATATCACGAAATAAGTCTTCTTAATTAATCTTCAGTAGATATACTATCGCATAGAGTTAATTTAATATGACAATATTATATTGACCTATCAAATAAAAGGCTATTGCGAAATACGTATACGAGTCGTCGTGCGTCTTATTACGAGTAATATTATAAACGAAATCGCTATTCTCTTTTTGCGCTGTGTTTCAACAATATTTATGTTTTTGTGAATAGTCGTTATACGAGCAGATGAACCTGATGATAAGTAGTCATCGTCGCACATGGAAATTAATAACACATTAGGCATCCCTGATGCGTTGTAGACCAAGAAAGGAAAGAGAAAAAAGATGGATTGATCTAGTCAAATTCGGCTTAGCAATAGACTGAACAAACTTGCAAATTAAATAAAAGGTTGTCAAAATAATAATAGAAGATACTGTGACAATGGATGATATAGTTTATATGCAAAGATTGTTTAAACTTAAAGACAATTTCACTTTTAACTAATTGCACAATGTCATTCAGTCATTACAGTTATTTGACGCCCATGCGCCATTGTTTCAATTTTCAACTTTGCACAATCTAAAACTCTTAACGGTATTTGTCTCATCTTTGGAGATTAAACGATTAACGATTGATAAAAAAACCGCGTAAGAAGACGGCGTAAAGTGACTTTTGAAAACAAACCTAGTTAATTCGAATAAAAAATATTTTACTTTGACTTTGACTTTCATCGTACGATCTTAATATCCTAGTGTGTCCTAGTTAGAGTTTATCTCGCGAAAAATATTGGCTGGAAAACTAGAAGTAGCCAAGTCACCAAATGGTAAATAGGTATGATGACATTTAGTAAAAATCATTAAAATTATGTATTTATTGTATTTAATGAAACTCTATGAATGGATTACAAAACACATAATATTATGTATTATGAGCGAGGTTAATAATATTTTGTTAAAATAAAACTACAAAATACTTACGGCAAGTCACCATGATGTCTTGAACGCTAATCAGTCTCAATCAGAGCGAATTACGTCACGCCTAAGTAATTAAACTAATATGATAGTACTAACAATGACATCTTGTCTATTACTCTACTTAGGCGTGACGTCACAAACGACACCATGACACTTTGAAATGTTTTGGTGCGAATTATAACTTATTTGAAAATTTATTTTATACTAAACTGTATGTTTTTGTGGAAATATGATATAGTTACGTCGTAATTATAATATTTCCCAACAATATAGAACAGTATTTTAAAATCTGTCATCTTACCTATTGTCACCGTCGCTCATGGATACACGCCAATGGCATCATTGTGCATCGTCGGATAAAAAGGTGTGGGAAATCTGCCCTAGTAAATTTATTGGGGTAGGAACAGTACGGGTTGATTTTTGACGGAAGGAGGTAGCTAGCCGGGCAGATAAAATAAAGAATTACGAGTACCTAAGTATACGTTATTTGACTCAAGATGGACGGAGCCTATTGCACTCCTAAAAATTACATGCAATTGGATAATATAAGTTTATTTTTGCTTTAATATAGTATAATACGAAAATCACAACCCATAGTTCATCGCTAACGATGTCATGAAAGCCTCATAAAACTTGCGGTTAGAAACTAAATTGGTGATTCCGTATAATGAACAATTTTCACAATAAGTAGGTAATAAAGTGAATGAACGAACTAGTTTACCTGTTTAGAAAGCTGTACGTTAGTATATTAGTTCATTGATACGATCTAGTATGGAAGCTCAATGCCATAGAGTTACACTGAGTAGACAGGAACCTACAAAATTTCATCAATTGAACCATTCTCATTAATTTAGAGAGATGTTACTTTTAAACGAAAATATAATATTAATTAGCTAGTTATTCATAACTTAGAATATGTGATTAATGGTAAAGCTTTTGTTTATTATGTTAAATTTAAATTTATATCGTAACCATTGTACAAAACGAGTACAAT